>OY284475.1:34506801-34900252 GCA_958336345.1 Dorcus parallelipipedus
AGTAAATACATACCTTTTTGTAAATTTCCACATATTACTGTATTATAATATTTGTTTTATCTATATTTCTTGTAAAGTAATTAAAAATTAACTGTTGTAAATATTCTCTTTTGAAATTAAAACCAACCAAGACCAGGAAGCTTCGAAGAAAAAGAATTCCAATTAAGTCTAAATTAAAGCTAACGACAACGTTAAACACCAATTAGCACTACGTTGCAGACATCGGAACTCATAGTTCTCATGTTACACATTTATGCCTCCGTAATACATTTTTATTGTTAAACACGTTCATTCATCACAATATTAATGGGAATTTTCCCATGTCATATCCACTTTTACGTGTTTGCTTTACCTAACTGTTATGCTTACGATTTCAAATTTTATTTAGCCAGCTTTAATTGTCTGTTCTAACAAATCTGAAATTATAATAAACTAACTTATTTATGTGAGACTAACAATTGTTTCACAAAATAAAACTTATTTACATTATCATTTTTTTAAATATTTGTACCTAGATTTATTTAAATAACCAATTTTGAAAAAAATAAATAATTGTTTACGAGAACGAGCAATTTTTGTGTTTGTTTTGGTAGCATGAGAGCATGAGAATGAATTCGTTTCAATATAAGAACAAAGTTACATAATAAATTCCGACAAACCTGCAAACGTAGCTACATATCATCTTGAAAGTTGCTACTCTTAATGTATTTACTGAACGCTTGTACAATTCATATGGTAATATGACAAGCAAAGGTAATACATCAACATGAATGACATAAATAAGAATTACGCGGAGTTTTTGTGTTAAAAGGGAGAAAACGAAAGCAGCCCTAAATATGGTATCATACATGTATGAAAAGACGTCGCCGATGATTTAGTTTCTATGGAAACAAGCCTCGAAGCTGTGAATTTTGAGAAGACAAGTGAGAGGAGCCCTCGACTTTTTACGAGTCATATATATGCGCGCTGATCTTATTTGAAATTTATTCTTTTTGGTTAAAAATGAGCCTAAAAGGTTGGCGAGGGAGAAGAGTGGTAGAAAGGCTAATCTCGAGTCGCAATCCATCTTGATTACACATGGGAGAGGCGAGCTTGTCTTTACGCCGCATTTCACAAGAAGTGGTGGAATACTTTTCAATAAGCCCCGCTTCGGCGCCACTATTGAAGCCAGTAGACACTGCCCGACGTTAACAACGGCCCTAAATTATTTTCAGAAATAAACATCAGCCAAAAATTCCATTGTTTTCGGGCATCCGGCTGAAAATTTTCCAAAAGTTAAGTGTCATCGTTTTTTGTCGAATAATTTTAACTTTACACAAGAAGTTATCAGTAATATAATTGATTTTTCAAAACAGAATATGGTAAAGCTTATAAGCCATTTCATTTTGAGATTTATTTGTTGACCAGCACTGAAAATTAATAAGTATTTGGTATTTTTATTCTTGTTGCTCTCCAATTTCAAACGAAGCATGAACAAAACTTTTTCAGTATTAAATTACATTTTCGTTATTATTAATAACATTGTCCTTCTTCACTGAATTCTAATTAAAAATATTATTATTCCAGTTTATATAATTATTTATAAAATATTAAAAGAATCCTGTTTGTGTTTCTATTTTTATTTAACGCCCTCGTTCATGTCTTAATTTTGAAGAAGTTGTCAACTTGTACAATAGGAAAACGTCCACAAAATGACAAAATTCTAAATTCATATTTGTTTTTAATCGTTTTGTTAATCCAATACACAAATATTTTTTTAAATAATTCAAATTCCAAGGTACTCCTAGAATAAAACCGACTATTTAGTCCACAAGTAGACAAATTACTAAAATAAGATGTGTGTATTACATTACATTATTATAATACGCTTAATAAAATTTCAGATTTCGGACGGCCGTGGAATGTACAGGGTGTCCCATTTTCGATGGTATTCCATAGGTATCTTCGTTAATAATGGAAATAGAAAGAAACTGAGCACGCAATATTTGGTCAACTTTTTATGCTAATTTGAATGGCCAGCTTAAAAATTTGCTGTTCCTTGCCATTTTCGCGGTAAGTTGAAAAACAAAAAATTCATTAAATTTTCAAACGCGCATATTTTTTTTTTATTTTTAAAGGTATCGAAAAATGACAAAGGCATTTTTTATTCGACTTTTAACGTAGATCATGATTCTTTAATCAAATCGCATCAAAAGTTCATAATAAGCGAGATATAACCACAACTAATGTTTCGAATACCATCGAAAATGGGACACCCTGTACATTACTGGTGCTATTACAAATTACATAAATAATCTAATAACTCAGTTCGAAAATAAATTAATAAATAGCGTTTTACTAATATAATTAGAGGAAGTATTAGTAAGCAGAACTAAAATTTTTTTTTTAATCTGCAACACAGCCGGAGTAAAAGAAATAATTTCATTTTTTCAATGTCTTAATTAAAACTGATATGTTCCGTTAGCACGCACACTAACAAATTAAAATTAATTATCTAAATTTTAATTATTTTTAAAATACAGACAATTTTATAAATATCCCAACTGGTTTCGGTCAACAGCCATCATAAAGGAAAGTTTTCTGAAATCTAGCCTAAATTTTATAAGTTACAATCATTATGAATTACTCATAGGAATCACCCGGTGAAGTTTTTCCCCGACGTCATAAATTCTGTATACCTATATTATAATAAAATGTTTGTTATTTCAATGGAATTTATTAGTGGTATCGACATGGCATAGTCAATTTAAATAAACAAATCTTATATTATATACCCCTTGAGCATTTTCAATTCGAAACATAGGAGATTAGCATAACTTCCCTTACTAATGACACTATTCATTAAAATAATATTACAAACATCAAAAAATACATGCAAATATTGGTTTAAATTTAAAAATTTAATTGATTAAGTAATTTCAAGTAGATATAGATTTATCTATTGTTCATAAGATGAGAAAATACTTAAAATTAAATTAATTCAATTTTTAAATTTAAATTAATATTTGAATTCATTTTTTAATGTTATTTTAATAAAATATGTCATTATCAAGGGTAGAAGTGCTAGCTTACTATGTTCCGAATTGAAAATGATCACTCGCTACAGAAAGTAGAAACGTTTCTGGAAATTATTGGATTTAGAGTTCTAAATTTTGAATTAATTTTACAATTCATAGTAATAATATTATTACATAATAGTATTATTTGCTCTTTTTTGTTAATCTCGTTTGTGTATTTTGCAAGATAACAACAAATATCTGTAACTAATTTTGTCTAAAATTGTCGTTTTTTTTTACTGCGGCCTTATTTTTGACAGTAAATTTTATTAAAGATGAATTAACTAATTTTCGCAGTTTTCACCACTTCAAAATGTAAAGTTTGTCACTTTTTGAAATTTTGTTTTAATTTAACTGGCGCTGACACCATTTAGCCCATTTAGGTAGGGTTTCTGAAACGTTTCATAAAGTTAACTACTAGGTTAAAATAAAAATTCCTATAGTTCTAATATGTGTAGCCATAGCTACGTTTACTTTTATCGGACCGTTAACTTTATGTAACGTTCCAGAAATCGGGTATTAGGCGACTATAATTATTGTTCAGCAACAGATTTTTAAAAAGAAGTAGAATTTTCTTTGTCTATATAAATACGCTTGCGTAAACGTCAATCTTAGACCTTCATTATAGTAACTATAATAACTTCCAATGTGTTTTAAAATGTACATACTTTTTACGTTATAATTATTTCTAAATGCCTTGTCTAAGCTCTAGTTTTCGTATTTGTAAAAATATAAATAAATTTTATTTCCACTCTTCGCTAAAGCTTATAAAATTTGTATTTTGTAAGTTTCGTATTGTCTAGCTTATGAAGATGTGAACGCTGTTTGAGGACGTTATCACCCGAGAAGGATAAACATTTTTATAAGCCACTTTGTATTCATAGTTGACTGCAATGTCATAATTCCGTCTACACAATCGATATCCTCGCTCTATCAGGAAATGAACACTTCGACACGCGGACTTTAATTAAGTCGATTCAGTATTGTGTCAATATTTCCCCGAGTCGAGAGGGCGTAGCGAGCAGTGTAATTGCCTCACGTCTATCTCGCGTGGACGGCGATGTCTTTGATGTGTCCGCCATCTTGTGTACACACGCTACATGAAACTTACATGAGCTACCGCGAGCCCTTTGCACTAACATTGGTTCTATGTGTATTCGCTTCTTGTGTGCTGAGTTCTCGTCGTCTGGTGTTTATATTGATGAACTAATGTTACCACCCCACGGTGATATTGGATGAATCTGAATGCATTTGTTTCCTGAGCTTTCAACATCATCTCCAAGGAATACGTTTTAGGACTATCTGTTACAAAAAGACGCGATACCTTTACCAGGAGAAATAAAATTCGAATTTCATTCAATTTCCTTGGAAACATTCACTTATATTTTGCAATAAGAAGATGAAAGCACATTGCAAAAAAAAATATTATAAATTGAAAAAAAAAGGGACAAGGCTTTCGACAAATACGATTCGCCACTTAACTTCACCTAATTCCTTCCGATAAAACAGAATTTACCGATGCATAAAATGAGCATAAAATAGAAGCAGTGTAAACCACTCTACAAGACTGGTAGCAGAACGGTAATCCGTTAACAATGGCTTCATATCTACACGAATTCCCATATATTCTCATGAATGGAAGGCAGACGGACGCACGATTTAGTATAATTTTATACCCGCTACCTGGTGGTCCGGTGACGGATGGGACCGGTAGTGCTCGTTACGTCTCGCCCATTCAAGGATTATCATTCTTCTGATATCGCATCTCCACCTCCGCTAGTTTGTAGATGTGCTGGGTGCGACTTTAATAGTCGTTGCGATCTGGGTATGTGGTCGAAGGCTGGTCATTTTGCAATGCCACTGCGAGAAATGAGTTTTACTGCTTGTAATCTGCTTACAGATTACAGTTGGTTGATGTAGATTCTGCTCATAATGTTCACGGAAATTAATATGCATTCAAGTCTGAAACGATCAAAATGGGATTACTTACAAGCAGTTAAAGAACATTAACTTTACTAAAACGAAATAAACCTGTAGAAGGACACAAAATTGAAAGTGAAAAGGTATTTTGGTTTTTAATTTTTGACCACTTGATCACTTCTATAACCATGTTATGGTAATTTTGGAAATTGGTCAGTAGTTAGGTTTCCTAACCAACACTTTAGTAAATGATGCATAACATTTCCTTCGTTTCATTTCAACTTGAAAACGTACGCGTATATTTTGCGCACTCTTGTCTTATTTGATTTTTGCATGAACCTTGTGTCTAGAATATACAGCAAAGTAGATGTGACATAGTGATCAAGTGACCGGTTTTATTTTATATCATTTATTTTATAATATAGCCTGTTTTATCTTCCATTTTTCAAGTTTCAGTTAAACTGGCGGTATATGATAATAAATTTCATAGAAGATAATTGACAGGATTTGATATGAAGGGGATGAAGTAAATGTTATTTAACAGTAAATTTAGCTAGAAATAACTATTAACTATTCAATTTCATTTCCGTTTTGTAGATTCACATAATTTTTACATTTACAAATCGTTAATTTAAAAACAACTTTGAGTTCAATTTGACCAGATATTTCTCTTCTTTTCTATATTTTACATATCGGATTTCTTTTTTGCACAATTCTATAAATAGACCATCATATTCGTGTTAAAGAGCAAATATTATGACAAAAATTCATTCAGTTATAAAAGAAAGACAGAGAGAGAGAAAAAACTGACATACAAATTTAATGATGTTTGCTTTGAAGTATAGATTGTTTTTCGATTACAGTAATCCAGACATGGCCAACTACCCCAAATGAAGAAGAGAAGAGATTATTGTTTTTTAAATGAAACTTTTTAGCATTTCCTTTCTATTTTTTATAAATGCAATCTTCTATTTGTATAAAAAAAGGTTCAATGTTTAAACAATGCCGAACAAAATATGTTTTAACTTAATAAAAGAAGATAAATAAAATAAAGAAGAAGAGAGAAAACTTTCATCGATCAAAAAAGTAAAAATAATTCATCAAAGACTAACAGCACTTAATAAATATGAACGCCAAAATAAAGGATTTTATAAATATATTAATGAATAATTTATTTGAACTAAAATGATGAAATTTTAATTTTTTAAAGTAAGTACTTTGTAATCATAATTCTGCAATAAACAAAGAACAAAACTGAAAGAACAGCAAAATTTTGGAAAAGAAAACGATTATAATCTCGAAAAAGATGTTAAAAATACAAGTGAAAATCTTTGAGTAAATCTATAAAATCGTTACGCGAAGAATTTTTTTTCTTTCAAAACTTACAGTAACAGTAATAGTCGCCAAATTATTGCTTAATTAAAATGTAGGTATAAATAAAAATAAACAGATGAAAAATCATCTTCACCAACACAGTTTGTCTATAGTTTTTATAACTTATTTTTCTCTTTTTTCAGAAAAATATAGACCATTCAAAGGAAATGCTGAGAAAAGACGATCGACGGAAGACTGAAAGAGATACAAAGGACGTGGTATTTTCTAGATATCAGAACAGTTAGCGTCTCTACCTTAAAGCAAACAAAATTGATTCATCTGAATTTGGCAAGACGAAGTTGCTGTTTAGTAACATTGTAAAAATAGGAATGGGTTGATAATTATAAAATTATTGAATTATACTATATGTGAGCTGTGTATCACAGTAGTTCACGCATACGTCAAAACAAAAGAAGTTAGACATTAGAGTATACATGGTAAAGACAAAGATTGTAACACTTGTCTGTGGAGATACGTTACTTGCGAGCGGACTCAACTTTATTGCAGTCTTTGCCATTAGCACGTTCAATACTATATATTCCCTTCCTTGTCTTACCAATTAGGATTGCTATTGTTAAAATTCACCATCTGAAAGTTTGCAGGCGACTCAAGCATGAACGTTGTCGTCCTATCAACGCATGGTCATATCAACGTATATAAAAATAAGTTGATCAGTTGTTTTACAAATAATGTAATCACTTGTATTTTTTCGGTTGAACAATAAAACAGTTCTCTTTACGCTAAAACATTTTGTGTCTTTTGGTATAATCAACACTTCTGCTAAAAGGTTATGGGTTCAGAATAAATTCGTGGCGCAATCGTTTTTAAAACTCAAGGTTAGTGTCAGCTTTTGGACAGACTCGATAGTGCGTGATAAAGATGAGTACGAGCAGCGTTGTAGGTATTGAACTATTAAATAAAGAGAATTTAGACACCTGGGAATACGTCAGCGACTTACGAGTGAAGCCTGAGGATTTTGATAATAATGCACAAGAAATTGCTCAGTGGATCGAAAGAAATTTGAACACAATTAGATATCATCCTAGCCATCCATCCGTGGTCAAGCTAGTAAAAGGCCGCAACACTGCACAGGAAATTTGGACGAGCTGGAGGAGACCTAGGAGTTGAAGGGACCGGTACGAAAAGCTGCTTTGTTAAATCCGACCGAGTTCTCACAAGATGTTGGTCAATGACGACGTGCGCGAAAGCACGCAAGAATTTCTTGACATTCTCGATAAATTAAATTACACGATTATTGAATTAAATAATGAATTGCTCAGTGTCATGCTTCTGCGAAGTCTTTCGGAGAAGAAGAAACCCGAAGAAGGACACGGTTGAGAAGAATGATACTTCGAACAAAAGTAAATTAAAATGCTTTAAGTCTCACAAGTTAGGTCACAAAGCGAAAGATTGCGGAATTCTGAACAAGGCGAAGGTATAAAAGTTTATCAAAAAATCTAGTTAATGAACATTTGCAGCGGTTCGGAATGCAAGACCCCTCTCGACGTCGGTGGAAAGTTGACAAAAGGAAATTCCTGGCCAGAAGCCGATGGTCCGAAGTCACCCTATCGTCAGCTGGTAGGAGCGTTGCTTTACCTTTCAGTAGTGGCTCGTCCGGATGTAGCCTATACCGCAAGCCTGCTCAATTCGACGACTGTTTCGACAAAACACAATGGATCGCAGCGAGCATTGCGATATTTCAAGGGAACAGTGGACCTTGGTATCACCTTCAGGTACAGCAAGGGTAACTTTGAGGGTTTTTCAGACGCAGATTTGGCCGGATGCATCCACGATCGAAGGTCTTTCACGGAATATGTATTTATAATGAATGGAGTGTATATCTCGTGGAATTCAAGAAAACTGAGGCCGAGTACGTGCCACTCTGTGAAGCCTCCAAGGAAGCTGAACACCTTCGACGTCTTCTACGGGACCTTGAGATCGACGTAGATGTCGGCAGATTGTTCAGTGATTGCTTTGGAGTCCAAAGGCTTGCGTCCAATCCAGTATTCCATACCAGCTGATGTTTTGACTAAAACCCTGACGAAGCACAAGCATGAAAATTGTACTGAACTTCTAGGATTGATCAGAATCACGTAGCATTGCTTTCGTCGAAGGAAAGTGTGCAGGCGACACAAGCATAAACATTGTCGTCATATTAACGCATGGTCATATCAACAACGTACAATTCGTTTTTCCAATATATGCCGATCGATCTTTCAATATTATCAAATTCACCAAAGATGAATGCTGCGTCATCAATCACCGAAGTTATAGCCGACAAATATTTTTGTAATACCTTACGATAAAAATATCGTGAAAAGCTATTTTGCTTAGCAACCTTATGATTTTAGCCAATCAAAAATCGAGTTTTAACGTTTAACATACGTAAATTTTAACGGAAAGTATTGTAAAAATTCCCTATTCGCTTTTACACCATAGCGTGACATTGACGTCTTATTCAAAAATGTCTTCCACGAATTCAATTAAAACGGGAATTATTTAGGCGTTTTATTGCTGATCCATAATTTACACCATCAGTATCATGCTGATACACGTTTTATTAATTCACGAATTAGTAACGCCACATAACTTAATTAACTCTTATCTGCATTCGTTACAAGAAAATACAATTATTAACAGACTCACTTTTATCCGGCCTCTATTATTTATAAATTCAGCGTGCAGCTCCCTACATTGTACTTGAACTTTGCTTCCTGTGAACGCAAATATAAATCAAACATATCGGTGACCATCTGCGTTCGTATGCGAATATCTGCGCCAATTAATAAGACAATAAATATTCCTTACGTTGGTAATCGAAAGGATGTGGATGTCGGAAATCTATACCTGCATAACCGAGCCGGCTTAAGCGGTTCACATGCGAGGCATTTGTACTTCATTTACATGCGAATTAATGAAATTGTCTTATGTAATACGGGACTTGCCTGGATGCATAAATAAAATTTATTTCATTTTACCGGGGCCATTAAAATTCTATTGGCAATATATTTTAATGCAAAATTGAAGAGTAAATTGAATTACCGAGTTCTGACTAATGTAATAATTATAAGTGGAATTTATTATTATACACAAAGCTGTAAGGCAATTATTTATAAAATATATAGTTAGTTAAGTGCATTTTAAAGACGATTTGCATATATGAAATGGAAATGTACGAGCACTATGTTTACCTGTTTATTAATTATGTATACATAATTTCTTTAGTAAAAAAATGCAAAACATTAATACTGTTATACAGAGATCTCAGAATAATTCTTAATAACTTTTTCAAATAATATTTCCGCGTATTTTGAAAAATAAAGGTACTTTACTCTTATGTCAATTTCAAATATTTTGATCTCCTCGGTATATGACAACAGGTATTCAAATTTTGATAAGTGTATGTTGAGTTTGGGAAGATGCAGGGACTTTTATAAAGAATAAATTTTTCTGAGAAATCAATAATAAAGAAATATCCCATATGGCCCGAGTTATCTGGCGATCACTGTATAATATGTATAATAAATATAATATTTCATTTGCTGCTTCACAAAACGTTTTTATTGTTCACACTGCAGAAAGAATTATACACTGAAAAGATTATGAGAATCTGTCAATTCTGAGTATCATTATTATTATCTGATTAATTCATAAAGAAATTCTTCTGGATCATTACTTCTTTGATGCGGTTACATTACCATCTCCATCTGTTCTTATTTCCTTGCTTTCGTTTTTACTCTTTTTTTTCTCCTGTACTTTTCAACTTGGTAAGGTTCTGATTATAACTCGAAAGATGTTTTATAGAATTATACAAGGCGAATTTAATAGTTATGCAAATATTTCAACTGAAAAAAGCTAATGACAAAACATTATGATTTATTCAATAATGCCATATACAAACATTTTTTGAAGGACCAAAACCGGGCATCTTTTTGAATACGGATCTGTACGCGCCCACTCCATCTTCCCACGTGCTTCAGTCGAAACCATCGGATTATCCGATCTTTTTACGTATAATCTCCAGGCAATTCGTGTGCTCCAATGAGATTCAGGTGCCGAAAAGAATTCGCGAAAAGAGGCCTGCATATAGTTGGCTCTCCCGCCGCCGCCACCAAAAGTCGTCCTAAGGATTTATCCCGAAAGTGTTTTAATGGATTTTCGATAAATTTCCTCCGGTTCCTATATCGAAAAACCCTCAAACAAAACGCAGTTTTCGAGGAGAAGCTGCCCCCGAACAAAAATTCAAAATATAAATTGGTCAAGCAGATGACGTGCGTGTCAATATTCGCCACCATGAATCGAAAACCAAATCCGAATAAGTTAAAAATGAACTGGAAAACAGTGGCACTCAAACAAAACAATTATCCTACTTTTCCCTAAAACTATTTGTATAGGGCAAGTTATTTAGCATCCTTTCAACAAGTTCTGTCTTTGTTTAAAATATTTGCACAACTATTAAATTCACCCAGTACAACACTAGCAAGTAAAAAAATCTTTCGAAAATATTGTTTATAATAAAGTCAATGTTTGCGAAATATCTACGTAATTGATAAACATGACTTCTTTGTGCAATTTCGTATACTATATTTATGTATATACAATTTTTATTTATCCGAGAGTAGTAAATTAGTATTTTATTTATGCATTGCTTCTAGAGATACAAATTAGGTGATAAAGTTTCCCATTCAAAACGAGAACAAAAACATAAATTCGATTCTTTTCACGTCTTTATCGCTTCTCCATTTCTTTGTGTATGGGCGAGGAGATAGCCGAACACATCATTTATCTACGGAATAATTCATGTTTATATATTACAGCATTCTTTGTGGAACATCACGTACAACCAGTAGCAAAGTAATAAAAGCAGCCCACCAACACAAAACAGACAATTGTGTCTTATTAGGCAGTATAACTAAACGACATGTGTACAATAACGAGATCCATCTCGGTCAAGATATAATAACTAGATGACCAACTTAGGAGTATTATTATGTAGAGCAGAGACAGAGGTAGGTATATGTAGGTACAGGTGTATGGTGGCTGAATTTACATCACAAACGCAAACCAGCAGATGTAGTTGTTTAGATAACTCGTTGGTCAGTCAGTGAGAAGTAAACCACTTTCTTTATATATCAACAAGAAAATTAAACATTTATGTTCATTCACTTACGGTGGATTTCATAAACGTTAATTAAATTTAATTAATTACATGCTAAAAGTAAATTTTTCTCTGGTTACATGTGCTGAAGGTATAGAAATGATTATTCTTAACAAAATGATTAAATTTAATTGACTTATGAACCTCAGACCACCCAGTATTACACGAAGAATTGTAAATAAATAAATTCTCATTCGAATGACCAGAGCGCTAAAGTAATAAATATAAGGGATTTTGAGGACATTGAATTGTGAAAAATACCTTATGATTTATGAGTGTGAAATTCCAGTGGGATCGAATTTACTAATTGGGGGTTCGATGTAAATACATATAAAACTACCTGAGCTTTAGCCAAAGCCTACCACAATCTCAATCTTGTTTTCCTAATAGATACTTTAAAAAGGATTGTCATTCTTTACGATATGACATTCCAACGAGGACATCGAAATAATAGACAACGAATGCTTCTGTGAGAAAGTTGCAGGGTGGGTAAGATCGACGGTAAAAAACGGAATAAAAAAGAGCAGTTGATATGACAACACGTATAGAAATGTGACGTCCTCAGAGTCATTATATCGGTTTTGTGTGAACACGGTTTTAATCCCTTCAAGTATTTTGGTAACATGTGTCGGCTTTTCATGAAAAAAATGTCGTTTGTCATGTTAAGTAAATATTAGGGACGAATTCTTTAGTATATTACTTAAAACCAAATACATATAAAATGTAAAAAATATTTAAGCATTCTTTTATCTTTTATTCAAAATGTAATTAGAATAAAAAATTCAGGTGTTTCAGAGAAAATTTATTAGAAAAACTATGAATAAACTCATGGATGATTTAATGAACACATGTTTCATTCGCTCTTTAAAATAGTATTTTGCTAAAAGCAATTCGCCAAATTTGACCTTATTGCTTTATGCTGCACAGTAACACTTTAGAGGTACGTTATTTTTTACTCATGTCTGTGATTGTCCTAAAATTATTATCAAACAACAAGAAAGAGTTCTTATAACCAACGGTGGCTGGAGCATGTGAAATTGGGAGGGCTGCGGACATGGGTACTCGCTGAGCGCTACCTTTGCCTAAGGCCAGTATTACATTATAAAAGATCTTTGACAAAGATCTAATTTATTTAAATTTAATGTTTACATATATTTTTATAGAATATAATTAACAATTTCGTTGCAGAAAACGCACCAGAGATATTTGTCTTCCGCCATATTGTTTTAAAAGTATCAAATCTTTTATAAAAGGTAATCACCTGTTGTTACTTTTTATAAAAGATTTTTTATAAAAGAAATATTCTATAAAAGATTGCCTGTTGCACTGCCATACACTGCTTATTACAGTGTAATAGGCAATCTTTTATAAAATATTTTGTAAAAATAGAAATATTTTATAAAAGATTGCCTATTACACTGTCATATTTTTTTATAAAATATCTTTTGTAAAAGATCTTTGTCAAAGGCCTAAGGCTAGTATTATATATATATATTTATATTTCTATTTTTATAAAATATTTTATAAAAGATTGCCTATTACACTGTCATTTTTTTATTAAATATCTTTTATAAAAGATCTTTGTCAAAGGTCTTTTATAGTGAAATACTGGCCTAACACAGACTAGACAGAGAACAAACAATACGTACCGCAATCGGCAGCACTCCCAAATTCGTATGCGCTTGCTGTGACTGCTTATAACATAATACTTATTTTAGATCTGTATCATTTATTGTTTCACCTATCTTGTCTTAGGTTCGGTTCGTAGACCGAGAAATATTTGGCGAATTGAAAGTGATAACGATTTTGACATTGCTAAGGCATTTACAAAAAATCTCTATGGCTGAGTAGATATTAAGGTATAACTTTGTAAACAGGGAACAAATTTTATTTTTTAACAAGAATATTTAATTTTGAACGTGTGACGTTTGATCAAGTGATTTCGAAGAAAGTACCTACAATTTTTGCCTTTCCTCAGGGCCGGTGCAAGAGTATCTGAAGTCCCTAGGAAAATAATATTTAGGCGCCTCTGCATTTCTATTGTATACAGAGTGTTTACAGCTTTCTCTGTATCCTTTTAGGGGGCGATAGTACACCTCAGAAGGAGTCGATAAACCTTAAAACGTCTTAGTAAAAGTCGTCTCGTAAGCGAGATAATAAATCTTTTATTTATTACATTAAAGGGTTAATTTGTTTTAAGCTCTAGTAATCTACTATTTAATAAGCATTGTCCACTACAAAAGATATTCGAAGTTATCACCATGTTGTATAGAATATCAATGGGCCATCAAGATTTTTGAAGAACAAGGTAAAAATAATAAAATTTTGAGGCAAACAAAGGTGATAGTAAAACTGAATTACTGATAACAACTTTACCTGTTATATAACAAACGTAATAACAATTGAACAATAGTTTTTCCAACCGCCCAAGATTACTTTTTTTTTGTTATACTGATTAAGTAGTAGATTACAAGTGTTTAAGACAAATTAATCGTTTATTGTAAGAAATAAAAGAATTATTATCTCGGTTATGAGACGACTTTTACTAAGAACTTTTACACAAGAACTTTTATTGATATTTCCGCCAGATGTCATATTTGTGTTCCCTTTTTTAAAGAAACAGTGTTACACTGTGCTGCTGTAAAAATATTTAATTTTAAATTTCCGTACAATTTACTAAAACAAATATTCTAAGGCCCAGTTGTACAATTCGAGTTTAACTTTAAGCGAAACTTAAACCCATAGCAACGTCCATTACATCCATGTTATTGTGAAGGGTTTAAGCTTTGGATTAACGTTAAACTCGAATTGTACAACTGGATCTAAGAAGTTTCTTCTAAGATTGCTGTTTTCGAATAATTTTTTTTTCAATTTAATTATTTCGCGGTCTTTACAGAAATCAAAGACAAGTAATTTGTTTATTTAGTATTTAATTTTGACAATGGCAGTGAGAAAACGTTCGGTTTTATACCGCTTCCAATAAATGGAGTTTAATACTGAATTATTGATGAGCCTCTAACAGCCAAGGAGCTTGAAAACGAAATGGACGAACTGGAAAATCCTGCATTAAATGAAAATTTATTATATTTCTAACAATTTGGAGTCCCTAGTAACTATGTACTTCCAGTTAGACAATCGTTCGATATTTACTACCCAGGTCAATGGTTTGGGAGAAGCGGATCTATTGAATGGCCAACTAGGTCACTAGATCCTATACCACTTGATTTTTTATGGGATCATTTGAAGTCTGTGGTTTATAAAACAAAACCATCCTCAACATTAAAACATTAAACAACATTAAAAAAAAATTGAAGACTTTCAACAAAGAAAAACTCAAGAGTGTCGAGCTATTCGTAGAGAAACTTTTCAAAACTCCGTGAGGAGTTTGAAAATAGAATATATTTGTGTTTAGAAAACAGAAACCATTTTCAATATTTGGGATTTAATAAAAACTAAGAAATTAATCATTTTTGTACTTTATTTTTCAATTGTTCAAGAACCATTCAACCAAATTATGCTTCTTTAGAATCATTTCAAAGCTTGTTTGAAGACTTACCACGAACGTATCTCAAGTGTAGAGGTGCCATTTGAAATTTCAAATTGGGGTAGCTGGAGCTGAGAGGGTAGGTTGAGGTGTATCGTTCTGTACATTATTCTTGTTCCCTCATCAAATCCCCTAAACGGTTTTGAGTAATCATTAATATTTTTTTGCATTTTTAAGATATAGCCGATTGCAACTTTTAAAATTGTCACACTGTGTAGTTAAATAATACTAATTCTTTTCTGAATTCAAAATCTATTCAAATTTAAAAAAATAGAAAAGTTTATAGCCATCTTTTCCTTGTTTATGAGTATGCTGATTCACCTAGATTCGCCTAATGCTAAAACTTACCTTGTTTTTACAAATGAATATCGATTATCATCAAATTATTTTTTAATATTGGTATCTTAATCTTGTGCTTAGATCCATATTCGAAAAGTGAGGCATAACTTAATATGATAGGAGTTTGATGAGACCACGTAGGTGCCAATATTGATGATATCTAAATTAATAAACGAAATATAAAATAGATTCATCAAAATTTATTACAGTGTATTAAAAGAACAAATACTATTCAAAAAAATTGAATGGAACAAATAATTTTAAATAAATTAAGTACTCATAAAGTTAGGTATTTAAACAGTTATCACTTAAACAGTCATTAATTACTTGCAAATAAAATTTCTTTAAAGTTCTTAACTTACATCATGTTACCTTGACGACATGTCAATTAATCTCATTATTGTCAATTAAAAACTAATGCTATTATAATAGTGATGGAATTAAAAAAAAAAGAAGACAAGTATTTAAGTAAAACCGGAAAACTACTAGCCATTATACGACGTGATCGCCTTACTTAGCTGATAGCGCTAATGCTTCCGTCATTAGTCAGCTGGCGTTAACGAGGGTAACCGATCCGTCGATACGGATGTCCTTCTCCGGAGCGAAAGATAAATCCTTGCTGATATAGGTTTTAAATTGATGAAGTTAATTATACCTTTCATTTGCGTCCGCGTAGAAGAAATCAGATTTCCAATTCGACAAATGAACAGATAATAAATCGGAGGAGTAATTGTTATTAAACAGCGAATGTCAGTCAAGGCATCATAAATTATAATAAGGCACATTGGCGTTGTTTCCAATGCCCTGACTTCTTTTTAATGCAAAATTGGACTTCGTTTAGTATGTCTGCATGTAAAATTAAACACCAGTTATGCTAATAACGACGTGGACCTTGTTATACTACTTTACTTGTGTGTGTCTGTATCCAGTATCCAGATGAAACATACAGTGACTTTCAAAAAGTGTGCTACAAATGGGAATTAAGGAACAGGATGTTATCAATTAAGATGGCAATAATTATACCACGTATAGAGGACATCAAAATATTGCGATTTAACCTAATTCATCTATATCCAAAAGCATTTCGTTTCTGAGATATAACCTCCTAAAGGGACAACTTGGAAAGTACACTTTCTTAAATATCTCTGGAACGGTTTAAAATATAGGGTTAAAATTTGTTATGTAAGACAACTGAAATACAAGGATGGATATGCCTTAAGAAAAATTGACCATTCTTCACCAGTGGCGTAGATCCAAGGAGTAGGTTATCATTTTAGTAAATAACTTTTTTATTGTCACTTTTTCGAAAAATTCGAAACAAAAAACTGAAAGTTCAAATAAAATTATTCAAGATATGAACTAAGTTCCATCTTCGCCGGATTAACCGTTTTCGAGATATTCAAGTCGAAAAATTACATTGCTTCAGAAATTCAAAATTAAAAAAAAATCAAATATGCTTTGACAACATTACCTGCTATTTTACATATCAATACATAGTTTTTTCTTAATTTATGAATTAAAAATTTACTCTAGCAATGAAATAACGGGCATACCAAAAATTGTTTTCTTTAGTTTTCTCATGAAGGGCTATCATCCCCGTTATTTCATACTTAGAGTACATTTTTAATTCATAAATTAAGAAAAAACTATGCAAGAGTTGTGTATTGATATTAAACATCTGCTAACGTTGTCAAGGTATATTTGATTAAAAAAAAAATTGAATTTCTGAAGTAATGTAATATTTCGACCTGAATATCTCGAGAACGGTTAATCTGACGAAGATGGAACTTACCTTTCTGGTATAATTTTATTTCAACTTCTCAGTTTTTGTTTCAGATTTTTTGAAAAGGTGTCAATAAAAAAGTTATTTACTAAAGTGATAACCCATTAACCTGGATCTACGCCACTGGTGAAGAATGTTTAATTTTACCTAAGACATATCCATCCTTGTATTTCAGTTGTCTTACATAACAAATTTTAACCCTCTTAAACCGTTCCAGAGATATTTAAGAAAATGTACTTTCCAAGTTGTCCCTTTAGGAGGTTATATCTCAGAAACGAGAAACTTTTGGATATAGATAAATTAGGTTAAATCGCAATATTTTGATGTCCTCTATACGTGGTATAAGTATTACCATCTTAATTGGTAACACCCTGTATAACAAAAATTTTTTTGCAACATGTTGAATTGTAAAATTTCACTTTTATAAGTTCTATTGTTAACTTCTTTACTCCACTTTTGTAGACCTGAAGATGGTTTATTAACCGAAACCGGTCGTCAAATACATATAACGAGGAAAAATTGGGATGCATTATTTTCCATATATAATTCTTCTTTTATTGTTTATTCCAAATAGTTGACGGAAAATAACGTACGTAACACTCAAGCGAGAGGCAAATGAATTTTACACTTTAATTAAATTCGTTCTCCGTGCGGAAAACTAAAGGACTAACCTCTCAAAGATGTTTGTTAATTTTATACATCATCTAGCTGGAAAACCAAAAGAAAGAAAAATGGTAGATAATATACATCATAAACGCAAATAAGAAAATTTATTTGGAGAAAAATTTTGTAGCGTCTTTTCAAAAATTACCAAAAAATCAATTAGAATGTTCCATAGGCGATTATCTGTTGTTGTAGTTTGTGTACTTATGAATAGTCAAAAAATAGAACATTTCTAAAAGTGTCTTAATGTACCATCGAGTGCACAGAAAAGTAAACAATTCTTAAGGCTACTTTTTGCATTTAAGTTTTGTAAAATTACTTCAGCGCTGACATTACCTGAACTGATTACTATCTGAAGGTCACTTACCTAATTCCAGTATTTACTCTACATATTTTGTTTTCCAACTTTGTAATAATGCGCGGTTCCTTTACAGCACCGCTCATCACAGTACACTAAAAATGGTAAATTTACATGAATAATCATTGGTTATTTGTGGCCACTGTTAATCATGGTAAAAAGTAGGTTTACCATGAAATGGTAAATTTATGTATTTTTAATTTTTTTTACCATTATTCAGTGGCCACAAATAACCAATGATTATTCATATAAATTTACCAGGAAATTTTTTACAGTGTAGCTACCTTACTTTTTGACAAATATTTGTGACAATCAGGTAACATTAGAGCGTTATCAAAGCGTCGATAAATCAAAGCCTGACATAAAAGCGACTTACAATGGTTAGTTGGTGGTACGTTATGTGACAATTCAGTCTTCAAATTTCTGACTTAAAAGAAAATGATTGGGCAACATAAACACAAAGAAGTAAATTAAAAATCATAAATAGTTGACTACCGGTCATGGAAGCACTTCACTTGAGTGAACTTTCTTGATTTTTGGATTCGAGCTGATCATTAAAGAAATTTGAATCGAATGGCTAGTCAGTATGAAGCATATGTATACTATAACCACAGCATAAAGCTAAGTACACACTGGAGGAACAATCGGGAACTTTTAGTTTCTGTTCCATGTTCCTTGAAAAAGTAACCGGTAGTTTACGAAAGTTTCTTTAAGTTTCTTCATGTTTCTGTTTCCAGTAATAAAAGTTACTGTTTGTTGCGTGTTTCCATTCGGAGTGGTAAATATCAAAGAAAAATGGGAAACAAGCAGCAACATGCAGGAACAAAAAAGGAAGTTCTTTCAGTGTGTACACCTTGTCACCAGTTTTGATAACGGCTTGTAGCAATCAACACCATATTGTGCTTGAACTTTTAAAGAATCATTTGCCTTAAAATGTCTAGCAAAGTAAGGATCGATACTACTTAGGGAATATTTTATGTTGAATTGGAGAAACATAAAATTTTTAAGATGACCATCTGTTAATAAATCATCCCTTGCAAAATAAGTGGTAAGCCGCCACAATCAACTCGCTCTTGGAGGCTTGGACGCACTCAAACTCTTCGTTTTCGTTAGTTTTTTTATAACTAATAACAATATAAGCTACAGAAGCGAGAAGTACGCCTTCTTCAGTTACGACTCCCAACAATATTAACTTGTTTCTTGTGTGTGTGTACAGATTGTTACGTGCAACAATTTACAACAATGGAACAGAAATAAAATTCCGATGTTTCTCTATTTTACTACCTTTACTGTGGACAAAATGTTTCCATAAGTCGACGAAAGTTAAAAACTTTTTGAAACATTTAGCAACAACCATCAACAAAAAGTTCCTGTGTGTTCCTCCAGTGTGTACTCAGCTTAAGGATTACCAACAGCGCAACTTTCATGAAAATATTAAATTCGCGCATAACATCCCGCGCAAGATCTGAGTCACAATCTCGGGATGCAGAGCTCATTCATTCATGGCTCTGGTGCCGAATGGATCTTTATAATTATGTTAATACACATTATTTATGCCTTGTTATTTTTTTACGACGTCCACTAAACACTACAGTCCGGCCCTGGTGTGTGAGCTCGTGTGAGTTTACAATTTGCAACAAAATCGCTCACACTTAAAGCAGAACAAACAATTCGACACATCCCCTTTAATCAACTCGAGGTCAATGAAAATTCAGTAAAGAGATCAGAGTGCCGACAAGCGAGTTGCGCTGCTGCATTCTTTATGCTGTGCTATAACTAAGGTAACGGTGCCAATAGTCGATCAAGTCTTAGTGGATAATAATTTGCACCAAAAATTTCTTTAATTGGAATATCTTATTTTTGCATTTATATTGAACGTTTCTTTATTTTTCTGCATATCATTAACTATTAGGACACAATGTTGTCATTTACTGACACATTGACTTGGCTATCATCAACTGGTATATATATCGCCATGAACTGTTTTTTCTTTTTTTTACGTAAAATTTAGTTGACTAATCTTATACAGGCTGTTACAAATTCGAGGCTCACCAATGGGATCTCGGAAACGGTAACAGATACGAAGTCGGTTAAATTGGGGTAAAGTTGCGCATTTTGGTGCTGAACAATAATCCGATTAGAAAAATCGTTTTGTAGTATTTGAAATATTTCCAAAAAATCAAAAAACGTAATTAAAATTTTTTTTTTCTGAAGTTATTATTGCAGGGATCATAATAAAATTCATACATTCTACATGCACTTTTTTAAAATTTTGTTATGATCCCTGCATTAATAACTTCAGAAAAAAATAACAAAGAAAATTACCTTTTTTGGTTTTTTGGAAATATTGGAAAAACTAAAAATCGTAGAAGAATTTTCAGAATGGATTATTGTTCAGCACCAAAATACGCAACTTTGTCCTACGGACTTCGTACCTCTTACCGTTTCAGAGATCCCAATGGTAAGCCTTGAATTTGTAACAGCCTGAATTTGCGTAAATATATTTAAAATATAAACTTAAAATGATATTAGATATCAAAAATTAAAAGAAAATAATGGACAGTAAACTTTTCATGCTTATTAATAAATTACAAATTCCTTAAATTATTTATCTACTGGTACCGTTACCTTATGCTATACTTTTTTTACCGTTCTAATGAGTATTAATGAATACTCTTTTTCTTTTCCTTCTTGTCATTCCTAACTTATACAAATAAAAAAACAATTTTTTATTGACAGGTGTCGAATAATGTTTAATTTAATGATTTTAATTAATTGACTTTTACTAAAGAAAAGTTTTTTTTTTGTGATTGATCAAAAATTAAATAATTAATAATCTGATGATAATTAAGATGATTGAGAACAATATTATTACCTAAAGAAAAGTTTAAGTCACGACTTGCAACAAAATTTTTAATAATATTAAAGATATTTTCTTTTGTGATGTGTATGTCGTATTTTTTTTTCTCGTTTAAACTTAAACGTTTTTAAACCTATAGGCTATTAATTTGAGTGTTGAATTTTATTGTAAGAAATGTTTAGGAAAACGGCTTAAACTTGTTGCTCGGGATTTACTCAGGTGTTCACCTCAACAAAACATATTTATAGCCCAACGCCGAATTTGGTGTGGAAAAACACGTTTCAAATAATTAATAACCGAACGGCAAACCCGTATTTAGATGTTAATGCGCTTATGCGTAGGAAATATGTCCTTTCTCTGCTAGCATAACGGCGATTGTTACGCTGACAGTAAGACACCCTTAGAGGCAGAGTACAACGCGTATGCTGTCACATGTGTTATTTTCATCATTATGTCCACTGAAGTTCGGACGAAAATCGGATTATATTGGCCACCGTACAGCAAGTCAGGCGGCTTTTGCAACTTTTCGTATGAGTACCTGGGCAAAATTCGATTGGCGAACTGTGAACGATATAGAAAAAGGATGAAAGCTTCCTGACCCACCCACAGAACGATCTGACAAATCGGATCAAAAAGTCGACAATATTGTCGCGGTGTACAATAGGGTTTCACCAGATTTAATACATGAGTGTATTTCTACAGATGTAACCGTTGTATGCAGAAACAAAATTCCCTTTGATTATTTATTTATTCTACTTATTTATAACGCTTATAAGTATTTTCACATCTTTATGGGAAAAAATGCAATGTGTACTTGTAGATAAATTTAATTAGTAGTGTACCTCAATAGTTATTCATGATTCTACCATGTTTCAGAAACCGTATCGCGTTAGTAGAATTCACTGTCTCAAAGATCCCCTTCAAAATTCTTAAGAGAAAAAACGTTTAATAATGAAATTTAGGATTTGTCTTTGGGTTACTAAGAAGACGACGTGAGGTTAAAGTAAATGTTTAAAGCCGACATGTTTCGGCCTCTGAGAAGGCCATCTTCGGGGCGACTACAATAAATTATAATAATTAGTAATTATTTTGTAAAGCTTGAAAAATTTTAACATACCTAGATCTAAGTGTGGTGTAACTGAGTTTTTCACAATACAGGAATATTGCACGTCAAGTATAAATACATTAAAAATATCGTATAAGCGGACATTACTACATGTTAAAAAACAAAATTGTAAACTTAGAAACTAGTCAAGCACTTGGATGATTTTGAATTATACAAAATAAAGAACGGAAAGTGAAGTGCTGAATGACCCACTGTGCAACCCACTGATAAGTATAAGCGGTAAATTTGGAATAGAGATAAAGCCAATTTAAATAAACAGTAAAACCCTAGATATTCTGTCAGTTAAAGTTCCTAAAGAATTCATCCTGAGGCCCCATCAACTGATCATTCAGAATGTTAAAGTTATTGTTATTTTTGTGTTAGAAAATTTCAAGATTTTCCGCGATGTTGAGTAAATTCCCTTTTTTTGTATTTACATATGTAATATTTTGCCGTTGTTAGTTGCTTCAAAGTCGTGTGAAGATTGGATTAAGTAGCTGGCAAAGTTGGAATCAGATTTTTATTTTTTGAAGGACCTTATATGTTCAGACAGACATGTTCTTATGTTACGACCTGTTTTTTAAGTTAGATTTGTTGGTGTTATTTTATGAAATATTCTTTTATTTCTTGTGAAAAATTGTGTAAATAGTGGATACTGTAAAATGTGGTTTTTGTGTGTCTTTATTTTGTGTGGAAGTATTTGTGTTGTAAATGGTCTTGTTAATAAATTTATTTTTAATTCTAAGAATTGAATTCGAATTAAAAATAACAAGACCATTTATTCTAAGAATTAGAATTTCAAATAGCACTACTATTTATTTTTTATTCTTTTTAATAGATTTTTTTCTGAATATTAAAATGTAAACGACCATACCCATGAGTGGAAAAAGAAACGAGAATTCAAATGTAAAATTTTAAAAATCAAGCAATCACATTAAACAATAATATATGGGAAAGGAGTGAGCTGTGGACGTCTCTTTCTCTCTCATTTTGTGATTAAAATGGATAACAAGGACTGTATGGATATAATTTATGCATATTTTGAAAGCGGGAAAATGCAACAGCTTCCTTATGACTTTATAAAAATCGCTTTCCTGACAGATTATTTTCAAGTGCCGCTAAATTTAAATTTACAAAATTTTGGACCTGTCAAAAAACACAAAACAATCACACGTGAAATTCAAGATCAAGATTTAGAACTAAATGTTTTACATTTAAGTAGCGACATCTTTCGATCGCTTGTTGACCTGATATTGCAGTAGGATTGACAAATTGAAGCCAGTTCGCCACATAATAAGTCATCCCAATGCAAGGCGGCCATGTGCTGTCAAAGCATATGAGAATTTTGAAAATTTTTGTGCAAATCGGTTTTGATTGCAGCGGATTCCCCGAGCAGGCTCTGTACAGCTGTTTCAGGCCTAGTTGCGCCTTCGTCAGCATCACATCGCATTGGCGAATAACCCTAGGACATATCGGTTTGGCTTGCAGTGGAGTTCTCGGGCTACGGTTCTGCTGACGAAGGCCCAACTAGGCCTGAAACAGCTGTACAGAGCCTGCTCGGGGAATCCGCTGCAATCAAAACCGATTTACACAAAAAATTTTAAATGTTTTACCTATAGCAATGGGCGTCAATAGAGATGTCGAATGTGTCTGAGACAGAATGGAGGCAACTTCGAACAGTTGCTATAGTAAAAACTATGGTTACTTGACTTTTTCGAAATTTCGATTTTTTTTCATTTAAAATAAACTTTTGACTTCTCATTATGATGCATCTATATTCAGAAACAAAATTTCAATTAGTATAAGTACAAGAAAACATATAGTGTAATCTAAAAAATCAAAGTTAGCTACGATCTGTGAAAAAATGGTTATAAAAAAAATTCACAGCAGATCAGGTTAGAGTGTTTTTAAAACGATTTTGTTCGACGTATCAATTATTAAAATCGGAAAAAAATTAAGAAGTTACGGCATCAAAGGTTTTTTATGTTCCACCCGGTATCATCCAAATTACACGAAATATTAATGAAGTGTTTTAATGAACGAAAATGTAAGCCAGAACTGAAGAGTACTGTTTAATATACTAATTAAGGAGTAAAAGAGTAACTAAGGAGTAAAAAGAAAGCTATTGCTTAGGAAAATTTATTTTCTGAGAGTATAAAGCGTGGAACACAATGAGTGTGAACTGTACGTTCTGTTCACGTCGACATCTGTCAACTCCTAGTTAAATATCGTTTATAATAATGTTATTGCACACAATGAACAGCGTCCAAAGTGTTGTAGCCTAAAAGTTGGTCAACTTTTGACTTTTACCATGGCCAGCTACATTAACATTCACTGACGTGTATGTATGGCCGTTTCAGTTCGACTTTTAGAAATGTTGACGGGTACTCCCCTCAGCGCTTCTTGTGAGATTTTAAGTAATTGCAGTTGTCATTACGTTACTATTAGTAGTTTTGTAGTAGCCTTAAATGGGAGCGCTGAGGGGAGTACTCCACGGCATGCTATCTCGAAACCGAATTTTAGGCGAATTGAAACGGCCATACATACACGTCAGTGAATGATAATGAAGCTGGCCATGCTTTTACACGGCGACGGTCGGCACCTAACCTTACTTTTATTGCACAAACACAACAAAGATGAGTTTAAGCGAGAAAATGATAATTTTCTGGTTAACAAAAAGGGCCCACTTTATGAAAATATTATCAAGAAGGCCAGAGTTTGGCATTCGTTTCACAGTTAGTTTGACAGAAAAGATCGTTCATTGTACTCCACGCTTAAATGTTTGAAAACAGCTGACTACTTGTATAGTTCACCACTTCGCGTATTCGCCTCAATTTGACTAAAATAAAGCAAAATATGATATGTAATGTAAAACCTGAAGTATTATTATCCCCGAATAATAATTCGTACTCGGAAAATAATGGGCCGCACATTTAAAGCGAGAAAAACTACGCCCCCTAAAGCTGTCAAGGATCTGAATATGAAGACAACATTTAGTAGTTGCTCTTTATTCTGAAGATATACAGCTAAACGTCGACATTTATATTGTTTTTACGAAGTGTTTACATATTTTGTATAATTTTCAAGGGACATAAAAGTGCTTCAATTATAAATAGTTCGTTGGTTGGATATTGATTTCATTTCAATGCTTTTGATATCATAATGACAGCAGGCATTGGTCGGTCGAACTTAAATAACGAGATAAGCAAACGCTAGCTGCAGCGACATACAATAAGGAACGACCACTGACCGACATAAACATTCACTGGGGAGTAAATATTTCATTAGATAGGTCAGTATTTAGTGTGTGTAAAAATTCGTCAAGTATGCATACATCCTTACAACGTCCATTTTTCAAAACATATGTTTTTTCTTAAAAGTACCTTATGCAACTCCCCAAAACTCCCCCTACAACTCCCCAAAAAATGTAGTATAACCCCGTGAGTTTGGATGTTATATTATGAATCATCCTATATACAGATCATTTTTTCTTATATGTCGATCGATCGATATTTTAAAAACTTTTGCATAGCTATCTCCTTTTAACTTTCATGAAATAGTTTTGCTGCTCGCAGACGGAGGTCACGTTGTATTCTTATCTCCTCAGATTGATCCGATCGGCATACACATAATAAAAAACATGATGTGCTCATAACTTTGATCCGAAGGGGCATGTAATCAAAACATGGTCCGCATATAACATTTAAAAGATTACATCACACTCATCAAAAGTTGAACAAAAAGTTGAACTAAAGTGAATTACACTAGCCTGTGAAGGTTTGGCGGATCACATAAAACTAAGTTTATGTAGTAGATTTGGTGTTCCTGGGTTCGAAAAAAATGTTATAATTTTTTCATCACGTCCCATTTTTTTAATACAATATTTCAAAGTACGTTTTTCAAACATAATTTTCGAGAAACTGGCTGTTTTTTCCCCTTTTATGGGCAAGGTATCGGCTTGCGGAATACTCTTTGTAACTTAGGGGGTTATTCTAATCGGATTTGCAACCTAACAACGGTGGTACCTCCTTAGCAACTGGTAAGAAGTTACAATCTCGGCAATGTTCGGTGGTAACAGGATACAACGTTGTGCAATTTCGATAATGCTCGGAAGTAGGATCACACCAAGTTGTAACTTGCAACCCCGATTAGAATGAGCCCCTTAGGCTCTAACTACTAAGGTCATATGGCCAACCCTACTAGAATTTAGCCGAATCACTCTGTATTTCGTGACTCCAATTTGAGTATGGTTTCTGAGATTTGCCGAGAAAATGAATCTTTTTATACAGAATGTATATGTATATGTAGTCAAAAAACTTAAATTTATGTGTGGTTTCTGAAGGTGCTCGGACAGTAGAATTTTTTGTTAAGAATACTTTTTGCGTAAAGTCAATAATAAAAACGTTACTTTGATATGTGCTATATGAAACTAAGAAATTTGAATTTTATAGACAGACTGTAGTTAAAAATTTAAATTTAACCATTGTTTCTGAAGTTTCTTGAGAGGCAGAACTTTTTTACGTAAAATTGATATTAAAAAAGTTTTTCCTCTTGTCAACTCGATCCGGGGAGAATTGTATACAGTAAAGTCTGGTTATATTATAACGAATCCAAAAAATGCACCAAAACAGGTTCGTTATATACTTATATCCAAAGTTTGCTAACCGGTAAACCGGTAAATAAATCCGAAGCATGTATTTCATAGGTTTTTTAATTGCTCGAAATATAGTACGTTGTAACCAAAAGTTTATTTCAAATGGGTTCAATGTAGCCGACCTTCACAGTAATTTCATTTTTTTTTTAAAAAACCTGACGTGATGGAAAAAAATTAATAACAGATTCTTCTTTACAATGCCAAAATCATTCAAAAACACCCAATTTTATCTCATCCGCAAAAAAAAAATATTTTTTTCGCAGGCTAGTGTTATTAAAAAAATATATAATAAAGTTTACATTATCCATGGCTCTTAGTATAATTAACACGACGTGTTGGTCCACTTAGATGATTTAGTAGCTTAAATATAAAAGTTCCAAAATTTATGGCTACTTGCACCACGACTAATATATTTATGAGGGTTTATTTAAATATATTCTGGCTAGTAACAAAATGTTGCAAATTCATATTTAAAAAGGATATAATTTTTATTTAAGTGCTTAGTTTAAGCAAATAATTCATGCCTGACACATGTACATAATCCCGTCCGGAGTCGAGCCATAAATAATCAAATCTTCAATGAAAGTGCACAGAACGAACACTGAATCGAAACGAAGCCGTGATTAAGTACGGCGATCTCCCGTCGAGTGCCCGAACTAAGCACATTATCACAGCTGTCCCGTTTCCAATGAGTTAGCCGGAAGAGCCAACTCGCCATGATGTATGATCCAGGTGCGAGACCGTGTTTACGGTAATGAAGTCAGCACGCCTAATCCTGACACTTTTCGGCCACCCGCAACCAAAACACACATTCAGATCATGATTTATTGCGCCAGCACATTAGTGAGACTGAGATTGAGCAACGTCCACACAATTTCCGCGCTCATTCTTCACCTGAAAAGCATACTCCAGACTAGAAACGAACTAATCAGAGCAGAGACGACAGTCAGGTATGACTTCGCCATAATCTGTTCCAGTTTCTGTCTGCAGTGATCCTCAATAGCTAGATCGTAATCTCCAAACGATAGTACTAACATTTCAGGATGAAAACCGGCCTTCCGTAGGTGTATACAACCAGCGCACAAAGACTGAGAATGTATGACTTGTTTGGATTGTGGATTAGGTCTGACGTAGAGGTGGTCTGCCCTAGACCAAATCTATTATTCGGAAATGCTGTCATTCAATTCCCTGCTTCACGCAGATATGAGAGATTTATTTTGAATACCCTGAAATCTATGAATAAGTTTGCGCTAAACTATTATTTATGTATAACGGTTTATGAGGAATGATTTAAGGAAGAATGCGAATACTGTATCATTCTGAAATTTGCTTGAATGGAGCAGGTAATAAATTTAGTACAATTTCTGTTCGTAGAAATAAAATTTGTAAAATCATGTTTACTTTATTCAACATTGAGTTCCAAAAAGTCTGTCCGCAAAAGCACGTCTAAAGAATTTATCATATAACAAGCGTCTAATTAAAGTCCTGGTCATGTAGGTTGTGATCGAGAATTTATCCATTGCATTTACGTAACAGAATTACTAAATGTAGCCTACTTGACAAGATTTTTATTTAGACAGTTGTTACTTAACAATATCAAATTTACAGAAGGCAACACATTCGATAAATTTAAAAAAACATTATTAATCTCCTGCTGTCAAGTCAATAATATTACAAATCAAAAAAAAAAAAAACGCTCATTAGAGTTTTTTTCTTGCAATAACGTCTTTGGGGAACAAATAAGAGTACATTTTCACGGTCATATGACAATAGTCAAATTAGACGCTCATATCTGATTAACCAGAATTTGCATAAACATTTTCTTTACAGAATATTAAAGTACACATCGAGATCTTTCATTTCAAGTGAACTCTGAGTTTTAGCCGGTTGATTTGAAGTAATTAGAAATTAATTAAAAGTGACGTTCTCAGCCGTAAACGAGTACTAGCTTGAAACGCTCATACCTCCTTAACCAGAATTTGCATAAACATTTTCTTTACAGAATATGAAAGTACACATATGAAAATCTTTCATTTCAAGTGAACTCTGAGTTTTAGCCGGTTGATTTGAAGTAATTAGAAATTAATTAAAAGTGACGTTCACAGCAATAAAACAGTACTAACTTGATTTTGATGTGTACTTTCATGTTCTGTAAAGAAAATATTTTTGCAGATGCTAGTTAATGAGCTTTAAGCGTCTAAAGTGACTATTGTTATATGACCTTGAAAGTGTACTTTTAATTAATTCCTAATTATGTTAAATCAACCGGCTAAAACTCAGGCTTCACTTGAAACGAAAGATCTCGATGTGTACTTTCATATCCTGAAAGAAAATGTTTATGCAAATTCTAGTTAATGAGATTTCAGCGTTTCATGTTTTGCGGCTGAGAAAGTCACTTTTAATTAATTTCTAATTACTTCAAATCAACCGGCTAAAACTCAGCTTTCACTGGAAATGAAAGATGTCGATGTGTACTTTCATATTCTGTAAAGAAAATGTTTATGCAAATTCTGGTTAATCAGATATGAGCGTCTAATTTGACTATTGTCATATGACCGTGAAAGTGTACTTTTAATTTATCTGTAATTAATTATAATCGACCGGCTAAAACTTTCCACTTTCCCAAACTATTATTGAATAGATATAGATGTTTACTTTATGACTGCGTGAAAATTTTCATTGAAAACATTTTTTTTTAGTGTGTTACATGAATAATGACTCATGCTGGTTTAAATAGTGGTTTCTAACTTAATATCAAATATTTCTTCAATTTCTTGGTACAAGGAGAATGTACACATTATACTCTTTGCAATGGATTAAGTATTATTGATCTGTGATCGTTATTTTAGCGGCAACAGCGTTTTGAAATTTTATAACTTTATTGCTGGAATTTTATTGCTAACTTCTCATCGGTAAAAAATTCTCACTGTATAATACATCAGAGTTATTCGGAAAAATCTAAAATACAAAATGGTGTTTCTACTTTAATGTGAAGACAACTAATATAATGCGAATTTAATGCTCGAACTTGCCTCAATAAATAACATCAATAGAACTCTTTCCATTTAAGAACCTATCACATCGACTTTAATGCTAAATGATAATATAGCGTTATCGCTGTGTATCAACAAACACAATAGTCCGGCGAACAAGAATACAAATCAAATAAATGACCGCGTTGTATTATGAAGAATCTCAAGCACGAGCAGAAGAATCAATATTGTATTATTTATTGCATCAAAACTTACAGCAGGAAAACAAATGACTCGCAGGTGGACCACGGGGGGTGGTGCTAAACAAACATCCCGTGGAGTTTTGGTTAAGCGAGCTGTGCTCGTCGCGGGAGGCAGACCCCGTGCGCCAGTTCATAGACACGCGTATGTCCAAACAAACTCGGGCTGAAATATACCGAGGAATAGAGATACTTAAATATGTGGCTAAGACGTAACTTACACGGTGACATCGATTAGGATTGGGTTTACTTACATAATAACTAACCATTCCTGGTCCAGAAAACAAGAACTTTCTTCACTTACATACATACATACATCCGGTGTTTTTAATGGTCAAAAAATACTGGTTATCATGGCAGAACCCTAAGTTAGTTGGAAAAACAGTTTACTGATAAATATTGTTAACAAATTCGGTCTTACAGTGATGCAAAGAATTTAAGGATGGATGGAAATGTATTTGTAACCTATCTTCAATCCAGATAGAGCTCTAGATGAATACTAGATTTTCCTGTTGTGATTTATATGGACCCCATAAAAAACGATGATCAACTTTCGTAAATGATTCGAAATGTCAGTGCTTCCAGAAAATTTGAAGTAGGGGAAAAATAAAGAAAATGCTGAAATGTAAGAAATAAATTGAAAAGATAAACAAAGGTTTATAATGTTTGAAGAAAGGGGCAAAATAATTTTTTTCTAGAAGTAGAAACTAGAGTATCTTCGAACAATGTCTGTACAATGTGCAATGCGACAACTGTTTACTTGAATCTCTCTCTATTGCAACTATGTTATCGATAAAAAAAAATTCAACTGTAAACTCAAATCCAACAGGAAATTCAACTTTAAACTGTTCTAAGCAGTTTCGTACTAAGTACTCTCATGCCCCATCAATTTTTGATCTATTACGAAAATAACTCCATCACAAGTGTCACAATTATAATGTGTATGAGCCCTGTAAATAACTTGTTTTTGTATAAAACCAACAAGCAAGGCAAACAAGCACGAAAACAGGTGACAGAACGAATGACACTAGTGACAGTGTTGTTTGCGGCGAGCTTGAACTACGACATGCCTTTAGAAATTCTCTTTCCACAGCTAATGCTATCAGGTTATGAATTGAACACATGATAGTAGTACATGTTTAGGGTGAACATCCTTGATTTTCGAGCTTCCCCAAAAATATATTTTTTGAGCAACCGTACGCGAAGTGATCATTCGCGGACGCAACGCAGCCCGTGAAATTAAATTTCGCGGCCGTTACTAGTAGTAACCGTGGTAGCAACTAGTAGTAACGGCAATTAAATGAAAGGGCACATTTTCATACATTGAATTGACAAAATTTATCTCAGTTCTATGGTAATATGAAAGCCTCGAGATTGTCCTGCCTCGGCCGCAAGTGGCCTCGGAGACAATTTTTCTCTCGGAACGTTAAAGAATGATTTGGAGGCCTTGGTATACAAATAACTATTTTTTAAGCAGCATACCGAGTGTCCCAGCCCATCTGAGCTATAGGAAATTAACATGGGATTTCAAATATTAATGATTTTTATGTTCCCAAGACAAAGTACGACAAAAATTCGCATTGCCTCTGCTAGTCCTCGATCGAATACAACTTAATGTTTGAAATTATGGAGAATTATGCTACAGTTATTTATAGAATTAAAGAAAAACGTTTTCAAAAGGTAAATGTCACTTTAAGACTCCCTTTTTAAAACTTGGTATTAACAAAGGAGCTAGGGCCGTATGCACAGGCAAATCTGAATTTTTGTCGTATTTTGCCTTGGGAACATAAAAATCAACAATATTTGAAATGGCATGTTAGTTTCCTATAGTTTAGAAGGGCCGGAACAGACTGTATATAATAGTCATGAAAAGTTCAATATACTCAAGTTGTTTGTGTAACTTTATATTAGTGCGATAACTGTATTAGTTGTATTCAAGGGTAACTAGATACTTTCGACATACAAACGATTAATCATTTTACCCACAGTGGATGAATGATGTTGTCAGTGAATCTCAGTGTTACTTAATAAGAAAATTGATGGCGAGTGTCAACAAACTTCACATCAAATATTCCCGATGGCGATATTTGAAGCGAAAGGCAAGTTAATATTCAATGCAAAGGTCTCGAAATGAGCGGCAGATATATTGCAAATGGATTTCATCATTCGCAATCTACATTTCAACAAACTGGAGAATGTAAACACTGAAAAATACTCGAGGTGAATGTAATATTAGCGCCCGGCACTGTGAGCGATTTCCAGTGAAGAGTTCGTCGGAGCGTTCTGCGGTACGGTTACGCGAATATGAGATGTGATTTAGGCGATTCGAGCCAATCTTTTGTACCAATTGAGTTTTCTCATCTCGAAGGATTTGGCAAAGCTCTATTCCAAACCAATATCGCATTACACCGAGTTCGGGCTCTTACAAAAATATACATTAAATTTTATGGGCGTTTATGCGTAAGCGCACAGCGAATGAGAGAAAATAAACGAGTGAGTAAAACGAATATAAAAAAGTTTCATTGCAAATCCAGCGGGTCGGGTCCCTGCTTCTTCCTACATCTCATTTGACTGCAAGGAGCCGCACTTGATACTGGTACGCGTATCATGAAATATTCATCAGCAACCTAACACTCTCAACTATATTAAAAATCCCAAATAAGTTAGTGAATCCACACCGTGATGAGCTGGCACAGGACCGGACCCCTGCTGAGGCTATACAACATTCACGCCTCGTTCACTGTTTTACTCGAGAAATAATTTCCCCGACACGTCTCGGAACATTTTTATTATGTAAATTATTCAAACTTACATTTAGTTATCATATTTTCGAACATTCGTCTGTGGAGTTCCGTAATTTTATTACCATAAAAACTCCGTAATTTATAAATAAAAATTCTGACGTCTTCTTTTTTCACAGTAACGAAAGATTGTTAATTTATTTAAATCAGTGAGCGTTATGCACTCGAATTCATTTGCAACTTATAAATTATAATATGTATGACTTCTTTCTTTGAAGAGACATATTATTGATTGTGTCTGAAGATAATCAATTAATATTATAACTTATAGAAATTAATTTACACACACTAACACTAGAATCTAGCAAATTTTCTTTTTTTCTCTAGATTATGTTGATAACTACATACATATTTTATTTTCAAATATTTCAGTATCAAAAAGGTTCTAAATAGGAAGTACTTTCAAAAACGAAGAGCTGCTCCAGCCCGGAAAACCGGACCGGTTTTCGGACTTGCCGACGTTTCGTCTACTCTTGCAAGGAACTTCTTCACGGCTTCTCTGTAGCTGGTCTTGTCGCTGCTTTTTGCCGTCGCTGCGGTACGTACGGATGCGGTAGTCGTGACGTGGGAAGTTAAAATACTCAAAAAGAATTGTCTCGTTAAAGAAGTTCCTTTTACCATATTGAAAAGTTTAAAGAACAAGAAAAAATTACTTTACATTTTCTGTTAGAAATCAGTTAAAAAGTTTTGAAATATTATCAGATCTTTAGCTTCGTGTACAAGGTTTTTGAGACAAACTGTTCATTAGAAGTTTACAACAAAGAAGTTAGGTGGAAATTGGAAATTTACGAAGCAGACATATCTCAAAAGGAGCTTTTAAAATTAAATGAAGTTGATTTCCGGTCACTTCCGATTAGAGATGGGCGACTAAACGATTTTATGCAAGTCGACTTGCAAGTCGAGTCTATCAATGCAAAGTCGATTAACTACGATTAATAAATCAACAGTGAAAGTCGACTAATTAGTCGACTATTTAGTCGATATAAAATTTTTAACCCATTTAAATGACTTTTTGGTTAAAATGAATTACGCAATCAAATATTTAAAATAAAATGAAATTATTGTGATTCTATACTATCATAATAAAGGGTGTTTCAAAATGACCGCAAGATTTGAATTTCGCGATATTTTCTTTTGATCAAAAGTGTTGCTCTAAAAATTTGACTACTGTCAAGTAGACGCATCCCGATTATCAGTCATGGAACGTTACACGACCGAACAGCGGATTTTAATCGTGAAAACTTATTTCAAAAATGGTAAAAGTTTAGCGCAAACAGTTCGCAGCATGCGTGCAAATTTTGGTCGACAAAACGCACCAAATTCTTCAACGGTTAAGAGATTAATCGAGAAATTCAATCGAACGGGCTCGGTTGTGAACGAGAAATCATCAGGTCGTCCTCGGTCAGGCCGGTCCATTGAAAATATTGCCTTAGTGACTCAATGGACCGGCCTAAACTTTTACCATTTTTGAAATAAGTTTTCACTATTAAAATCCGCTGTTCGGTCGTGTAACGTTCCATGACTGATAATCGGGATGCGTCTACTTGACAGTAGTCAAATTTTTAGAGCAACAGTTTTGATCAAAAAAAAATGTCGCGAAATTCAAATCTTGCGGTCATTTTGAAACACCCTTTAGATGCATAATAAAAGATTGTTTAGTCAAAAATCTGTATTGTTTAATAACAACACTCCATAGATACATAATTACATAGTACATACATATAAGTACATAATTAATGAACGAGATTAACAGAAACAACTCTCTGGGCGTTCGACAAACAACTACCCTTCCCACTATGAAATCAGGATAAGTAAACATTACTACTTTACTGCGCATATAAAAATAACGATTAATCGACGACGGTAAAGTGTAAGTCGATTAACTCGACTAAAAGTATAAGTCGACTATTATCGACTATTTAGTCGAAGTCGCGCATCTCTACTTCCGATTATATCTCAACTCATTTTTTGTTACGTTTTTGAATTCTATGTGTGAAAACTATAAAATTGTTATATTATACTATTTCTAAATTGCACCATTTTTTTTTTAGATATTTTGAGTTTTCTTGAAAATCGGATTGATATAGTTTGCGCTGGCCTTTAAAACACATTTTTAATGATACATAACTTAACTCCCTAGTCGATTAACTTTTCTTCAAATTAAGATCGACTTGTTTTTACCATTTTTCAAAATAACATTATTTCTGAAATTACTTAGGTTGCTTTTTTTGTTTGATACCAGGGTGTATCTTTAAGAATGAATCGGTAAAGGTAAAGACAAATGACATAATTATATACCTAAATTACTTACCCCCATAACCATTTGAAAGACAGGCGTACATATTTTGTGGTAAAATGTGTTTCCATTGAAACTGAGATAGTCGTAGCTTCGTTATATATCTATAAAACTATTGTTTTTAAAGTCACAATCGATGTAAAATTACACTTATTTTTCTTTCTAATTTTATTTATATTTATTTATTTATTTATATTTATTTACTTTTTTCTGTTATTTGCTGTGCAACTAGTGTGTAAAGTACACACATATTGTATACGATATTTTTTCTACAACAGGACCGATTTCACATTTCTTATCAACTGCTTTGTTTATGTCGGTAATTAAATTCTTTCTTTTTTTTTCACTTTATTCTACATTTAGGTTATAATATGCTTTGTAAATATTAACAAAACAGTTAAAAATTGGCAACCCATTTTACATTTTACTTTTTATGCACCAGAGTTTGTAAAAATTGACACTTACAAACTAGATACGGTTGTAGGAAAAAATTATTTATATTATATTTTTTAGCTATGCTTGCAGACGTTTGAGGTTTACAAATACCGAATACTTATTTTTATCTCCTCTATTTCTTCTGGTAATTCCACATCATCTTCTGCTGATTACGTTATATTACAAGTTTCAATTTCCTCCTTTCGTATACTAAATTCTTTAGGCGCGCGCTACACCTTGCGACTTTACCACTGGGCATCGCCGCTGCGACCACGTTGCAAGTTTTGTTTTCTATGGTCTCTTATGCGTCATGTCATACTAGTGGTTACGCCGCTGGTTACTCCTTAATTTTTACATTATCCCTTTTGCCACACTTCTAATTTTTTTCGTTTTTCTAATTCTTTCTTCTTCTGTTGATCATGTTGTACTACGACTTTCTTTTTTTTTATTTTCTTATTTTAATTTTTTTAATATATTTCATTGTCACCTTTGCACTGCTCCAAATGTTATTTAGTTTTCCATATTTCAACTTCTTTCATTATTCATTAAGCATGTACTAGCTTAATGTTTTCGATAATTTCATTTCGTATTATTTTATGGAGTCCCGTGATTTGTGAACTTTAGTGAATAAATCGAATCAGTAAATATTTGAAGCAAAATAAAAAACAATATATGAATAAACCCGAATACAGCTCTGTAGAAATAAAAACTTTGCAAATTGGATTTCGACAAGCTAAGGCGATGCAATGCACGGCGCCATGATGACATAGGGATTTGGAGAATATATAAAAACCAATTGCATTAGCATTAGATTCGCTTTAAGCGGCGACACAAAACATTTTAAAACAATGGTTACTTAGGAGATTGGTGCAGAGCTCCGCGTGAAGCTTTGCATGCGGCTTTGTGTCGCTACGAAGTTAACATTCTTGAGTTGTGGTAATAAGTCATTAACACTGGAGATGTCATCGGCGGATAATTAATCTTCTCCCGTAACTCCTGCTCCTGTTTGTCAAACTTCAGCGGTGCGGAATTAAAACAGTTCGTTAGTGCACTTAGCGTTTGCAGATAGTTATTGTTGGTTGATATTGTAACTTTAGTATGCATATTAAGGGATAGTACAAGCAACAACAGCAAACGTAAATGTACCCTACAGACACTTTGCTAAATCCAACACGATCCACTCAATCATATGCAAACGCGTTAGAGCATAAGGAAAAGACACCGTGTCTACACCGATAATTGATGATGACGAGCAAACGATACCCGCCCACATCTTTAACGAACAGATTTTTATTTCTTATCTCCAGACCCCTTAGCGTGTAACAAAATCATTTAGAAGTGAGTACGTAAATCACAATTACCGATAAAATTCATTTAAAAGATAAAACTCGCTTTCGTGTCCCGGATTCCACGAACATTTCATAGCCCTCTATGATGTACAACTTCGTTCACTTAGCTTCATTTTTCTTCATCTACTTTCTTTCCCGCTTTATCAGCGCGCCTATCATTAATATCACTTTTATATCCTCGAGATGCCCGACTTGTATATTTCTTGCATCCAGCTTCCACTAATGGTGATAAACATTGTCTACAATGTATTCTCGAGAACGGCTGCTCGTCGGAATTAGTTGTCCGCACATTACGAAAAGAGGGAAAGAAGTTTAAGACTACAGAGTTTATATAGTCATCTTTTTAAATTTACGACATCCTTGAAGGTTTTTAAAACACCACTAAAGTAATTTTGAAACATGGTTTTAATTTTAACGGGGGTGTGAAATAAAATGAGCTTCACATCTGCTCCAACGCGGAACGATAATGCAGGAAGGAAGCTAAACGTGACATAGTTTCTTTAAGTTATGATAGATTAAGTATCATTTTATGAACCTTCTGACATATTCATTTTAATACGACCGCCGTAATTTACGCACGAGTTATTTTTGTTTTGTCTCCAGTTGTTACTTAAACAGCGTAAATATGTTTCTTGTTTTTAATCGTTTATTATGCAATTTTATATACAGGATGTTGAACAGAGGGGAGCCTAAATGAAACGTGTACTAAGTAACATGATACGATTTCCCCTCATGTAGAAAAGAAAACATTATTATTAACTTCAGAATAATATTTTTGTAACTTTAATTTTATCAAAAACGCTTCAATAATATATCACATAATATATTCTTATTATATCGATTTATACTAGGAAATAATATGAGCATATAACTTTTTAAAAATAGTTATATGAAATTTCATTTCAATTTATTTATTGTCTTGATGATAATTAACAGCTAGAGATACTGCAGATATGCCTACATATAAGTGAAATTTTTGTTTCTTCATTGTAGACAAACAAAATAATTGTTGAATCAGTTTATTCTTCAAAATAAACACATTTTACCCAGACAAAATTGATGTGATAAAATATTTTCGATAATGAAATATAAACTTATATTATTTTTCTCCACAATGTTTTAAAACGTCCTTTTGAGTCGAGTTAAATTTATTTCCTTAATAAATTTTCTACCTTACTTTAAAAATATTTTTAGAAAATTATCTTGTTGGACGTTGAGTATATGTACTTATAAAGACAGGAATTTTTATTTTTTTCGGAAATAAGAAATATATAAAACTATGTATTAAGGCCCGATCTCTTAACTTCCTTTTAAGTTACTTGTAAATTTATCTGTCTTGTAACTGAAAAATCTATCATTTAGCTGCCTATCAAGCATTATGCATTTCTTTCGGATTAACTAGACGAGTGCATCTATCTCAATCACATGAATACGCGTTGCTATAGCAACTAGTTTAATAATAATAATAATAATAATAATAATAATGACTTTTATTTACGTAAACAATTGTACACGAAAAGTAGGTGTACAAAAAATTTTAAAATAAAAACTTAACTAAAACGAGGCGAGATTCGCCGGAGGCGGTCTTCCACCTAACCTCGGAACTAATTAATTTAATTAAGATGCAATTGGAAAATTAAACTATAATGCGCTGAGTAAGTAACAAAAGTAAATAAACCTTATCATAACTCTATATAATTCTATAACTAAAAGGCGAAAAGAACTCAAAACAAATCACGACGTTCTCTGCTCCAGTAATATTTCTCTTTTGTAATTCAATTTAAAAGCTGACAAAGACATGGCTTTTATATTTACAGCAATGGTATTGTACAAAGTTGATGCTGCATAAGAAAATGATCTTTTAAATAAAGTAGAAGTGTGATGAGGTATAGTTAAATTGGTAGTATTGCGTAATTCACGATCATGTATCTGAAATCTTGGTATTAAAAGATCAGTTAAGTAGGATGGAGATCCCTTTATCAAGATTTTATGCGTTAAACAAGCCAAATTAAGCCGACGTCTATTTCGCATATTTAACCAATTTAAGTTACATAAAGCAGGGGAAACATGATCATACCTACGCAAACCCTGGATGTATCGCACACAAGAATTTTGTATTTTTTGTATTCTAGATTCAGTCATATGATCAATACATGGGCCATAGATGACGTCACAATAGTTAAAAAGAGAAAGAATTAAACTATCACATAGCATGGTTTTCAATCGCATATTTAAAAAATATTTGCCATTATACAAGCAACGTAAAATGCCATAAGAACGATTAATTAGTTTATTTACATGAGATCTAAATCTAAGGTTATCATCCAATGTGACACCCAAACTTTTTACTTCCTTCACAAAATTTATTTTAAAAGTGTTAACATAGATCCTAATGTCATCTATGGCCCTTTGGCGGTCTTTAGAGGGACCGAAGACTATTGCCAAAGATTTCAATGGGTTAATTGCTAAGCAGTGTGACTTAGAAAAAGAAATTAGATTGGACAAGTCCTCATTTATTCGAGTCTCAAATATATGTCGGTTAGACAATTTAAAACTTGCATACAGCTGAGTGTCATCCGCATAAAAATGCGCCTTACATGTGATTAAATTCTTCTGAAAGTCGGAGGTATAAATGGTATATAAAAGAGGTCCCAAGATTGACCCCTGAGGAACTCCTGCGGTCACATTACCTGGTAATGAAGATCAACCCATCAACCACCACCCTCTGAGTTCTACCTGTCAAAAAGGATTCAATTAATCTTAAAGCTTGAGGTTGTAGTCCGTAGTATTTTAACTTCGAATACAGGAGTTGGTGGTTGATGGTATCAAATGCTTTAGAAAAATCCAACAATGTAAGGATAGTTATATCTCCTTGATCAGTTGCTGTGAGTATGTCATTCGTAATTCCTAACAATGCTGATGCAGTGCTGTGACCTGGTCTAAAGCCCGATTGAGTACAAGGCAATATATTAGCTACCAGCACATATTCTCGAAGTTGTTCATTCATAATTTTTTCTAATATTTTTGAAAGGCAGGGCAATATACTAATAGGGCGTAAATCACTAAACTTGGTTGGAGAAGATACTTTAGCTAACGGAGTGATTAACGCTTCCTTCCAAAGTGTAGGAAATTTTCCTAGAGTAAGACACTTATTTACAAAAAACTTAATATACACAGTGATATGTGGCGTGCATAAGAAAAGCATTTTTTTTGAAATGTGATCAATTCCTATAGCATTAGACTTTAAGGAAAAAATAATTCGTTCTACATGTTCAAGTATTACCTCATGAAACTTAAATTTAAAATGATCATGGAATGAATTGTTTTGGTAAAAAGCTAATAAATTGTCACAAGGACGGAGATCATTTTTAGAAGAATTTAAAAAGTAGTTATTGATTTCATCAGGACTGCGTAAAAAATTTGGGAGAGTGGTGCGCTCAGCCCTAGAGGTAATTCCCAATTCAGTAAGTGCTTTCCAAGTTTGTTTAATATTTCGTTGCGATTCAAGATACGCACGTTTTTCATTAGCAATTGCTCTATTAGTAAAATTTCTGAGACGACGATATTCATTTAAATGTTGAGTATTTTGAGTGTTTCTAAAACGCACTAAAGCTTGATCGCGCAAATTCATCATTTCTTTTAGGGTATCTGTCAGCCAAGGAGCGGCTTTCTTGGTAATACGCACTGTGCGCAATGGAGCGTATATATTAAAAAGCATTAAAATATTGTTTGATATAAAGCAAAGCATATCATCTACATCAACTAAGTCGTAAATGTTTTTCCAAGGTATAGACAATAAGGCATCCCGAAAAGAAGAATAAGAAAAATATTTAAAATCTCGATAAGTTAGTATTTTGGGATGTGTCTTTACGACAGTTAAATTTAATTCAGCGAGTATTAGTCTATGGTCAGTAAAGTGAAGGTCTTTGAATGAACTACCGATTATGTAAGAGGAATTATTTGTAATTATAACATCAATAGTAGTACTACTATAATAATAATAATAATAATAACGACGTTTATTGATCCATAAAAAAAACTCTGACTCTGGTAGGAAAATCAACTATTTGAGAAAGACCGTATGAGTTCAATAAAATGTCCAATTGTTTGACTGAGAAATCAGAATTATTAAGAAAGTTTATGTTTAAATCTCCTGCACAAATAATAGTGTCACATAAAGGTAAAATTTGCGTGATACTGTTCTCAAAAACTTCTAAAAATTCGCGAAGATCCGATTTTGATCTATAAAGTGACCCAAACGCGTATTTACATCTATTATATTTAAAGATTACCCAACACTGTTCTAAAATCTCAGGACGATCATCCTCCAAAACAACTGATGAACAAGTAAGAAAATTTTTATAATAAATAGCTACCCCTCCTCCTCTTTTGTAGGCCCGATCGTGTCTCATCAAACTATAACCATCGATTGCAACATTATGTGAATCCACATTTTCTCGGAGCCATGTCTCTGTAACAGCAATAAGGTCAAAAGATTCTTGTAAAACAGTTCTTTTAAAGTCATCAAAAATAGGGAGCAGAGAACGCACATTTATAGTAGCTATTTTGAAATGCATAATTTACATAATTTAACTACATATGGAGAACATAAAATGTAAGAAAAGTATAGAAAACCTTATATATTTTTAACAAATAAAATAATTGTAGAAACTTAATACTTTCGATTTAACGCAATTAAATGAAATACAACAAACAACAAAATCGCCTGTTAAGCAAATTAATGCAGAGTTAAGAAAAAAAGAAAAAGAAAAAAAAATGTATATTATATTAAATAGCTTAGTAGAAAGATTTGAAATGTGTGAACACTGCAAACAGTAGCAGTAACATCGCTCCCGCACGCAGAAAGAGAAAAAATAATGCTAACAAAAGAACAAAAGAAGTACCTTAATTGATTTGAGTAAACAATTATATGTATATACATATATAACGAGCAATATAGTAAGAAGAAATACATACATAATTACTAATTTGTGGCAAGTTTCTCTAAATCTGACCGGCATTTTATTACATTTCTACCAGTACCTAATCTGACATGAATGTTGCCATCGTAGATCCAGGTGTTTTTGGGACCAAATTTTGCCAAAGTTGTTTTGTATAATAAATACCGAGCAGAAGTAAGATCTTCAACAACTGAAATCCCCGAATTTTTCAAAAATTTTCTTCCAGCCAGAACCTGACGACGGTTTTTATAATTCATAAATTTGACAATGTAATTTTGCTTTTCATTTCTTATAGGGCCTATGGGATGGCATCGATCAATTTGTTCGGCGGTAATAGTTACATTCATTTTGTCATGAAAAAGAGCGATAATACGTTCTTCAACTTTATCCTGGGGGATGACGTCCAGGCCGAGTACACGCACATTGTTTCGTCTAGAGTATTGTTCGAGGGAATTGCATTTTTCAATTAACGTTTGATTTTCCTGTTTTAGTTCACGAAATTCACTTTCTAATACAGCAACTTTATCGTTGACCACTTTTTCGACTTCGGCGATAAGTTTTTGAGCGAGAACGGTGATAAACATTTCTTCACTTAGCAATTCCGTTACACACTCCTTAATAAGATCCTTTTTCTCGGTATTTGAACGCGTATTGCTACCCATATTCACCATAACTTAATGCACAATAATATTAGCAAAGTACTGAGGTACAAAAATTTCCAGTAAGTGCAGTATAACTTAAGAAAAGTACCAGAATTGACGGAGCGATGTCACACACGTGCTTACTCAGTTGCGGAAGACATTGCAATGTTCATTTTAGTAAAAAGGGAGTTTACAAGGAAGTTAAAAGACTGCCCCTTAGACTAAGAAATGCAGATCGAATTGGAACAGTCTTTATAAAATAAATATCTCATAACGCATATACCGATTGATTCAGATGGCTCGTCCTAATTTTTTCTTCCAGGTGTAAGCTAGTCATTCTATTTTCCGACACTAAAATCAAAATATTGTTGCGTCCGAGCCACCAATGATTCAATTTTAGGTCGGTCACGCTATTTACCTTCTCGATTATTCCAGTGAGTTCTGAGTCGACCGCTAAATGGTTCTAGACGTTTGCTGGAAAATTCGAGAAGGAAAGGATCTCTACTATAAAGACCGAACATTTCGCGTGGTTATGAGTTATGAATCCGAAGGCGATAAATGTGAATAAGCAAATAGTGGAATGTACTATTTGTTATACAATTGTTGCAAATATTCTTGTGTTTTTATCATGTTAAGAGACTGCGGACATTAAAGTGTTTTTAAATTAAACGACAATTTTTCTGGGAACCCCCAATTCGTAACAATATGTTAATTTATTGCAAAGTTTCAGTTTAAACGACTTGGCAGGTAAAGTTGTTATCAGTAATCCAGTTTTACCATCACCCTTGTCGGACTAAAAATTCGTCAAGAAGGTTTAGGCCTTGCATAGTATGTGGAGTTGTGGGTACGCCGAACATAACTTTATATACAACATGGTGATAACTTCGAACATCTCTTGTAGTAGACAATGCTGATTAAGTAGTAGGTTACTAGAGTTTAAAACAAATTAACCGTTTAACGTAAAAAAATAAAAGATTTATTATTTCGCTTAAGAGACGATTTTTACTAAGGTGTTTTAAGGTTTGTCGACTCCTTCTCAGGTGTAGTATCGCCCCCTAAAAGGTTACAGAGAAGACCGTAAACACCCTGTATAATTTAATTCCTAATACTACAAATGTGTTTTGTGTTTTAGTTAATCTAATTTTTGGTAGTGCTAAATAATTTTTTCCCGTATTTCATAATTATGTGCCTCTCCTATTTCCGTTAACGATCTAATATTTTTCTTAGTGTATTTGAGATACTCGTACATGTGCAGACATGAAAAAGAGAGTATATTCTACTTAATAGAAATAGGCTTTGTATGAGCTCTGTATTCGGCTTGTGCAATTATTCTTACTGTTTGTTTTTTTAAGAAATTTTTTTTTTTTAGAATGTGCACTATTTCCCCATATTAGCACCCCATAAGATATAATACAGTGAAACAAAGCAAAATAAGCAATACGCACTGTGGCACATTGTGGCAAATCATTTGCGTAAATAATAAAAAGTAAAAGGCTTAAATGTGAGCCCTGGGGGACTCCACTTATCAGCTGTCTCTCTTCGGAAACACACCCATCCAAAACCACTCTCTGTGACCTATTTGTCAGATACGATGCAAAAAAATTCAAAGGGACTCCCTGGATTCCATATTGTTCTAATTTTTTTAGTAATATTTTATCAAATGTCTTTTGAAATATTTCCAGATTTTTTTATGTAATTAGTATTAGGTGTTATTAGCCGAGTGGTTGAGTCCGCTAGCAACGGGCTTGACGCTTGCTCGGGCAACTATTAGGTGTGGGTTCGAATCCCCTCCTGGTGCATCATTATGGGCTCTATGTGAGAGATAGAGTACTTATGTTTCGGATTCATATCGGCTCCTTCGAACTAGGTTTTCTGCGTTTCCCATGTTTGTAAGGCAAATGCCGTAGGAGAAGTTAACATCTAAGTCGGTCGCAGCCGCCATCCCTCCCCGACAAGCTCTGAGCTTGGAGTAAAAGTGGGTGAAAGAAAAAAAGAAGCTGCAACTTTTGATTCAGTTATCTCTCTTTTATATTTCTACTTTTGTTTAGTGTAATATATTTTAATTTTTGGATCTTTAGTGATATTATAAATATCTTTCAAGAGCTTTAAATCGTAGCGTTTCTTTTTTAAATTATTATTAATTCACTCAAGTTCGTTTTTTTAATAGTTTTATTTGTTTGAATATTTTTATGGGGTAATGTTTTTTGAAATATAGCAAGAATATGGAATATTCTAGGTACACACGTTTGCGTTATTTTTTTTTTTATACGATTTACGACACGAACTTATTTTTGATTTACAAGTTACAGTATACAGGCTACAATAAAAACCAAAATGATCAGATAAAAGGGAATCAACAATTTTAACTTCATCATTTGGAATATTTTCAATGTTAGTTATAATGTTATCAATACAGGATGCGTCACTTAGCTGGGATTTTTATTATTTATTTTTTCACACACAATGAATTCAGCACCCTTAATCACATATAACATAACTCCACCATGTTTCTTTTGATTTCAGCAATAGTAACTAGCCAAGCAGTAGTCCTCTAATTGATACAGGCCTATTTCTTCCTTAGTGAGCCAATGTTCACATATACTCAATATTGATCAAGATTGATCAAAATTCTGAAAAAGTGAATTTAGTTTTCTCGGTGTACACAATGTGTTTCATTTCTCATTCACACACTCCTGTAGTTTTTATATTTATTAACGTATCGATTTCAAATTTTCGCCAGATGAACATCCTCTTAAAACACACATTTTTCAAATTTGAAACCTTTTGTATTGCAAGCCATGACCTATTGCGATTTATATTTCTATTAATAGAAAGTCGAAAAAATTAAGAAAACATAATAGGCCTCGTTTGATCAAAAAAAGTTATTAGAAAAAGTTGTTTAGAATTACGAAATAACCCCAATTACCAAATTTGGTTGAAAAATTTTAATTTTTAATTATTAAAAAAATAGAATTTCAATTTAATCCATAGTTTTACGAAACGCTAAAACTAACTGACTAAAGTTTTACAAAACGCTAAAACTAACTGACTAAAGTTTTACAAAACGCTAAAACTAACTTACTGAAACACACAGAATGAAAAAATTAAAAACAACTTAATCTAATCTACCAGTATGCAGCATCACGCAGTATGCATTTTTCAATACGTTTTCTATTATTCTTTACAACTTTGTTTAGTACCTGGGGTGCTATTTCAAGACAAGCTTGACGAATCCTGTTGCGTAGGTCTTCTGCATTATTATTTTGATTTTTGTAGACTTTCTGTTTAAGTATTCCCCATAAATAAAAGTCCAGAGGTGTTAAGTCAGGAGATCTGGGACACCAAAACATGAAAGGACTGTTTCTGCCTATCCATCGTAAAGGAATATTTTCATTTAACCAGTCTCTAACTATTCTTAATGCTAGAATAGTTCGCGAATGGTTAAATGAAAATTTTTAAACAGAAAGAGTACAAAAATCTAAATAATAATGCAGAAGGCTTACGCAACAGAATTCGTCAAGCTTGTCTTGAACATCACAGGAACTAAACAATGTTGTAAAGAATAATAGGAAACGTATCGAAAAATGCATGCTGCACGATGGGGGCCTGGTAAAATATTAGATTAAGCTGTTTTTTTCATTCTGTGTGTTTTAGTCGATTAGTTTTAGCGTTTTGTAAAACTGTAGATTAAATTGAAATTCTATTTTTTAATAATTAAAAATTAAAATTTTTCAACCAAATTTGGTAATTGGGGTTATTTCGTAATTCTAAACAACTTTTTCTAATAACTTTTTTTGATCAAACGAGGCCTACTATGTTTTCTTAATTTTTTCGACTTTCTATTAATAGAAATATAAATCGCAATAGGTCATGGCTTGCAATACAAAAGGTTTCAAATTTGAAAAATGTGTGTTTTAAGAGGATGTTAATCTGGCGAAAATTTAAAATCGATCCGTTAATAAATATGAAAACTACAGGGTTGTGTAGATGAGAAATGAAACACATTGTTTATACATAGATTAGATTTCGGTTTAAATTATCAGTTTGAAAATGACATTGTAATGTTGAAACTGCAGTCACTGTTGTTGGAGCTAGAAGAGTTTCCGAGTCTCATTCGCCTACTATGTATTGTTATATACATATTCAGTTGTTAAGTTGTCATAATAAATTCAATAAAATTTTGTTCGACATACATCTTCTTCGTGTTCGTTTTACCAGAAACTCAACAGGTTACGGACCCAGAAACGTTGGATTGCGCGATATAGAAGTGATTTCACGACATATTTCGTAACTTCAGTTAATCGGATCATAGAACGAATTAGGGCAAGTACAAACGTTAAGGAACATGAATTTCTCGAACGTATCGCGAATAGAATGCTTAAATAAATGCAACTATGATACGTGAAAGCTTAACATGGAAGCGCTACTTATAAAAAATGATGAATGGGATTTGGTCAGTGGAGAAATTCTGAAACCGGAACTTGTGGCAGATGATCCCAATTCGGTTACAATTATGAACCGTTGGATGGATAGAGATCGAAAAGCCCGTTCTGATATTATCCTGTGTATCGGTGCGTCCGAGCTAAAAGTCATCAAAGGATGCAATACTTCTCGGGAAGTGTGGTTAAAATTGGAGCGCACGTACATGTCAAAAGGACCGGCGAGAAAAGCATCCCTATTAAAGCAGCTAACTCTACAACGAATGGAAGAAGGGGGAGACATGCAAGATCATCTAAAGAAATTTTTTGATGCCGTTGATCGACTCAGCGAAATGGAAATAGATATCAATGCTGATTTATTGTCAATCATGCTTTTGTACAGCTTACCACCAAGTTTTACAAATTTCCGCTGTGCAATCGAGTCGCGTGATGAACTACCTACTCCTGATGTACTCCGTGTCAAGGTTATTGAAGAATTTGAAGCGCGGCGAAATGATTCGCAAGCTATAAGTTCAGAGGCCTTGTACGCTAACAAAGGTAAATCTAAAAATCAATCATACAAACGTCATGGTGGGATTGGTAATAAGGTCGAAGCAACTGAACGCGAAAGAAAGATAATCTGTTTCAAGTGCAAGCAAAGAGGACATAAAGCTGCGAACTGTACAAGCAAGAAGAAGATTGGAGATGATTCGAAACATGCGAATAATGTTACGATGCTCGTCTCAAACGCCTTACTTACCTCATCTACAAATTACGAACGTGTATGGTGTTTGGATAGTGGAGCAACATCACACTTATGTAGTGAGTTGGATTTATTCTCAAATGTTGATCGATCGAAACGTGGTGAACTGAATCTTGCGAATAATAAGAAAATAGAGACAATCGCGGAAGGAACAGCCAGTTTTGTGATCGAAACAACAAACAATCAAACAAATGTAATCCTTGAGAAGGCGTTATATGTACCTGAATTGTGTATGAACTTGTTGTCAGTGGCAAAAATGACAGATCACGGACTGAAAATATTTTTCGAAAAGGACAAAGCTGTCATATCTGATTCAAATAGAAACAGGCTATTTATTGCCAAAAGGAATGGAGGCCTATATTACATACATGAAAGCAAATTAAAAGGGGACGCCTGCGCCAGTGTGTCAAATAAAAAAAATGACACGTCATTTGAACTTTGGCACCGTCGAATGGGCCACCTTAACGTCAAAGACCTTACTGAAGCTAAACGTAAGGGGCGCGTGTGTGGTGTTGATTTTGACCCTACAAAAGTTAATTTTGATTGCTCTGTGTGCGTAAAAGGAAAAATGACTAGATCGCCTTTCCCAGCGAAATCAAATAGGAAGACAGAAATTCTTGACTTAATCCATTCTGATGTATGTGGACCAATGCGCATCGAATCGATTGGCAAGGCAAGATATTTCATGGAATTTATTGATGACAAATCTCGTTGGTGCGAAGTCAGATTTTTAAAATGTAAAAGTGACGTATTTCAAATGACGAAAGATTACGTTTCTTTAGTTGAAAATCAGAATAATAAATGTGTTAAATGTATGCAAACAGATAACGGTGGTGAATACACGAGTGAAGATTTCAACAAGTATTTAAAGAAGAAAGGGATAACCAGACGATTAACAGTGCCGTATTGTCCCGAACAAAATGGAATTTCCGAAAGAAAGAACCGGTCACTACTTGATACTGCAAGATGTTTATTACTAGATTCCGGATTGCCAGCTGCATTTTGGGCCGAAGCTGTTAACACGGCCAACTACATAAGGAATAGATGTCCAACGAGAGCCTTGGGTGGAATGACTCCCTTTGAAGCAAGGAATGGTAAAAAACCTGACCTCAGCACCTAAGGAGGTTTGGATGCAGAGTACTGTGTTTGAACAATAAACCGAACCGCAGCAAATTTGACTCCAGGTGCAAAGAAGGAATTTTTCTTGGATATTCTGAGCAGACTAAGGGTTATAGAGTTTGGCTAATAAAAGAAAGACGAACTGAGATAACTCGTAACGTAAAATTCTTTGAAGACGTTATGACTGAACTCGCCAAAAATGACTTCACTTCAAAGAACTTGGGCGTTGATGATCCAGAAGAAGAAATCCAAGAACCTTATTTTGAGCTACAATTGGATGGAGGCAACAATCTCGAAAATGAAAATCAATTTCGAAATGACGTTGCCGATAATAATAATCTTCAGGAGGTCGAAAATGATAATCAGGAAGTTGTTTCAAGACGGCCGACCTAGAATTATAAGGACTGGTAGAAGAGGACGACCTCGTAAGGAATACCACGCCGCAACAGTTACTAATGAAATTGACGAAGACGAATTTGCATACTCCTCAGTCATACCTATGGACGTGGCTTTGTCTGGCTGTGAGGCGAAGGAGTGGCATGATGCTATCGTAAATGAGGTTAAATCTATTATCGATAACGACACATTTACTGTTGCAGATCGCCCAAACAAGACAAAAGTGATAGGCAGTCGGATCGTCTTGAGAAACAAGTATCGACCTGATGGTACTCTAGAAAGGAGGAAAGCACGTCTGGTAGCTCGAGGATTTTCGCAACAACCTGGCGTACACTTCAATAAGACTTTTTCTCCCGTTACCAGACTGAGCACTATTCGTCTCATATCAGCATTGGCTACACGTTATAAAATGCATATGAGACATTTGGACGTGACAACAGCCTACCTCAACGGCGACCTTGAAAAGACGATTTTTATGGAATTTCCTAAACATTTCAGAGAAGCTCTGATGACGATTTGCGATAACAATCCAAATACGGAAAGAGGTAATAAAACAAAGAAGATGCTGAAAGAGATTTCAACGGGTGATAAGGTGTGTTTACTAAAAAAATCCTTATACGGGTTGAAACAATCTGGAAGAAGTTGGTTCATGAAGCTTGATAAAATATTAAAAGATTTTGGTGCTAAGCAGAATGGAGCTGATACATGTCTATATCAATTTGATGATGGTGATGATTCTGTTTTAATTGCTATATATGTTGATGACATATTAATTGCCTGTCGTGATGTAAAGAAAATTGATAGAATTTTTCGGTATCTATCTTCTCACTTCAAAACCAAGGATTTAGGCGAACCTACATCTTGTTTAGGTATGGAATTTTCAAGAACTCAGGATACAACTACTATTAGCCAAAAGAGATACATCGACGATTTGCTCAAAAAGTTTAATATGAGTGAATGCAAACCAATTAGCACACCAATGGACTGTAATTTGAAACTTACCAAAATGGATCGACTATCTACTGAATATGAGAGAGGACTTCCATATCGAGAGCTAGTAGGTGCCTTGACTTACTTAGCCACAAGCACTAGGCCAGATATTAGTCATATCGCAATTCAACTAGGACAATTCAGTAGTTGTTATGGTGAAGTTCATTGGAAAGCGGCAAAACGCGTTCTCCGATACCTCAAGGGAACTCGAAACCTTGGATTACGGTATAAAATGGATGACGAACCTTTGAAAGGGTATGTAGATGCGGATTGGGGAAACTGTCCCAACGACAGGAGATCGTACTCAGGTTAGTTATTTATTTTAAATGGGAGTCTCATTTCCTGTGAATCCAGAAAACAAAGGACGGTAGCACTATCTTCCACCGAAGCAGAATTCATGGGGATGACTGACTGCATAAAAGAAGTTTTGTATCTGCGAAGATTATTGGAAGAGTCAGGCCTTGAAGAACTGGGAGAGATAACTGTCTTCAACGATAATATGGGAGCTCTGAAACTAGCTGAAGACCCTGTATACCATAGCAGGAGCAAACATATAAATATGCGCTTCCATTTTATCCGCGATGCTGTACAGAATGGCGACGTCCGATTGGTACATATCTCGACTGAAGAAATGATAGCAGACATACTCACGAAGAGTTTACCGAAACCAAAACATATCCGTTGCTTGCAGATGTCGGGTTTAAACCTAGAACAATTAAAATAGTAGTGATCCACAACTCGAAGGGGAGTGTTGGAGCTAGAAGAGTTTCCGAGTCTCATTCGCCTACTATGTATTGTTATATACATATTCAGTTGTTAAGTTATCATAATAAGTTCAATAAAATTTTGTTCGACATACATCTTCTTCGTGTTCGTTTTACCAGAAACTCAACAACTGTGTGATAAATAAATGTGATATTAACAAAGTAATTATCACTGTTTTTGTTAAATAATAACATTCCTTTAGAAAACTGATAATGAGTTCTCGAAAGTATATTTTGAATTAAAATGAAATTGCTTAGTTAACTTATTACTTTAGGAAAGAAAAAGAGTAAAAGCTAGAAGGAAAACTTTGTCCTATTGATTTCCACCCAGAAATACGAGCAACATAAATCCACGCTTACATTAATCATAACTTTAACCGGCCTTATCTCAATGTATAGTGAATGTGTTAATAGACCTACAGAGACTGCGGCTCTCTGGGGATGTTTTAGAGAAGGGCGGCGGGGCTGGAGGGCTCGAGGAAGTGCTACATGTGTGCAGGCCGATGTTTGGCATCCCCAGGGAGTTGCCTGCCTTATCGACGGAGCCACAGCACGGACCTCTGTTCAGATTACACGCTACACAGCTCGGTTTAGTTCATCGAGTGAAAACTTGTGTTACACGAACACCAGATTTACCGTATTGGAATTTCTTCAACGAGATTGTATAGTTTGTTGGAAATTAGTCTACCGTATTTCGTCGTCGTTATTGAAAGCGAAAGTAACATTTATAAACATAATTTAATTAAAAAAGCATTCGTTTTATTTCTTATTTACATACATAGATGAGATAGTAGCTAGATAAATTCTGATTTAAGTAGTATCAATATAATCCAAGTTTGGAAAATGTTTCCATAAAATTGAAAATTATGGTTTCAAGAAAGGCATGTTATTGTGGTTTTATTTATGATTATGCATTTATGTTGGATTAATATAGTGTAATGAGGTACAAATAAAAGTGATAATGAAAAGATTAGCATTTAGTATGAAGAAAACAAGACCGTCATGAATCGAAATCCCTTCCAATTCCTCAGCACACCTGAGCCTTAAATTATTAATCATGGTCAATAAACGTCAACGCTGGGCATCACGAAATCAATTTACAAACCATTTATAACGAAAAGCAGCAGCAAAGAAGCTATCATATGAATAAAATAGCGATAACGCAACGCATCCATTGTGTTCATCTTAGGCCCGGGGTCTCCAGACCATTAATATCAATTCCTGTTCTCCACTGGCCGGACTGACCAGGCTGTCCGCAGTCCTGCCGCTGCATTAATACCAATTCGGGGTGAGTGATGAGGCCTGTTCATCATCAACACCTCCGGGATGCGGACCGCGGATTTCCTGAGACCTCCCGGGGGAGTAGCGCGCTGATAGATTTCACACGCAACGTTTTATTTTTACGACTGTATTCTACGAGATGTCGTCTGTGCATAAATCTCTAAGGCGATGTATTTGGTTATTTTTTCGTTTCTGACATAACTAAATTTATCCGACCTGAAATATCAAGACTGCTTTTATACTCCACTTTCTTATTTATTTATTTTAAAATTTATTATTGTGTAAAAGCTTTTACTCTCATCGTCTTTTAATAATTTTGTCTTGATTAACATTTAAGATGAAATTTAACTCTCCCTAAATATTTTCCAAAATACTCATTGACTTTCGTTTAAGAACAAGACGAAATCAACTCTGAAACTTACTTTTTTTCATAAATCAAGTTATTAAGTTACATACTCGGAGCAATCGGAATAATCGGAGACGATTCTAAACCTTGGCCACCATTGTCATATTATGCGAAAAGCTTGAGTTTGCGTAGATTTACTATTATAATAACCCAACCCAACCAAATTGTAGATCGATTATTTTATTCAATTTCGCGTAAAAATGGGAATTCAATGTGATGTTTATGCCAAAAACCAATTTACGTTATTAAATCCAGCTATACTATAATTTATACATATGAGCGATTATGTCAACCGTTATTCACAACGATGAAGTTTGCAGAAAAAACCAAGTGAATAATGGTCGTAATCGCCAATATAATACTATGTTTTTCTACCCCTATTATTATACAGGGTTATTTACGCAAACCGTTCATTAGAAGTTTTCAAGACAAAAGTTTAAACAGAAATTTGAAATTTACGGAGCAGAGATATTTCAAATGGAGTTTTTTAAATAAAATAAAATGACTTCCAGTCACCTCCGGTTATACTGCTTTCAATTAGCTTATTTTAAATGACGTGCTACATTTTTTGTTACGTGTTGAATTCTACATGTGAAATTATGTAAAATTGCAATAGGCTTCTCTAAATCTAAAATATACCGTTTGTGAGATATTTTGTGATTTCTTAAAAGTCTAAGTTTTCTTAAAACCTGATTTTCAAAAAATAATATCGCAACTATTATTGAGTTGAGGCAATTATATTTGTTATAACTGATATTATAGTTGCGGCTTTAAGGTTCTTAAAATTCCATAAGCATAGTCTATTAAGCGTGTTTAAAATATATCACTCCGCTCAAAGATATCACTATAAAATATCAAACACAGAAAATTTTTTTTCGAATAGACGTCAAATATTTTAATACATCTTCCTTACTGAAAAGAACATTTAAATCAAGTCGACATTTAGACTTAGATTAATTTTTAATCAGTAGACTTAACAACAAAATAACGCCCAACTTAGAAAAAACTGTTTATTTTCTATAAAATAAACCATGGAAGTTGTTGAGAAGTATCTTGTATAAAAAATCTGATTGAAGAGTAGATATTCTGAGAAGTATCTAACAAATAGATAAACGCATGACAGTATTAGAATGGCAGTGGACAGGATTACTAGTAGGAAAGGTGGAAGAAAGGTTAAGGAATGGATAAGAAAGAAGGATTGTAGATTCTGGCTGTTTTGCCCCATGCACTGGGCGGTTTTGATATTGAGTTGATATTTTTTTATAATCAATAAATAACTATTCGCTACATCTGTTCCTTTATTTCCATTTGTATAAACCCTTACAATCTTAACCCTTAAACGCCGCCGTCCAATATTTATTACACTATCGCCGTCGTGCGGTCATCGTGACCGTTTCTTACTTTTTGGCTTAATTAATACACATTCTGAACGTTCAATATTTTTATGCAACAGATGATTCAATTGATATATTAGGAAGTCAGAAAAAATAAGAAATAATAAAACTGAAAATTTTATTACCCCCAAAAAAAGTATACAGTCATTCGCTTCTAGCATACTGACGTAGAGGTGATTTGAAGGTACTCTAACGGTTTGTACGTTATCTTGAAGGAGAGACAAAATAAACACCAATCAAAAATCGCTGCGGTCATGGTGACCGCACGACGGCGTTTAAGACTGTATACCCAACCCAACCCAACCCAAAAAAAGTATACAGTCATTCGCTTCTAGCATACTGACGTAGAGGTGATTTGAAGGTACTCTAACGGTTTGTACGTTATCTTGAAGGAGAGACAAAATAAACACCAATCAAAAATCGCTGCGGTCATGGTGACCGCACGACGGCGTTTAAGGGTTAAAAAAATGAATAGACCTTAAGAGTGCGGTTTTGCCCCACTCTCCCCTAGTTGTTTGGTATAAGGACAAAACTTAATCATTTCCGAAATAAACCTTTTTGGTAAACTCTTTTCATAAGCGAGAATACGAACATTCTCAAAATCAAAATTATATCCAGTTTTAAAATGATGTAAGGCTAAAGCAGTTTTTCCCGGTTTATCTTTGTTAGATGGTTTACTATCGTAAATGTTATCTTTTATTCTATTAATCATTTTTTGCTTGGTCTGGCTTATATAAGAAGAGTTACAATCAGAACAATTTATTTTATAAACCATTGAAGACAATTCTTGTGCAGGAGTTTTACATTTTAATTTGGAAAATAAACTATTTAGAGTTTCCATTGGGTAGAAAGTGATATTGCATTTAGTGTTATTTAAAATTTTGCTTAAGTTGTGTGATAAATGGGGAATGAACGGTATTTTGAAAAATTTCTTATTTTTCGCAACTATTGTACTTGAGTTGTTCTGTTTTCTGGGTTTTCTCTCAAGAGGTGGTTGATGAGTTTATTGGGGTAGCCATTATCACGTGCCAGACATTTAATGATATTAAAACTTTTTTCCCAAAGTGAAGGATGAGACAAATTGATGACTCTGTGTTTAAGTGATTTGATGGTGGCTATTTTTTGTTTTAAAGGATGGACTGAATGATAGTTGATGATTCTACCTGCATTGGTAGGTTTAATGTACCAATCAGTAATGATTGATCAGGGTACTATCATTACTGATTGGTACATTAAACCTACCAATGTTTTCTGGCAAGAGATTGTAAGTAGATACAAAAAGAAAATTCTACTATTAGAATGGGATATACATTGGCGTAGTATTTACTCGAAGAGAATGATTCAGTATGCGTTAATTCAGCCATCTATAATTTTTAAGCGATGACATACCAAGTACGAAATTTCCCATTTTTGTCTTACGACAATATCTCGTTTAAAATTGGGGCGTGGTCAGTTCCCAGCACATTTGCACAAACTGGGTATAATTACGTCTCCAAATTGTGATTGCGATGGAGATATAGCCGACATTAATCATATTTTGTGAAAATGTAAACATCATGAACCTCACAGACCAAAACTAATTAAATACCTGGTAAATCTTAAAGTAATGTCTCCTACCAATGCGGTTATTGTGTTAAGATTGAACAATTTCTCAGTGTATGCTGCAATACTACAATTTCTGATTAATTCCAAAATAAAAATTTAAATGATTTTCTTTCATTGGCTTATGGGCTTTGATCCCGTTACAGCCGTTCAATAAATTAAAAATAACTACTACCTTTGGTAGCATTTTTAACTTAAAACCGTCAAGTTGTCGCTAATTTTTGTTTAGAGGTAATTTTTTCAAAAATCTTGTTAATTACATATTGCAACCCTTATTTGATTAATTTTAGGCTGTGAAGAAGGTCACTAAGGTGTACCGAAACTGTCAGCTGAATGAATGAATAAACTAATTTTTTCATATTAAGTTTTGTCCTTATACCGAACAACTACTCCATATTTCAAAATTTTGCTGAGGACACCATTTTGGATCAAATTTAACTTTAACACTCGAAATTTCTCCTTCTGCCTTTCATTGTCTTCAATTATTGTAAGTGCGAATTTCTTCACACTGTACTAGCTGATCAATTTCCATAGCAAATATAAGTGTAATCCACAGATATGATAGTCATTTGAATGTTTTATTTGAATGGACAGTGGATTCCACCTTCATTCGCTACGTAAATACTTGATCGATCATCGTCCTGCCCCTTGAAACCAATCAGAGAAACTTGGAGCACACATAGTTCATCTAGTTAGGCACAAAAACAAGAACACCGAACACTCAGTTTATTGTGAAGCAACAGCAACATTAAAAGATCTGTACAATTCTCGCGCAACAGAGGAAGAAATATCTGGAAAAACCAAAGCGGTTTTAGCTCAGAATTTTAGTGATGATTTCTGATTAACAATCATGGAAATCTTCAAATGAAATTTTCTAAAATAATTAACAAATTACATCATATTTAAAAAATGTTTATCATCTCTCATAATTATTATAAGCTTCTTCGGACAGATGCATTTCACTTTCGCAAAATCACTTTTCTCAGTCTTCGATACACCTTCCTAGAACGTGTAAACTGTTGTTCAACATAAAGTAAACAAGCGAGCGTCGGGAACAAAATGTGTTTCGTATTTCATCATGTGATTATGTTTTCTTACCTGATTTTACAGTCAAAGCAGATCGATTTATCGCTTGTAGCTTTCTAAGAGATTTTTGAGGTCGAGGGTTGCGGGCATGTTTACGGAGGTATAACTTTTTCGGTGCTGATAACACATATGAGGTAAAACTTCGGCGGACATTTATTATCGTCAGCTCGAGATAATTGAAAATGTTAATAGGTAGCTCTTCGAGGCCTTAATTAAGATATTGGTGTTTGGTGTTGTGCGGCCACTGGGGCCACAATTTTCAATTAATGTCGTATCATAAATATGTAACGTATGGGTAGGTAATCCAATTAAGGAATGAGTCTACCTGTCGTGAAATGTTCGACATATTCATTATTTTAGAGATATCATCGGCTTATCTCTTTCAATATCAACAGAACGCCCTTAATGAATAAATTTCGATTATATTAGTGTCAGTAGATTAGCGCACCGGTTTTTTAAGCTTTTTATATACTAATACCAAAATTCAAAATCGTTGCGTTTACAGTTAAAGTTTGGTCTATAAATTATAACGACTAAAAGCTGCTTCCGTTCCGGATAAATAAATAGGTGCCGTTTGTTTATTTGAAAAGTAATTAATAAATAATTTTTCCATTACTCTATCAACTTGATGTCATAGGAAATGATTGTTATTGCGTCACCGTGGGCAATGTTCGTCACACTGCCCCTAGTTAGAATATTTTGTCCCAAAATTTGTCTTGCTGTTGCCTAAAGGTCCGTTTTCACGCTCTTGCAATATGCTCAAATGGTTTTGTGCATGCACAGTTTGCACAAATAAGAACTGAATTGATAAGCCATTTTCACGGTCAGTTTGCCTAACTTTCTGGCTTGTGCAAGTAAAAAAAAAATTCGTTTTCATGCAACGAATTCTTTGCCAACGAATTGGCATGCACAAGTCCATTTGCGCAAATTGCATCAGCGTGAAAACGGACCTCATGACAACAATAATCACAACTTCTCATTTAATCTTTTAAGTTACGCAAAGTCATCAAAATCGACTTAATAATAATAATTCTTGTTTATTACAGGTACCGGGTGGCCCAACGGTGGTTGTGTATTTCTTTTGTGGAGCCTATAGGAATAACAAGTAGTAAAAAAAGAGATTAAGATAGCTATACTAGACATCACGCGGCTCATTTTAAAATTATTTTTAACCATACAGGATGTTCCAGAAAATGGTGGTGTATAGGGAGAGAATTTTTTAAATGGAACACCCATATAGTTTTACAAATTCAGATGTTCCGCGGAGAGCTGATTACAATAATATAAATATATATTGGTTTCACTCAATTATTTTCGTAAAAAAAAATTTTTTTCTTTGAAAATTCCTTAAAAATTCACAAGGTTTGAACTTATGTTTCTGACTATGGAGATGACACAGATTTACGAAAATCTGACAAAATATTCTTAGGACTTTGGACATTATGAAAATATGAAAAAAAGTTAAAATATCTTTTAGTATTATACAGGGCAAACAGTACTTGCGAAGCACTCAGTATCTCATTTTTTTTTTAATGGAATGACCTATTTTTTATTTCAGAAATAGATAGTACTTAAGCTTAGCTTTTTACTGATATCAGGTTATATACCTTTATTTATAACATTTGTTTTACTAGAAATATCATTAGAATTTTCTGGTTTTTAACCTTTTATTTTTGGAAATAAATTATAACCATAAATTTGAAAGCTAAAAACTACATTTTTCTAAGTAAATTTTCATTTCATTATTGTCAACCATGCAATAATGAGTAAATATTATAAGTGACCGGCAGAAAGTTGGACACATATGGGAAACTTTTTTATTATTGATTTCTCAGAAAAAATTATTCTTTATGAAAGTCCCTAGACCTTCCGAAACTCAAAATGCAGATATCAGCGAATACCATTGGTCACATACCGAGGAAATAAAAATATTTGAAGTGGACATAAGAGTAAAGTACCTTTATTTTCCAAGATACGCGGCAATATTATTTGAAAAAGTTATTCAGAATTGTTATAAGATCTCAAATATGAAATCATAGCTGACTACGATGAAAATTTTTTTTCACATATTTACCTGTTTTTCTCGTATCAATGTGTGTATAGTAAAACGTTAAATGTGTAGACCTGGACGTTTCTTCAGGTGTGATATAAATACACTCTGGGATTTACTTTTTGCTCATTTACTATACAAAAATTATAAATGAAAGACTAAAATGTTCAAATAGTAGTAAAAACAAAGTTTCTAATGAAAGAAATACTACAAATATAGTATATAACCTTGTATCAGTAGAAAGCTAAGTTTAAGAACTACCCATTTCTGAAATAAAAAATGGGTCGTTCCATTTAAAAAAAAAAAATGAGATACTGAGTGCCTCGCAAGTACTGTTTGCCCTGTATAATGCTAAAAGCTATTTTAACTTTTTTCATATTTTCAAAAAACCCAAAGTCCTAAGAATATTTTGTTATATTTTCGTAAGTCTGTGTCATCTCCATAGTCAGCAACATAAGTTCAAAATTTGTCAATTTTTGAGGAATTTTCGAAGAACATTTTTTTCTTACGAAAATAGCCGAGCGAAATTTATATATCTTTATATTATTGTAATCATCTCTCCGCGGGACATCCAAATTAATAAGAATATACAGGTTGTTCCATTAAAAAATGCTTTGTATGCATCAACACTTTCTGCAACATCCTGTATAGTTGAAAATAATTTTAATCATTTTTTTCTCTATTTGATATTTCTGTAGGCTCCACAAAAGAAATACACACCGTTGGGACACTCGGTACAGTAAAATCTGTCTTGTTTGGATTCTCGTGTTTCCAACTACTGCTCCTGAAAGTAGATCAGTCATTGGCTCAGTGGCGGCTGATTCAAGGAGGCATAGGAGCACGTGCCCCCAAGTTAATCAAGCTTTCATATATTTATTCGTTTATCACTATTTTATTTCTTTTAATAATAAATAATAAGACCAAACTGTAAGAAATTAGCTTGTTAAGTCTCAATACTTATTTCGCAATTTCTGACCAATATTTACTTCTACAAGTTCACGTGTCCCGGGAACGCGTCATTGCCGTTACAATTAGACGGTGTGTTTATCAGGTTGTCATGACAACGGAACTCAGGAACTCCCACAGCGGAGCACAATCTACTTCGTGTACTCGAAGATTCACTATGCACTGTGTTGCAATGCTGCAAAAATGAATGCGGTGACGTACATTTTATTAAATAGGCCTCTCAATTATGAAGACAAGCTCTACATAAGAAAACTTGGCAGACCCACCCTAAAATTAAATACTAAAAAAACAACGGTAGGTAAAAACTAGGGAGTTTAACCGATATTTTAAAAAGGAAAATGCCTATGATAAGTTTTCCTGAATGTGCGGGTGTGTGGAGAAGAAAAAATTATTTTGCTTCATTTGTCTTTTAAGCAATGATTTATTTAAGCATCAATTTGTTATTAAAGTAAGTATCAGGAAACAAGCATAACAGAGCTGCAGAATTTATGAATAAAGGAAATGTAAGGTTCGGAATTTTTATTGTTTGACACCGAGAGATTATAAATTAAGACCGACTAAAATACAACAGAAATTAGGTGTGCGCGATTTTTTTTGCAAGCCACCGCACCGTACATATTATTTTCATATGTTTTGGTGGAATATTAATAAATTATTGCAGTTCGGACTTCGTTTTAATTTTATTCTTGTCGTTTTCTCTGCAAAAGATGGACCCTCACTAAATATTTTATATATTTATATATATTTTATACAGGGTGAGTTTTTTTCGATGTTTAGCATTGGGATCTCGGAAACTAGCAGAGCTAGAGAGACGGTTAAATGGGGAAAGATTTGTAGTTTTAGGAGCCCAGTTTAATGCAGCTTTTGTTTTTTTCTTAAAGTTCATGGCTGGCTAGATATTTTGAAAAAACTGATTTTTTATAAATTCGTTAAATGCATATAGCTCGGTTATTCTTGACTTTAGAGAAAAGTTGCAAGATAAAAGTTGTACAGGATTATCTTCTTAATTAAACAGTCGAACTAAATTTTCCATATAAGCTCTTATTTTTCAGTTGTGACATAAACATCAGTTTTTTTAAATGGAAACCATAGTAGGCCATGAATGAAAAAGAAAGGCCTTTTTTTACCTTTTCAACGATATAACATTCGATATGGTTATTTAAAAAAACGACGGAGATACGGCAGTTTTTCTTTTTTAAAATTGTTAATATGGTTGGCCATGGAAACAAAAGTTTATTGACAAATGCAAGTTATAAATGGCGAGCAAATAAAAATCAGATTAGAGTAGGCGCTGCAAAAAAAATGTGTCTGTGATTAAATAAAAGGTCAATACATTTGACAGTCCATGAATGTATTACATTAATTAATTCAGTTAATCACAAACATTGCACAGCCCACTCTAATCTGATTTTTATTTGCTCACTTATATTACTTTGACGTTTTGTTCGCCGTTTCTTTTTTACATACGTTTCAGAATCAAAACTCTAATACCAACAATGGTTCAATATTTCAATAGCCTCAAAACATCAATATCACTATAATTTCATGTTTTCTTCAATTTTGGAAATTTTTAACATTGATTTAATGTCAACTCTTTTTTGTAAACACTCACTTTATGACCGCTTTTTGTTGAGATAGGGTTCATTTTCATCACCAACTCAAAATACTGTTAAATATCAAACAGCTATGTAAAACATTGAAATACAAAACCAATAATTTGTACGTATAAATTATTTTTTCTACTTTGCGTTCACAATGGATTCATTGTGACACCAAAAACAGTTTCACAATGAAGCTCATTGTGACACTGTTTTTGGGGAAATTTTAGTCATTTTTAATTGAAAATATTTAATAGATTTTACAAAATAACTCAGTATTTTTTTGTTACTTAACAATATACTCACAATGAAGCTGGATAAGAAAAATTAATAACTTGTTAATGTGACTTTTGATTAAAACGAAAGGTTTTCAGTGTTGCCACGCATTACAACTAAAATTCCCCATATACTAAGAAGATACAATATTTTTCATATTTTTGTTCAATAAGTGACGCAAAGTAGAAAAAATAGTATATTATACTATTATAGTTTACAAACACGAAGCAGCGAAACCTTGGAAGATCATTCTTGTGGTTCTGAAAAGAACCTTTAAAAATTCACCAGATGAACAATTGCAAGTATACCAGGGTCGGGGAGTAGGACTTGTCCTTCATATTGCTAATCCGAAGCCTTTTTAACAAATCTAAACTATCGAGAACAAAAATAAACTAAAAATATTTCTAAAGATGTTCGAAAAGACCACCATTATTTGCAATACATAAATTACACCTCTTTAAAATCGAATTTACTGCTTTCCTAGTAGAACGTCCGTCATCAGGGGCTATTCTGTAACTTATTAGCAGGCTGTTAAAATTTAAGGGTACGTTAAAATTCAAAATAGAGTCTTGTGATTCACTGTTACTACGATAACTGTACTTTTTATTTAATCACAGATATACATTTTCTTTGCACCGCTTACTCTAATCTGATTTTTATTTGCTCACCATTTATAACTTGCATTTGTCAATAAACTTTTGTTTCCATGGCCAACCATATTAACAATTTTGAAAAAGAAAAACTGCCGTATCTCCGTCGTTTTTTTAAATAACCATATCGAATGTTATATCGTTGAAAAGGTAAAAAAAAGGCCTTTCTTTTTCATTCATGGCCTACTATGGTTTCCACTTAAAAAAACTGATGTTTATGTCACAACTGAAAAATAAGAGCTTATATGGAAAATTTAGTTCGACTGTTTAATTAAGAACATAATTCTGTACAACTTTTGTCTTACAACTTTTCTCTAAAATCAAGAATAACCGAGCTATATGCATTTAACGAATTTATAAAAAATCAGTTTTTTCAAAATATCTAGCCAGCCAAGAACTTTAAGAAAAAAACAAAAGCTGCATTAAACTGGGCTCCTAAAACTACAAATCTTTCCCCATTTAACCGTCTCTCTAGCTCTGCTAGTTTCCGAGATCCCATTGCTAAACATCGAAAAAAACTCACCCTGTATATTCTTACACACTTTGTTTTCACAATTAAGTAAATTCACTGTTTGATAATAATGATATATACAAGAAACATTTTAAATATGTGCCCTCCTGTAAAATAAAGTACGAGCCACCACTGCATTGGCTTAAGCATTACTATAGTATTATTCACAAGAGAGGACCGTTGCGTCATTGTCTGGTGTTGCATCAACAGACTTATGAATCACAACTCCGTCCTTTTTTCTCATTCACCGTTAACAAAGAAATAATACTGAAATAATTGTCGGTTCTTGCTTCGGCGATTGATTACGCAGCACTCAAGTTCCGTGATTTTCATATAACTAGATATTTTCCTAAATTACCCTCCAAACGAGGTACAAGTACCATCTCACTTCGATTTGTTGTTGCAGCATCATCAGTCAAGACTACTCGTGCTGCTACATCAGATGGTCGATGCAAAACAATTTTTTCTTTGGTTATTTCAAGCAGACCCCTTCTCATGTTTAAATTAAAATTTTGCTTCATAAGCATAACAGTAGGTAGTACACAGTGAGACGGTGGAGACAGTGAGACAAAGCATTTTTTGCTAACAGTTACTGATATTTTTTTTAATTGGTAGCACTGTATAATACTTGACTTCATTGTTTATGATTGGATGAAGCAGCATTTAATATGTTTTTACCCTTGAGGGAATGCACTTGTTTTTCTGTGCAACGAAGTTACGAGTTTTTTTTTTTAATTGGGAGTGTACAATTTATTGTCATTAAAATTATCGTATACACAGTATAGGTAATAACAAATATACAGTATGGAAAAAGAAATATAAGAAGGTTGCGACGTTAAAACCTCGTTTTTTTTAATGATGTGTTTTTGGTACACAGTGAGACAATTGGAGAAAAGGACGCATCGAATGATTATGAATTATGAAGTGTCCTACCTAAGAAAAAGTCAGAAATTAAATGGGTTTACAAGTCGGACATCTTTCAACTCCTACCGCCACTGTCTCATGCAAACTAAAAGATTGAGCGGTTATTTGTGTTTTTCTGTTTTCTTTAAAAATATTAATGTTCATTAATTGTTAACAATATTTAACAACTAGTTAAAAATTTTGTTTTAATTATAATTATTTTCAATAAAAAATATAATATCTTGCTGTGTACTATCAGTGGTACACAGTGAGACAGTTAGCACTTTTTTTTTAAATAATTATTCTTAGTTAACTAATACCAGTTGAATATTAATCGATAAAAACAAAAAAAAGTCTCACTGTGTAGGTACTACCTTCCCCTACTTGCGTCTCCAATCGCTGTATGAGGTCTCCATTTGCCTGATTGAATTTGTCTACATGTACTGACAGAATCGAACTTGATCATTGATTTCGTTGCACCCGTATCCAAAAATAATGTAATTTATCGTTGATAAACTGATCATTCACAAACAGACTGTTCAACAGTGCTCTTTTCCTGATAATCGTTTACTCGTCGATGTTTGCTCTTCTGCGTTAGCACGATTTAGTTTTCCAACATCAGAATAGTCACGTTTTAGTTTTTCTTTTTTAGTGCTTTACTGTAGCGACTTAGTACATGCCCCAATTCAACACAATTCCAACAACGCAACTTTTTTTGGTTCTCGTAAATTACATCTACTGTCACAAATTTATCTTGTTCTTCTTTCATAGTCCTTTCTGCAGAGCAAACTCTTATCTGATATCTTAAGGCTTGCTTTGTTGCTTCAAATTCCAACGCTTTAGCTTCATCAAAGCATCACTTAATGCCCTCAGGCGAGCAAGAAGTAGTGATTGTTTTGTTCCGTTGTTTCTGATTCTCTCGATAAACGCCTGTACTCCCAGATACTTTAAAGCAGCATCTGGTGTTGAAGAGTATGCCAAACTAACTAAAGTGCAATTTCGATTTCAAATTTCTGTTATGTTTTCGTTGGTTTTATGAACTCTGCTCATTTACTGATAATGGTACAGTTGCTCTAAGTGTGCGTAGTCATATCGCATATCTAGTCGTTTTACTAACTGTTTATAGTTCTTTTGATCGCCAGGGGCAAAAATCGAGCCGATGACTTTTGTCGTTGCTTCAAACTGTACCAAATAACTGGTCTCTGATGAGTCGCCAAAAGTAAGAGGTTCCATGCGCATCTTCTACGCTAATTCCGATTCTTCCTGTATATTTCAATATTTTATTACATTCGCGAGCTATTGAGCAATATTAGATTTTAAATTTAATGCTGCTATTTTCTCCTCCATTTCCTTCCTAATTTTTTCTTCCAAATAAACAACTTTATCTTCAAACTTTCCCCTAGTTTTCCTTTTAATGCTTGAGAAATCTTTTCAAATTTTTCTTCAAAGTTTTTAGAAATTTCCTTACTTTTCATTCAAAGTTTTCAGAAATTTTGGCAGTAATTAACTTAATGTCTTAGACATCGATTTTTATTCACTGTGGGTGATGTGTGTTCGTAAAACAATTCTTACTGATAAATTTTTTACAGGGGGTTAAAGATTTTACAGAGGGTGAAATTTAAACATACATCAATATAGAGTTTTGTATTAAAAGTTCTTATTGTGAAGATATTGGTATCAACCTATGTTTATTTTGCTTTTTTCTAATTAGAATATTCAAGCAAAGTTACTAGTAAAAAAAGGAAAAAATTAGTCTTGTGGAAGCTTGATTGTTTTAATTATCTCGATGCATTTTGTAACAATTGCCAGTAACTTCTCTGTGTTACGTAAAACAAATAATTAGTATAAAGCGGTGTAGCTTTTGTCTAAGAGCTGTAGCGGTAATGAAAGTGGAGGGAAGGCTTAGTTTGATAAATTTATACAAGATGTAAAGTAAATCCCATTTGCGCCCGATGTTAAATAGTTATATTAATTTATGTCTTACAATATTAAGCAGAACACAATGTTCGGCGGGTACAATTACAACAAAACCAAGTTGTTTGTCGACTAAGCCGAGAGCACGGGGTAGAGCAACGGTACATTAGCACTAATACACCCGGGGCGAGGCCGAGTGGTGTAGTTAGCTAGTTGAATTAATGCCGATGTTGTAGACTGTATGTAGAGAGCATGTAATTAGCATGTCCATGGCTGTCTGCTTTTTGTTGTCCTCGACATCACCAACAGCTCTTGTGAACTTTAACCCTTATCTCGCAGGGTATAGAGGACATTCGACCCCGTCGCTACTGCGAGCTTAATGGCTATCGCGCTATTGTTGTGTTTTCTCGGTTTGTTCTTATATACATATTATGGTCGTGTGGAAAGCGGAAATAAACATGTACTTTCATGTTAAAACTTGCATTCACGCTTAGTTTTTTCAGTTTGCTCCAATTTCTTTAGAATTATCTTCTAAACTTTCTCCAAGCTACTCGTGATCATCTCTTCTTTTGGTAAGTATGCATTTCATTTAGAATGTAGTTTTTGTTGAGCTTTGAAGTTTGAAGTAAATATAGAAAAACGTTCTGCTCCAAATGCGTATCCTATTTTTTCTTCGAACCATGTAAAGCGTTTCTTGTCTGTCTAGATAGTGTACATTTCCTATCTGAAGACATTTGCTTGCTTGTAATTTTTGCTACTGTTTATCTTAACTTTATCTTAACTTACTAAGTCAATCTCAGATGTCGGAATAACGCAAATGTAAGTATTTTTTTAATTGGTAACACGTGCAGAAGTAAAATGAAACAAAAAAGAAGCTGTGATTGAATAAAGATTGTATGGAGGGACTGTACTGGTAACTCAGCGGTTTTTTTTTTATCTAAAAGGACTTGAAAAGTAAATTTGCATATACAGAGTAAATGTAGGTACTTGATTTATTTCTGAAAACAATTTTCAGATGAACTCATCTTAACGTATTTATAATTCTGCATCGATCACGCAATTAATTCTCTGTTTAATTAATGTCTACTATCTATACCTACAGATAAGTTCATTTTTTTACTATATGCCAATCGAAAAAATCTGAGTTAAGAAAATATACGACGAAATGACGTGACAAGACAAAAGCCGCAAGGCTGTTTAACGAAAGTTAGAAGGAGATAGCTACATAAAAGTTTCTTGACTTATCGATCGATCGACATAAAGTAAAAAAATGAGCTGTATACAAATCTTTGAGACTTTTATAAAATTTTGTCATACGAAATTATGAGATCGTGGAAAGCTTTACCGGTGACCAAGTCAAAATTAATTTCTACGCATACTATCAAATGATACAATTAATCAATAATTCTTGTAAGATAAATTGAAAAAATGTGTCAAGAATTAACATTAACAGTAGGTAAAAGAAAAACGAAATGTTGCCCAAGAAATGCAGTTGGAGTTCGGAAAGAAATAAAAGTTATCTTGGAAAAGATACTGAAAAATTGCTAACTAAATGAGTAAGAGTTGCAAATATTAAAAACGTAATACTCTATGAAAATTACAATTGTCATATTAATATAAAAAGAAACGAAAAAAACGTTAACAAACTGAACTGATTGAAACGAATTACCATACAAGAATATTTTGCGTAACGTTTTTGATTTGGACATGTACATTGTACATTGTATAAAGAAACTTTAAAAAATACACAAATTTTGAAATATACATAGTGAACTAATTGCTTTATTTTTTAAGTTAATGCAAGCAAAGTTAAAAACTGTGAGAAGATTAAAAGGATGTAGATATCTTTTACAAAATTGAATATAAATATTAGAATTTTTTTCTATTTCATTCAAAATTCAATTTTATGAGACTGATTAACGATATGAAATACGACATTTCCAAGTTTAAAAAAAAAAATAAGTATTATATTCTATTATTTAGAAATTTAATTAGATTAGCTTTAACAAAATTATATAAGTTAGAGAATGTAATCTATGTGGTGGAGAAATTATCAAATTATTACGATTCTTAAGACGGCGTAATTTTTTATATAATGCAACGAACTAAATTGTATTTTAAAAATACTTTGAGTTTTACTAATTCAAATTTGGTATAAAGTAAACTGAACAGACATAATAAATTCAGCATTCGTTTTATGAAATTCCCGAGCGATATTCAGAATCTTCTTTGTAAAAGATTGTGTTTTCTACAATATCTAACTTTACACGGATTCGTCAGAACATTTCCAAATATATTTTTGATTGGAATACACCCACTAGAATTGATCTCTTAAGGCAGGTTGCAAGTTAAGGGAAGCGGAACTCATTGTTCGCTAAGCGCATAAGCGGCAAGGATAGCGTGAAAACGTCGGTATCGTAGAGATGGAGGTTCGAATTTCAGGACGCAGATATAACAATAGGAACAGCTCGGAACGCATCAAAAAGGGAGCTTAGATAGATATCTCGCAATATGATTCGAATGGCGCTCCACACATCTTTCAAAGTAATCCACGACAGAGGTTCCCTAGATTCTCGCCGGGGGACCTTCTTCACGTCTATTCGTAACCCGTGACACAAAACGATTCGTTTCATTCGTGCTCGTCTCACATCGTCTCTTTGTTCCGAAGGAGATAAAAAATAATAAACAGCGGAGTCCTTATGTAAATCAGCGCCATTACTTAATGTTTGTCGCTCGTTTTAATTATACAGAACTCCTACCGGTGATAAACTGAATTAGAGTCGCAGGTCACGACTGTTGCGACAAGTGTTTTTTGTGTTATCTATGCTAACGAAATGTCCTAATCTCTCGGGTACAGCAAATGTACCCACTCTGATAATAATATAAAAGTTTTTGCAGTGTTCCTGTTTAACGGTTTAAAACCAAGATTGAAATTAATTGCCTTAAAACTGTTTCTTTAACTGCGCCCATAAATTTCTGCGATTAGCTGCATTTGCATTTCATATTATAAACTAAAACACTACTTTTGGAATATTTATTGTTACATAAAATTCTTCACCTTGATACTTAGCCGAGCAAGAAAACAATAAAAGTTTACGCATTTACAAATCTTTACTCTTGCCTATTGTCTTAATTTCTTTCGAAAGACTGGGGAACTATGCCGTACTTGTTGAAAAACAAAATTTTGTAAATTTTATTCTAGGGTTATTCGGCAAGGTTGGGCTGAATTCTTAAAGACACTCTTTTGTTGTATGCCTTATATTTCGAAACAAGATTTGTTTCATCATCAGAGGCTCTGTGATTGTACAAGATATGCAGTTAGTAAAAAAACTTTTTTACTATTTTTTAGTTTTTTTACTAACTGCATATCTTGTACAATCACAGAGCCTCTGATGATGAAACAAATCTTGTTTCGAAATATAAGGCATACAACAAAAGAGTGTCTTTAAGAATTCAGCCAAACCTTGCCGAATAACCCTAGAATAAAATTAATTTCTTTCGGCAAAGACTTAAAAACTATTTTTACTATAATCAAATTAATAATCAAAATATAATTAATTTAAAAACTGCAAAAAATTACCGATTCGTATATACTTATGATCTAACAATAGGACGAAGTAAGAAAAACTTCAAAACAGAGGATGATTGAGAAAGGAATACCAGTACCATAAACCTCGTATGTTTAAGCACTGGATACATGGAAGAAAATTCTACAACTTTTGATGAGAATAGATTTTCGATAAAATATGATTTGTATAAAGCATAAAGCAGTTGTATAGTGATATCTCATTCTTTTGCGCATTAAGGTGTCGATATACAGGAAAATAATAAATTTTCCATTTTCCTCATCACCTGATAAGACTTTAATTCCATTCCTTATTTTTTCTTGACCACCCTAAAGCTGGATTCTTTTTGCTATTTTTCTCAGCACCCATTTCTGTGTTGTTATCTGATCTCATCTTTCTAGTGTGACCCCTTCAATTTAAACTATTTGGCTTCAGATTATTGCTGTTTATTTTAACTCTGTTAGTATTCATCGTTATGTCTCATTTCGTTTAACCTTCAAAATATTTTAAGTTCTTCATCTCCTTTGGGCGTAAGTGTTTGATATTTTCTTTGCCCTATTTCATTATCATCATTAGCAAATAAAGCGCAGGTGAATTAATATAATATTTTCAAATTTGTTTTATTTTAAAATTAATATTGTGCTGTTGACTTTGACAGTTTATTTAGACAATTGTCTTTATTTTGTTTAGTATGTCCGTGTTACGTGTTATTGTTCCGACTATCCAATCTATACACCAATTTTTAATGGATGTAAAGGTGTTTCATCAAATACATATAATATGTGGATTATCTGAATTCCAAAGTCCCGTGGTTTGTCAATTTATATAACCTGATGAATATTATCAAGTTTCATCTAATAAATAAAATCGTTATGTATTAAGATTTGTGTAGAACTTGACAATAAGAAACACGTCAATTGAATTCTGTAGGTAATAACTGCTGCTAGCTTTGCAATTTGTACGGATATAATTTTTCGGCGTATTATGGCAAGTATCGCGAGACAAACCAATATATTGAGATAAGTGCCTCAATGATTTTGTTGACTCTTCGGTCATACGTTGATTAACGTCATCTACTACATCAGCTGTGCGCACCAGTTGGTTTTCTATTTCTAACTTTCTGTAATGCACTTCCTGTACTGCGGAATAAATTTACAGAGTAGTGAGCCACATTTATAAAATCTGTTGCAAAGAATGCAAATTTGGGAAATTTTCTGCTATATTCTTCCATACAAGCTGGAATATTAAATATCCATTGATCACAATTTACTTTCTCTACATCACAGAAATATGGTTCGACGGCGAAAAGTTTTTCTTCGAGAACGAAAACGATTATAACAGGTACTATGAAAATTGTACAACAGATTAAGGGCCAGTACTTTACTCATTGATTAACTTTAATCTTCCGTTTATTCCCATAGAAATTGTCTTTACAATTGTAGGCATGATGGGAATAAACCAAAGGTTAAAGTTAATCAATGACTAAAGTACCTGCCAATCATAAAATATCGAGTAAATAAATAAATTGCTGTAGTAATTTTAGACAAGCATTTTGACTTCCATGGCCTACTCTTATCAAAAATTTAGTTGGACACGATAATATCCGCTTGCGCCAGCTATCGTAACACCGCGTTACGTGATGCAACAGAACTACTCAAAGTAGGGTATAAAAGTCAGGTGTTATGGAATATTCTTCTTTGTGTTAAATGCGCCACACGTGTTACACTTATTTTTATTACCTAATTATCAGGGAGTCTAAATTTAAATCAGTTTGATTTATCATGACATCATGAGCGTACGCTTCGAAAGGGTGGGGTCTTAACCAGTATACGATGCATAGATAACAGTGGGCGAGCTCGACGACGCTGCGAGTGCACGGAGCCGAACAATGCGCTACTGCATCGAAGCTCGCGGAAAAGATATACCGTCTCCGCTTGATCGACTAACGCGCATAAAAAAACTGATTTAAATTTAGACTCCCTGCTAATTACTTTACAACGTGAATATATTTGTCACTATGTCACTAACTGATTAACGTCCCTATTTTGAGCGGCCATAATAGCACCGATTGCAGCCCCAATTTGACGATGTCGATAGTGAATCCTATTAACCTATAGGAGGTATTAGTTAACCACGACCTTAAAATTCGTTTCAAAAATGTCTTGGCAGAAAGAAATTTGCGTTAACAACTTATTAGGTAAAGAACTGAAATAGAAAACATTAACATCTGGAAAGAAATAATATCATAAGAGTCAAAAAAATCGGAAAGACAATTGCAAAAAGTATTAGAACTAACTTAACATGTATTTATCACTCTAAACTCTTGCATGCAATTATGAATTTTAATATCGTGTATTGCCTCCCCGAGCTTTCATAATCATAACGGCTTCGAAGTAACACTTTAGTTTTGAAATGTGAATTGCGATTTTGCTAATTTTTATTCTCTTGAAAGGAGCTATTGTTATATTTCTAACCAATCATTTTTTGTCGTTTTATGAGTAATGATTTATATCGTAAGCAGAAGGAAACCAAAATTTTGCTCTTTTGAAGTGTAGTCGAATGAGATAAAAACTGGATGCCGAGAATTTTTTGAACAGGAGTGTAATTTGTAACATTTCGAAGGAAAAAGAAAGTAATTGTTAAATTCGGAACTTGCAGCAGAACGAAATGAGATTTCTGGATTTAAATATCTAAATGTGTCTAATAAGAAAATAACAGAATGTGCACTGGAAGATTTTAGCCATGAGAAGTTTGAAACAACTTAATTCAGGAGGCATTAAAAGGATACATCAAAATACTGAGGCTGCGTTGTATAAAAGATTTAAATCAAGATTAAACTAGCCTGGATTAGAAAGTGATAATATGCTGTACGCCATAACGTGTGTCACATTCTACTTGTAGGCTTAAATTTAATAGTGGCTTAAATCTTTTATGCAGTTATGGTCATTTGTGTTAATTATTTATTTAAAGTGAACATTTTATAATGACAAATACAAAATTTTAGTAGTACGTGATTGACTTCTTTTCTTTTCAAGACACACGTTGATCCGCTATATATTTTTCTTTTATTTTTAACACTTCCTCCAAAAAAAATATAACTATTTAATATTGCACAGATTTAATTTTCTGCATTCCAATCCTTTCTCGTAGCATCTCGAATCGGACTCTTTCCAATGGCTTGGTTAGCAGATCAGCTAATTGATAAGCTCCGTCGATATGCTCTAATTTAAGATCTCCATTCAAAAATCTTTCCCTGACGTAGAAATGACGAACCTCTATGTGCTTTGATTTTCGATGATACGCTGGATTTTTAGACAATTTCACTGTACTAGCATTGTCAATGTAGAGCGTAGGAGATTTTGCTTCTTTGGTAGGTTCAATTAATTCAGACAGCAACCTTTTTAACCAGATCAATTCCTTTGCCCCTTCACTTGCTGATATAATTTCAGCTTCTGTAGTGGATGTTGCCACTGACTTTTGCAATTGACTGGTCCAAGATACAGCCCCATTAGTAAGTATTGCGACGATACCTGTCGTTGAACGTCTTGTGTCCTTGTCACCGGCGTAATCGGCGTCACTGTAGACTTTTAATCCTTCTTTGCTCTTGTAGATAATTCCATAATCTATTGTATTTTTTAAATACCTAAATATCCGTTTCACTTGATTCCAGTCTTGAATTGTAGGATCTTCCATGGCTCGGGCTACTTTATTCACTGCGAAAGCAATGTCTGGACGTGAGGCTGTAGTTAAATACAGCAGACAACCCACTGCCTCACGATAAGGAATTTTTGCAGTGATCTTTTCCTTGACGTCGTTTTCTTCGCGTCCAATTGGAATAGAGACACCATTCGATTCAGCCATTCCAAATCTTTTCAAAATTCTCTTCGTATATTCCTCTTGATTCACTGCTATCGACCCATCCTTATTTTGCTGTATCTTCATACCTAAGTAGTTGTTGAGAGACCCTCTAGTAGTATGAAATTCCAACTGCAACATTTTCATGAATTCTTCAATTTCTGCTCTGTCACTGCCCACAACTAGACCGTCATCAACATAGATTGCAACATATAAACAATTCTCATTCTTCCTACGGTGAAAGAGACACGGATCAGCATTACTGTTTTTAAACCCAGATTTTTTAATAAATTCTTCAAAACGTTTGTTCCAAAACATCGTGGTGCCCGTTTTAGACCGTACAAACTTTTCTTCAGAAAACATACTCGTCCAGTATCATCTTCGAAGCCTTCCGGTTGTTCCATGTATACATTTTCTTCGAGCACACCATTCAAGAAAGCTGTTTTGATGTCAAATTGGTCAAGCTTCATTTTCTTTGCAGCAGCCACCGCCAGCAAGGTCCGAATGGTATCATAACGTGCAACAGGACTAAATGTTTCTCCATAGTCAATTCCCTGTTTTTGAGCGTATCCTTTGGCCACCAGTCGACCCTTGAAACGAGTTTTCCCATTTTCTGTAATTTTCTGACGCAAAACCCATCGATTCTGTAAAACCTGTACACCATTTGGACGCTCAACTAATACCCAAGTACTATTCTCTTTTAGGGACTCCAATTCTTCATGAATGGCCTTCAGCCACTCATTTTTATCGCTAGACTGCAATGCTTCAGAATATGAATTTGGATCACTGTCTTTGATGTTAGGAGGTCCTGCCGTGTACACGTAATTTTCATCGGTCATCCATCCTGGTTTCTTCCTTTCGCGTTTGCTTTTTCGTTTTTCCATTATTTCTTCATTTTCATTTGACACTTGACTTCCTCCGGAACTGGATACTGTGCCAAATTCTTTTTCTTCTTCCCTTAAACCTTCTATCGTTTCATTGTGGCTGACCTCTTCTGACTTTTTCTTCACGTCGGAAGTCAAATTATATTGACTTTGTGTCATGGTTTCTTCGCAAGCAGCTTCAAACTCAACACTGTTGGTGCGTAAATTGCAGACAACTTCAGGCTTGAATTTTACATCGTGGCTTAGAACAATTTTCCGTTGAGATGAAATCCAGACTCTAAATCCGTCCCTTTCATTCACGTACCCAACTAGATGACCATGAACGGCCTTATCGTCAAACTTCGATCGGAAGTTCTTGTTCACATGTACATAACATTCTGTACCAAATATTCTCAGGTGGTTTAAGCTTCCTACTGGTCGTCCATACCATAGTTCATAAGGTGGTTTGTTCTCAATGGAAGACTTTCCAGTACGATTCAAAAGGTATGTGGCAGTATTGCATGCTTCTGCCCACAGTTCTTTTGGCAATTTACTTGGATTCAGCATTGAACGTGCGCATTCCACAATTGTGCGGTTTTCACGTTCCGCAACACCGTTTTGCTGTGGTGTATATGGTGGAGTAATGCAATGCTCTATTCCTCTGTCTGCAAGCAATTCAGAAACTTTCTTGTTATCAAATTCTTTTCCTCCGTCACACCTGAATTGTTTGATAACATGGCCATTTGTCTTGACTTCGTTCAAGAACTGTTCCAGGACGGTGCTAACTTCACTTTTATGTTTCAGAAAGTAAATTCGACGAAATTTGCTGAAATCGTCTTTAAAACATACGTAGTAGCGCGCTCTTCCAAGAGACTCTATAGACATAGGTCCATTCACATCGGCATGAATTTGCTCACCAGTAACCGTTGGTCGATTTGTTCTATTCTTGAATGGCAGCCGGTGCATTTTTCCTAGTGCACATCCATCGCAGAATTCTTCCTTGCACCCATCCACATTGATGTTCATTCGCTTCAAAACGTTTTTTATGTGTTGTTTGTGTTGATGTCCGAATCTTTCGTGATAAACTTGCAATGTATCTGAAGATGTCACCAAATTCACTTGAACGGGTTGTGCCGGTTTTACAACACGTATATCAAGTTCATATAAGCCACTGCTAACATGTCCAGTCATCATCGTCTCCCCAGTGACTGTGTCTTCAAGTTTTACACTTTTATCATCCAGCCTTGTACAAAAACCTTTTCGTGCAGCTGCTTTTACAGAGAGTAAATTAGCACTTGCTTCAGGAACATAAAGAACGTTTCTAAATTCAGCATTTTTCCAAGCATTGTTCAGATGTATTTGAATTTTCACAGTTCCTTGTCCATGAGCCAGCATGCTTACACCTCGTTTTCCAAGTGAAATCTTTTCTGGAACACCAAATTTTGTATATGACAAAAAATATTGTTTATTCGCAGTGATGTGATTTGTGGCACCACTGTCACAATACCATTTGTCAGCTTTAACGTTATCAACTGAGGCACCAAGAACATATGACAAAAATGCTGCATTCTTTTCAGGCTTACTGTTGTTTTTGTTGTTGTTACTGTTGCCAGTGCTACCTTCTGTCCCTTTTTTCGGACACTCTGCTGCCCAATGACTTATCTTCTTGCATTTATGACACGGAAATTTTTGTTTTGCACGTTCAACGTTTTTCTTTAATTTTTCACTATTGTCACTTCTGCTTTGCTGATTTTTCTTCTTAAAACCACTGCGTGCAACAAACGCAGCCGATTTTTCAGTATCTTGGTCACGCAATTCAATCGTGCACAATTTTTCAATCAACAAATTCACACTTTGATTTTCAGACGGAATCGTGTCCCACAAATCTTTAAAATTGTCGTATTCTTTCCCTAGGGTGGATAGAATTCGACCGTTTAAAATTCTTTCGGACAATATATTTTCATTGTGTTTCTTCAGTTCGTCGTTCAAATCCACGAAAAGCTTCTGCAACTTTGCGACATGTGAACTGATGTCTTCTTTTTCGTCACGTTGAACACGAAAATAGGTTTCGATCAACATATTTAGTCGTTGCGTACTGCTACGTTTGAATCGTGCGCGTAATTTGTCCCAAATTTCACTTGCGTGGTTGCATGTCAACACAAGTTCAGCAACAGATTTTCCCAGCGTACCCGCTAATATACTTGCTGCTTTCGCGTCGTCTTTTAACCACATCTGATGCGCCGCCTTTTGTTCCGTGGTCGCATTTTCCTCAAGTACAGGACACTTGCGCGTATTTTCAACAATGTCTTCAAGTGCATACGCCCGAAACAACATTGACACATGCCATTTCCATTTTGCCCAATCTTCAGGTCCTTCAAGTTTGTCCACTTGTATTTTATAGTCACTACTACCGGCAGACATTTTCACAAAAAACTACAATCTTATTACTGCGCGATCTGAGCACATAACCTGTTAATTATTTATTTAAAGTGAACATTTTATAATGACAAATACAAAATTTTAGTAGTACGTGATTGACTTCTTTTCTTTTCAAGACACACGTTGATCCGCTATATATTTTTCTTTTATTTTTAACAACAAACACTTAAGCTGAGCTTAAATGTAAGTTGTGTTTATAATATGATATTTTTATGTTACACAACATTGTGTGAGTCATAATCTGAGTAACGCTTAAATTTAAGTTGAGTTTAAGGCCGCGTTGTATAAAAATATAAGCCAGGATTAAATTTAAGCCTAAGTTAGAATGTGACACACGAAATGCTGTACGTCACGGTCAGAATCTAATTGAAGCTTAAATTTAATCCTGACTTAAATTTTTATGCAGCGCAGCCTATGTATTTGGTGCAACTGGCCATTAGTTAATAGAATTTTATTCGAACTTGCTAAGATCGAATGTTGCAGTTGTTGAAACTGAACTAATTATACGGTGTATTTGTTAAAAAAATGCCATAAAATTGGCCATGAAAATTAAAACTCATGTCATAACTTGGCATCTAACACATGCCAAAACTGACAATTTAAAGTACATGAATGGAGCTAAGACATGAATTTTCTTTTCCACAGCCACCCCTTATGGCATTTTTAAAAAAAGACACATAGTATTAGTGAATATAAAAATCGAAAGCTGATAACGTGACTTGTGAAACAGAGCTAGTGAAACAATAAGGCATAAAATATTTAAATTTAAGCCTAAGTTAGAATGTAGCACACATTATGACTTATAGCATATTGTATGTCACATTCACAACTTAGGCTTAAATTTAATTCCACATCTTTTGTGTAACCTAACCTAAGTACAAGAAAATGAAAAATGTAATACATTCTTATTTGGATTTGGATGTAATCATATGATACGGAAACATTTCCAGAAATCTTGAGAGAATAATTGCTTTGGGAATTAATAAACTTTTGGTTTTATTAAAAAAAGACTGCTTAAAATAAAAAGTGCAGTTAGAAATGTGAATTCTATTGATTTTGAATGAAATGACAACGACCGGTCTTTGGTTTAAAGGTAAATTTTAATCCCCAGGGAGAAGTGGCCACCTAGTAGATCTTTTATTCATTATTCATTTTTCTGTAATCCACTAGCATTACGTTACGGTAGCTATGCAGTTTGGTTAAAGTACACTTATCATGTCAGGTAAAATTTATTGGCCGTCGTTACGAGAAAATACAAAAGTCATACACATTCATCTGCGCAAGTAAGAATAAGAATCGGAAACGGGAGGCAGTTAAGGCCATTATTTTTAATAAAAACCTCACAAAAATTAAGCCCTACAGAATTTACATTTGAAAGCAACGAAAGAAAGTAAAACTGAAATATCTTTCATTGTCGTTGCAGCCATTGTTAGCAGCTGAGGACATTTGTATACGGACGATAAACATAAAAAAAGCAGAAAGAAGTGTCGACAATTAAGAGAACAACAACCGAATACTAGCCGGAGGCATTGTATTTTTGCGAGCGAATAAAAGAAATTGTCTTTAATAATGTAGTTCAACACTGCGAGGCGAGTAGTATGAAATTTGCATGTCCTGACGTCATTCGCTTCGGGATCTTATGTCAAAAGCTTTTGGGGCTTGCGACGAGAATTAGCTCTGCTCCGCCGTGTACCGACTTTTTTATTTCGGCTGTAAAGTTTGTAATACAGTCGCTAAATTAAAAACCAGGATTATGCTAAATATATTGTGCGCTCCCTAAATTTTTGTTGGTTTACATTTATATTGCGCGCGGTTTTAAATTACTTCATTTCAGATAGATTACTTTACCCTGGCAAAATGGCCAAACGGTAATTGATTTTTCCTCCAAATGCTTTTACTTTGTGGAATCTAATTTATTGTTACTACTTAAGACGCTAATTTATAGAATACAATTAAGGAAAGAAAAACATTTGTTTTTGCAAAGCGAGGTGAGACTCTGTATTGAAAATTAATCCAACAGGATTTCTGTGACATTTCTATTTAATAATTTTTAATTTAAGTTAGAGATAAAAAGGACACTTAAATAACTATAAAAACATAAGCTCTTTAGAAGTTGACGATCGCTAAAAAATCACATATAGATTAATCACGATTAATAATAATGGTACTTATACCTTCAAAAATAAAACAATATACATAGATTTTTTTAAATTTAATTAAATTAATAACACCAAAAGTAACATAAAGAGGTAATACAAAAGGGGTAATTTTAGTGGCGTGGAAACTCGTAGTGTTAAAATATATGTTTCGTTTCTGTTGAAGGAGGGTGAAATTTAAAGATATTTTAGGTCGTAAAATTGTTTACAATGAGAAGGTAACCACCGTGCACGTTGAGAAATGACCAGAAAATCGCATTCACACATTGTCGTATTAGGCCTGACATCTCCAAACATCTCTTTCATTAAAACGGCCATTATTTAGATTAATGTTACCCCCGACTGTGGTTTAGAATTACATTGACTCCTTTGCCAACTGCCAAGTGCTGGTCGATGATAAAATACGTGGCTTTTTTATTGTAAGCAAAGTTTCGCCGTGATATGTTTGGCATCCCGCAGGGCGGGAACAATGCCCTGCGTGCCCTAAAATAGCGGGATAGATTTCTAGAAGCGCTGCGCATTTTTAATGGTTACTTCTGTTACAGCTGTCTCAATTTCAGCTACAATAGCTGGTACGAGTTGATATGTCACGGGATGTTACGGCGCTGGTTCGCTCGCGTCCGGACGCTCTACATGCTGGCGCTACCCGCCCATTCTCTGTAAGATGAAATCACTTCTACTGATATCCTGATTATCCTCTCTGCTGTCGTTTGTTATCCGAATTCGCTGACATCAGGTTCGACAGTTCATTGTTCATGTAACATATTGGTTTCCTGTGCAATTTATTTTCCGACATTTGCATTCGAAAAACTCATCTCCACGAAACTACAATTTTCAGATAAAACACAAACTAAAATTTATAATCCAAGACAATTCTTAAGTCGATAACAGTCAACTTTTACATTTTTACCTCGGAAAAATTAGGTACTCTTGTGCAGCCTATATTACCGGCAATGATATTTACTTTTTTAAGCTTAGAAAAATAAACATTATTTTTGATTAATGAGTATTCAAGAGGTTAAAGGTTATATTGTAAGAAAGAAACAACTATTATTACTTTTTGTTCTAGATTTGATACAATTTCTTAAACAATTTAAATTATGCAGTAAATAGTATCCAAATTTAAATTGAATTAAAAACTAGCTACAATAATAGAAGTGTTCTATCTCCAAACCCTGTTTCCAGCCTAATCAAATCTTGTTTTAAACATTTATTGTGGAAATTGAATCAAATCTCATTCAGGAAATATGATAAGTCTAAAACAGTCTTAATAAAGAAATTTATAGTTACAATTTTTAACACATTCCGCAAAGAGGAGTTTCAATTAAATTAATATTGATAAGAATAATGTCTTCTCACTTCTTCATTTACCTTCTTTCTTGTGACAGTAGTGAGTTCATCTTTACTTTCTACTCGTAAATCTTTTCATTTATTTGTTAGACTAACCTTTGCGGTACATCCTTTTTGGCTTCAATTCCATGTACATATTCAATTTTGCATGAGTTTTTGAGGTTCTTTTGATCTCGTTTTCATAAATGACAAATATTTAAATTAAATTGTTGAGGTTGTTTGATATCTTTTTTCCGGCATCACATTTCTATAACGCCAATTTTTGCCCGTTTGGATTTTCAGTGTCCAAACCTCTGCAATATACAGTGGTATCCCATAAAGAATGGGCTGCACTTCAAGAATGGCGTCCTCGATCAAAGTAGATTGATTTTTTCTATTTTGGAGCTTTAAAGACTAACATATTGCTTGTGTATAACAAGATTCAGCGTTTCAGCAATGTGACTTCAAGCGCCAAATCACTTGCTGCAAATGCATTAGACGGTTTAAGTGAACGCTGACGTCACTCTAACCTTATCAAATTAATCTGAAGTTTCAATAAATGCGAATTTCAAAAAATAGCAACTTTACCAGAAATAAAATGATCAGCTGTAACTAATTTTCAGTACCTGCACATATATGAAAGACCTGCGATACTAAACAACACTCTGGTACAAAACGTATATTTAAAAATATAACCTACAAATTCGTCCTCGAAGGCGCTTTAAAAGCAGTCAGCGAAAAGTTTTTGGCTGTATTTTTCTGCAGCCGCTTTATGCAGTCGCTGTATGCAGCGCTGTCGTCTAACGTCAACGCTGTAAAAAAACATGCAGCCGCTTCAAAGGTTGGATTCTGTTAGACACAAGCAAGGACACCTGTTTGGGTGTCACAAAGTGGCTCATTAAAGCAACCGAAATTTTATTTTGTTAGGCTGGCAGATAAATTTGTTCACATCTCAAATAACAAAAATAGCTTCCAAATTGACATAAATTTGAAGTTATCTATACCTGTTAGCGTTTCAAATTATAACCATAACTGAAGCACTTTCTTTTCCGTTAAAAATTATCGCAAAATATGTAAATATGTATAAAGCTAATGAAAAGTTTTAATCGCGATCGCTTTTTCACTTATCGCTGCATCAGGATTGATAAATTGAAGCTAGTTTGCTACATAATAAGTCATCTCATACAAGGCGGTCATGCGTGCTGTCAAAACACAATGAAAGCTTTAAAAATTTGTTACAAGTCGGTTTTGATTGCAATGGATTCCTCGAGCATCCTCTTTTCATTACTATTACATCTCTATAGCGACTAACCTCGGGCAAGTCGATTGTACACAGCTGTACAGAGGATGCTCGAGGGATCCACTGCATCAAAACCGACTTGCAACAAAATTTATAAAGCTAATCTCCAAATCCATATTTGTTTGTGTATTTTAAGTGCGAAACAATGTCACCAACCAACCACGTAACAAAATAGAATTTTCCTACATTTAAATTAAAAAAATAATTTTTTTAACCTTTTTTTTACATCTAAGAATCAAAATGCACGTTTCATAAGACATTTTAGCGCACTTGTCCTGGACCCGTGTCTTACAAACATGTTATTATATCTTACAAACTTGTTTTTTAATATACTATCAAAATAACTCGTCGCACTATAATCGTGCTTCAATTTTTTTTTTCGAAAATCGTGCACTGTAGCGGCATAAAAGTATATAGTTGTAAGAAGAATTGAGTACCCTGTCCTGCTTACCGATTATGTTTTCTAAAGAAGCAAATTCTACTAACACAAGTTGATTTAAATCAGTGCATTTTGACTCAAAGTACTTTAAATTGATTAGCAGTTTTAATAACTCATTCAACGCTTAAACGCCTGAACGGTCCAGTGGTAAGAGGACCGGCCTTGCAATCGCATGGTCGTCGATTCGAACCGCACTCGAGGTGGTCGGTATCGACTTCAGGCACCCTTCAGTGTTGGGGTTAAAATTCGACACTGCTTCCCCTTAAACGGCGAGAAGGTTGGAAGTAACAAAGCCATGGAACACTTTACACACACTCAAATACACTCCCGCTTCCGAGGTCCTGACAAGTCTTTGACTTAGGACGCCGTTGGGCAACCATCACAGATAAAAAAAAACTAGTTGATTTTTTGAGTTATTGTTGTATTTGAAGAATTATTATGAATACCTATTTACATATAGTGAAGCCGTAATTCTGCGGTTTCACTTTCAGTAAATATTCCTCATTATTCAAAAATTTGAAGAAGTTTGAAAATATTAGTGAAACTCTAAACTCTTGGTCTCACTTCTTCGCAGTTGTACGTAGTGAAGAAAAATAAATAAATTCAAAAATATATTAAAATATTGAGCATTTAAATCATAAGACATTCTGAGTATATACTGTGGATTGAGTTCGCGTTATGTATAATAGAGCAGATTTCAGATTTTTTTCATATAAGAGTTCAGATTTCACACTTTGCAGTTCAGGTCTGATTGGCGCGAAATGAATTTGTGCCAAATTTGACGTCGAAAGTCTTCAAGATGGTGGAAATAATAATATAATATTATTTAAAGTTGGTTCTTGTCCGATGAAATTTGTATCACAAAATCTTTTAACCGGACACTAAATCTCGCACTATACACTTTTCACCGTCGTTCGACAGCTTCGTCAGAAGTGAAAAAAATAACACTCAATATATCAATAATATTATTATTTATTAGCTCATATTACAATAAAACTAAAAGAAATAAACAAAAAGAAATATGCCAAGGCGAAGTCCAGCACAGCGTCAGTAATACCTGCTGCTCTACTTAACCTAGTTTCTACTCAATCAATAATCAAAGTAAAAATAAATCTAATAAAGGAAAGAGAGAAATAAATAAAAGGAAAGATAAAAGGAAAAAAAGAAATAGAGAATAGAGGTGGAGACACATGAAGACACATGAAGATCCGCACTACCAAGAGCTTATTCTGCACGAAGCACAGCACGCAGCTTCTTCTTAAAAATGCTAAATGTAGAGTTATATAAAGAATGGTACCGATTATAAAGATAATAAATATTATAACGGATAGATGAGTGAGAATCTGAGATTCAGATTATGTACATCTGTTTGATAGGATATTTTATAATAGAGATATGGAGGACATTTCAACTTCAGGATTTTGCAGTATAAACATGTTCAACCAACATATTTCTTTTAATTTGAACTCTATCAAATTTACGCAATCCAAATACATATTATAAATCGTAAACAAGTATTTTGAATACACTGCAGGCTAGAAGTAGAAACGAGATCCAGACAAGGACCATAGACAGTATTGCAGTAACTTAAATTCGCAAGAACAAATGTATTGCAAAGATTAATTTTCATTTTTTTATTGAAGATATGTCTGACTCTATATAATATCTTAAAACCAAGAAAGGCATTACTGACAATGTTGGAGACATGTTCTCGAAACCTCAAAGAGGAGTCTGTTAATGAACCTAAATTCTTCACAACATTTACATCAAACCCTGCATCATGATATGATCACTACCAGCAGCTTCTTCTCTACTCTTCCTATTACCGAAAAAAATTGACTTCGATTTAGCTGGATTCAGCTAGAGGCAGTGTTCTTTTTTTTTAGAAATTGCGGCTAACCTACCTAGATCTTGATTTATATCATCAAACACCTGAGGAAACTGCGATAAGTGAAACGACTTATACATTTGGACATCGTCTACATAATATATATGAAATTTGCAATTTATAAAAACAGAGCTAAAATTAGAGACGTAAAGACAATATAAAAGAGGGCTCAAGATTGACCCTTGGGCACTCTTGACTTCAACTCCAAAGATTCAGAAGTAAAATTATCGAATAAAAAACTGCGTGACGCAAAACCGATATGTTTCAAAATTGAAAGCAGCATATTATGATCTACAGTATCAAAGGCGCGCGAATAATCAAGCAGTACAAGAGCCGTTTCATCACTCCGTCGAAAACCCGACTGTACCACCATCAAAATATCATATTATAATAAATAAATAAAATCAGAGTATCTGCTTAACTGATACAATTAACCTTTTAACTGTCTGTCAAAACTGATACGTCAAGATGCATCTCCTAAATCTTTTAATTGAATACATAAGGATTTGTTAAAACTTTTTAATATAATAACGACCAATTTCAAATGCCGCGGGAGTATTCAAGAGCATTTAACAGATTTGACAGGAGTCAGAAAGCAAATGTCAGACTAAATGTTTTGAATGAAGCTAAGACTCTGATTTCATTTTTCATAGCCAAAAAGCAGCGGAATTAGAAGTACTATAATACGTATCGAAATAAGTTTTCTTTTCACGTCTACAGGCTGCAGTTGACATGTTACGTAGCTCCTTATAATATAGCCAGTCGTTATGGCTTCTTATCTGCTTATATTTCTGTAATGCTCTGTCTCGCATATTCATCATGATTTTTAAATTGTCCGTAATCCAGGGAGCTGGAGATTTAGAAATACGAGAAGTTATAATCGATGCATGAATGTCCAATAATAAAGTTAAATTTTCATTGAAAAAGTTGACTTTTGCATTTATATCATCTAGTCATAAATATTACGCTCTTAACATATTATTGACGATAACGAAGACAAAGGTGTAGAGAACCAAAGATTTCTTGTTTCAAGTGTTGTCTTGTAAGAAAACGTAGTTCTTTGATGAATATAAGAAATTTGCTTAGATGACCCCTATTAAAAACCAGAAAATCAGGATACATTCAGTCCATAAGTGACAGACAATAGTAATCTGACTAGCTGTAAATAATAATTAACAGTTCGAAGCCAAATCTAATTTATATAATGGACTAACGTGTCCCAATTCAATCGTAAACCATTTACCAAATAATGGCCCGCAATTGAATACATTTGCAGTAATAGAAGCAAAACCAATGAATCACAAATAGCGGTATAATCAGAGTTCGGATATAAACAGCATCTGATTGAATTCCCGTCAGAATCCCCACACACAAACACTCATAGGTGGGCCCCGCAACCCTTCGGTTAATGCGTCCCGTATGCAGGCCGCGTAGCGACCCCAAAGTCCTAGCACTTCCCAATCTCAGCGCGACCCGCCCACGACTGTGACTAATACCCTCGGTTTATTTAATGCATATATTTAGTCCGTATGCCGGAATAAACGATGTTAAGTGTGAAGTGCAATTTGTTAATGTTGTATCACGCGCGATATATCGGTTTGTTATTGCGGGGAGGATCTGTTTGAATCCTGCGCGCAATTCCCTCTTAAATGAGCTTTTAGAGCGCAGATGTGAGCCTCGTTCGTAACGACTCAATGTTACATATTACCTACAGCATTTAATTCTATTTTACAATGAAGCTATAAAGGAGACGCATATAAATTATTTCTACTGGCATCTAAGTGTCAGCTTTACGCTGTATATTATGCAGATTTAATCATAGTCTGAATCACTAAAATAATTTTATTTATGGCTATCCTGAAATGTGTTCCAAAATTCTGACATAAAATATTGGAATTCATTAAAGCAATATTTGATAAATTTATTTTTTAGGAATAATTTTCCCCTGTGATAGAATTTATTAGTAGTAATATAATTTATTAGCAGAGATCGATATCCCCTCCTAAAGCCAGTGACATAATCTATATACTTTTTTGAATGAAACAATCTGCAGATAAACAAGAAGAGCAAGCACCCTTACACTCTTGAATAAATCCATCAACGCGCATATTAATAGTTAGAAGAACTTTAGGAAACAGTACCATATTAAAATCGGTTACCAAACCAAATAAAAAAATGATTGAAGCTAAATCGAAATGATATCGTTAATGAGTTATTCAAGAAAAAGAAGGAACTAAATTAATTTTTATCTTTAACAAAATGAATTTTAATAGTAACCATGTAGAATTTTTGCAAAAGATGTTCAAGTAGATGTTCTTTTTCTTTGATTAATTCCAGCGTTAGACTTTCATAGTGCATCGTGGACAATGTTTACGTTGCAGTAGGAGAAAACCCATTTGAACATCTCTTGTGAAAATTAGATATTGGTATTATTATCATAATTAGTTTTATTACGTACTATTGGGGCTTTAAAATTTCGCACGATTTTTATCAAGTAGCCAGAATTTCTCTAAATTACAGTTTTCTAGAACATTTTTTTCCTCAGTTTTGATACTAAAGACATTTAACCAAAAGTCGTCTGGTTTCCAGATTGTTTGGTTATATTTTAAAAACAGCAAGTTAGTAAAGTATTAGAACTTCTTATTTTGCGATTGCAAAACCCTTCCCTCCTTCAGAAAGCACGTGATTTGGCATTGTGATGCTACACTTCAGCATTACATTTGAAATCTGACGTTTGAAATGTTTCTTTTTGACAAACCGTTAAAGAAAGCCATATTTATAGAGGAAAATTGAATCGTGCGAAATTTTAAGGCCGCGGTAGTACATAAAAATTAGTTTATTTATTTATTTTTTTTAATAACTCGGAACTTTTATCATTCTTTCATTTCGACTTGTTTCGGCTTCCTGAAACGAATTAGACAAGCACGGGCGTTATTTTTAAGACACCCTGATTCAATGAAAAACCGAAGAAACTAAATGTGAAAATTAATTAATAAACCTATCGTAATAAGAAAGTAAACAAAAAAAAATACGCATAATCCTTGCAGAAGTATCTTTGGGGGGTAAATAAAATTCATGTATCTAAAAGAAGCAATAAAATAGAAAGGAACAATAAATTATGAAACACAAGAAAAAATATCATGTAAAAATGAAGATAAAAAACAAAATAATGAACTTGTTGCTCTCGTCTTCATACGAAAAAGAAAAAACAAGAAGCAAATACAAAAACGAGATTACTGGAAAAGATTAAGAGCAAAAGTAGAAAAGATAAGAAACTAATTTTATGAAACATTAATAAATTAATACCAATGGAAACAATGGTAGGACAGGAAGCGAAATGACTAATCCAAAAAATTGGTAAAGTTTAGTATCTACGCCAAAGAATTATCCTAGAAAATTGACCTTATCCTTTTCAAACTTTTATCACATTCAATGGTTGAATAAATTAAACCTTTAACGAACGGGAGAGTTCAAAAGTCACACAGAGTAATTCCGATTTATAAATAATAGAATCGTGTAATTATCTGGCTGCAAGTGATCTGTAACCCTCGTTATATACAGAGGGGAGAGTGTATGTGTTCACAGACCGATGACTCGCGTAATCTGAGATCATGGGCACAATGCTGTGCCTGGCATATTAATCATCTCTTGTGCACACATTCTCCGTTATTTATATATTTGATTTGCGATCAGCAGCGGTGTGAAGTCAAACATAAAGTAACGATCGTTTCGTTTGGAGACGTATATAGTCTTCAGAGAAGAGCAGTTATATTTACACTGTTTATCCATATTACACGTTCCCCAGGAATATATCAATTTAAAAAAAATTGTGACATAAAACAATCATATCACCTAATTCTTTGTTGTTATAAATTTATCATTAATTACACAACTATGTATATTGAAAGTCATCAAAAATTTCTGATACTACATTAGCTGTATTTTGTTAATTTTAATACGCTGATTTCAAATTTGCTGTACTTTTTCTCTATCACATCAGGATTTTTCACAACAGGAGATTGAATATTTAAAAGAAAAACGCCACGTTTTTGACATTAAAAATACATATTAAATTGGTGCAATAAATTACAAAGTTGAAACCTATCCTTAAATATAAATATGAAATATCTCTTAAATCTAAATTACAACGCGATTAGTTAATTCCGGTGTTACAATGATCTTTTCAAACTTTTTCTCATATGTTCATATCCGTCATCACCCTTCTTTAGCATCCAACAATAATCAGCTAGCATGTTAACATTCTACCTCCATTGGTACCTCTTTGATATATTGGTAAAATTTTTCACCTTGCTCTTCACTAAATGTTCCCAAATTGTCTGGGAAATAGTCGAAGTGCGAATGTAAAAAAATGTACCTTTAGTCTCATACGACACTCAAGTTTTTCAAATTTACTCAGCATATTTTTAACAATTTCTACATATTTTATTGATTCCCAAAAAAATTTCAACCAAAAAAAGTTTACTTTCGGTAAAGCTTTCACAAATTGCTTCATTAGTCCACAATTCAAAAACGTATCGAAAACTGTAGCATGCTATTTAAAGTAAGCGAGTTGATAGCGACTTCCGGTATAAGCGGAAGTGTCTTGAAGTCAGTTTTGTTTTATTTAAAATGATCCTTTTGAAATATCTCTGCTCCGTAAATTTCAAATTTCTATCTACTTTTCTTCCTTGAAAACTTTTAATAAATCCTTTGCGTGAATAACCCTATAGAGATAAGACCTTTATGTATTACAAAAAAAAAAACCTGATGTGATAGATAATTTATATTATTTTTCCTGGTATCTGTGAACAAATAACTAGCAGAAACCGTTATCACGATTACAGAAATGTTTTAGTTGCATAGCTGTGTTATCTGATTATCCGATTTTGCTTTTATTCCAGGAATTGACGCAATCCTATTCAATATATTCCGGTTCCTTTGTCAGGATTTGGATTAATTATTATTATATCAAAATCTTTACGTATATTTTGATATGATGGTGTTATTGGAAATTGTAAGTACTACTTATGCTCAGTTATGATCTCTTATGATCTAGTCGTTTAATGTGGTATTTTTTTAGGAGAAGAAGCAGTATGTCAGTACTAGCAGAACAGCAGTCAAAGAAGGGGGCAATTAAAAGTTTACTCTTGTTCGATTGCCAAGCTTTCGGAAAATATTTATTTCCTTCATCAATGATTTTTGAAAGTGTTACAATTTGAAATTTGGCCTTAAAGATTTTTACTTACATCTAGTTGAGGTTAATTAAAGCTAAAGTGGCACATTTGGACAAGGACAATTTTCTTATTTCACGTAGTTTAACACGTTAAAAAATTATTTGCTTGACAATTTAAAATTTATACTTAGGCCCGATTTATTCACTTTCAATTAACTTTATCTTTCGGTTTATTGCCATAGTAATAATTGTACAAATAATTGTTACTATGTGAATAAACTGAAGGTTAAAGTTAATTGAAAGTGAATAAACCAGGCCTAAGTCACACATTTAAAATTTAACATTACAACGGTTAAAAAAATTGCGCTGAAAAGGCGTCAATTTTGTGAAGCTATTAGGTTAATTTAAAATGAAATTGTCTAGTTTAGAAGCATCAGAAGTAGTCGAGAAAATATTACTCTATTAAGAAGTATTTTCATAAAATTTTTAATCTAGTTGGCGGATGCTTACAAACATGAAGAAATGAAATTATTATTAAATTAAAAAATCTTATTAAATTATAGAAAGTACTTACGTATTTATATAAAAAAATGCCATTTTCTGAAATTATTTCTTAGTATCTCCATATTTTTAAAACCAAAGCATAAGTGTGTCATATTGTCGAATTCAGATTTTATTTTTGTATCACATGGTATGAATATCAAAGATAGCGCCCATAAGAAAAAAATAACAGTTGATAGTCGTATCTGCGAAACTGTCAATCTTAACCTATTTCTTCTGACTGCATTAGATTGTCCATCGAATTTGATATAAAATTACCGAGTTTAATAAATAAACAAGATATTCAAAATTTTCGTAATTGAGAATTTTCAGTTTTTTGAAGATATTTCAGGAAGGAATGAAGACAGAAGTGATTTATTTATTTATTTGCACATTTTTATAGACCCCAAAATAACGCAACTTTTTTGTCTTTGTATCTCTTATAGTTTACGAGATCCCTTTAATTAGTTGTAACCCTGTATACTTATGACTTGAACAGCAGTCAAATAAATTAAAGGATGCAAATTGAATACATCTAACTTTGAAAGTTTCAACTAAGAGTGCTTTCTAGCCAATTTTACATAAATTTCTTTATCTTCCAACCCCAATATACAGAGTGACATTGAAAAAACTACAATGCATAGTACCACGCGATAGAGGACCATAAAATAATAGAAAGAGGTCTTATACATTAATGTCCGATTGCCTTTTATTTTCAAGATTGTCTTGTTTTCAAATTTTAAAACATTTTTTTTTAGAAAATTTATTTCTCTTCAGTATCATAACAAAAAAATCGCTACTTGGTCGACATGAGCTTTAAAAACAATTTGAACACCTTCTTTAGAGCGAAGTACCATTGTTTTTCTTTGTTATGTTATGTTATTGTTTTTAAAGCTCATGTCGACCAAGTAGCGATTTTTTTTTGTTATGAGGTACTGAAGAGAAATAAATTTTCTAAAAAAAAATTTTCAAACTTTAACATCCTGTATCTTGAAAACAAAAGGCAATCGGACATTAGTGTATAAGACCTTTTTCTATTATTTTATGGTCCTTTATCGCGTGATACTATGTATTGTAGTTTTTTCAATGTCACCCAGTATTTATATTACACAGCGTGTCGCTAAATTCCTTGACATGGCTTAACCACAGACCCCTGGGCTCGAAATAAGATGATTTAACCCAACTTATCTATATCCAAAACTACTTCGTTAAGTCAATATTCTGCTTCAAAGTTGTTGAAAAAAAAGTTAATTATTTTTACAACAAAAGAACGCTTGAACCAATTTGTATGATATTTGGTATGAGTGCCCACGCGAAGATAAGTCACATTTTCAGATGGTTTTAGTAATTTGGAGTAGACAGCTAATGTAAAAAAACAGGGTTAACACAACATATGTAGATTTCGTAGTAACTTTTCTGATGTTAAGAAGATAACTTTAATTAATACACTCTTAGGACCGGTTTTTGAATCGAAAGTTAACTTTAACCATCTGTTTATTGCTATAGAAACAATTGTTTTTATAATTGTTACTATGGGAATAAACCGAAAGTTAAAGTTAACTTGTGATTAGAAGGAAGCATTCATTAGAAAACTCTTTCATGACGTTTAATTTTTGAAACTTCTTACGGTTTGGTCACAAAATAGAAAAATCTAAATGGCTGCAGCACCTCTTATTGAAAAGAGTAGCCCATGCACGGAGAACAAATATGCCTTTTATATGGATAACTAATTTATTTTTAGAAAGAGTCATTCGTTAGTGAATGTTTTTTGTGTCTTTGCAAATTTTAACACTTGTTATGGTTTAGTCTAAAAATCCAATTGGCTGTAGCGTGCTCTCTTGCAAACAGTTTGAATTTGGAATTTTAATTTACTAGACTGTACACAGGAAAGCAAATACTGTTAGATACACACTAAAATGCAAAGTGTATTCTAGTGTTTTAAACACCGCAGCAGTTCTTTGGATCAGGAAACAAGGTACTGCTCAAATAAATTAAAAACAATGCAGAAAAGTTGAAGAGATTGAATGTAGTTCAAATTTTTACGTTGAATCTTTATATTCCGGAAAATTGTGACATTGAACATTTCTTGTAAATTTATTAAGGTTTTTACTTTTCAAGAATAAAATTAACTTTTCATCATTGTTTCTTCGGAAAAAGATATTTTTGGAAAAATTGCCTCTTAGGTTTTTCTATTTTGTAGGTAACTAAACTGTAACAAATATCAAAAATTGCAGAAGTATAAAAAGGATTATTAAAGAACATCTCTTTCTGAAGAGTAAGTACACGTAGTAAGCATCTGTTTGTAATGTACAGTTATTTATACTAAATTATGCCTATCTTTTTTCAAAAAAGATTTTTCTATTTTGTTACCAAAATTGTAACTCGGATCAAAAGTTGCAATAAATAGCTGTAGTGAGTTTTAAGATTTCAATAGAATTTTGGGCGAGACTAGTCGCAGTTAAAGGCAAAAGAATGATTTGGAATGAGGTATCCATTATAGCAAGTCGCACTTAAATAATTAGTCGGCGTCAAGCGTTCTGGAATAGAACTTGGGGGAACTAATTCAGCCTAAATGAAATTTGGCTCCTAATCTAGGCAGCATTATTCGACGATGACACACGACCTTTACATTAGATACATTGCATAATTTGTGTTATCCTGCTACAAATTGAATTTGCCTTAATCGCCGACTTATGCTGGTCATCGCTGATGATCACGTGATTGACTTTATTAAATCAACTAATTAAATGCTCCACCTACTCGATCCGCCCTGGTCTCATTACTCTAATGTGCAACTCTTGGACATGGGCGGGGCCAAGCTTCCATGGCCTGTTTGATGTGAGACTGTCACGCGGGAGGTTAACAAGATGCCAACCAATATAAGGGTTTCAGGTGTCTACACCTGATAATAATTTATAGTAAATCATTGCCGGGAAATACGTACACAAGAAATTTGCAATCGGTTTTTTAATTTGTTTGCATGTCCTGTGCTTTCGAGGAGCTTTTGTTTTATGTGTACTTAACTGTAATAAAAAATTGCCGAAAAAACCAGATTTGAGAAGGTTTTGGTCCTATTCTTAATATGTTGTGATTTTTTCTTTGTTTGTATTACTACATAGTTTATTGGAAAACTACTTAAAAATAGGGCACATTCGGCATCGAAGACGTCAAATTTAAACGGTTGCTAAATTTCGTTACCGTGGTAACAGTCAATCACAAGGCTCTATTTTGAATTTTAACGTACCCTTAAATTTTAACAGCCTGTTAATAAGTTACAGAATAGCCTAATATCATACAATTCAATTAAAAGTTGCTGCTAAAATACTAAAAATTTGAAGAAAGAAATGTAGGTATGAGATTATGTGTTTCTGGAGAGCTTTTGATTCGAATTCAATTTCGTTATATTTCATTTTTCTTATTTTTAAGTCGAAGGTAAGTACAGCGCCGTACTTAATTTCTACATTTTTTCTTGAAAATTACATAAATATTTTCTATGCAGAGGTCATAGAATTGTGGTTACTTCATTAAATACAATGAATACCACTAAATATTATTTTATTAAATAATTAATGTTTTATATAAATGGACAGAGGAGATTTGCTGACCTTGCTGACCAGGAAGTTGGAAAATTTATTAATGTTATTTTTATTTGTTTTTCGTTGTTAAGTTGTAAGAAGTATCTATGTTTTTTTTATTAAAATATATACCTATCTAGTTGGAAATATTCTTTTCATATAATCCACTACATTACCCCCTTCCTAGTGAGCTTGTCGATCGAAACTGTATTGTATTGTTCTTAAAGAACTTAGCAAAATATTAAATATGAAACCTATATTTAAGCGTTGTATTGTTTTTCTACCTATGTACCGCATATCACTTCACAAAGTCTGGTTGGAAATCACACTTTTCTTCCGAATTTAGTTGTTGTGTGTATCCTATCTCCGTTATTATGATTTTCTGAACGCACCTGCTTACTGTCGATACTGCAGTTCACTTTCCCTTTGTTTTTGACATTTGATGTTAATTTATGTGACAGTGACAAATCTGATCCTGATGTTTCAGCACTTTCAGTTTCTAAAAACGCAGGTATGCAACGATTTAAGGATACGTTTTCTTTTTTTCCTTTTATCATTAATGTTAAATATTTACTTGTTCTTTGTAGCACTTTGAAAGGACCGTCGTAGGGATTTTGTAATCGTTTTCTTACTCCATCAACTCGTACAAACACAAACTTTGCTGTTTTTAAATCCTTCGGTATGTACACTTGTTCACCATGATATACTGTTTTGGTATATTTTATTTGCTGCATTGTGTTTTTTAGCTTTGAAGCAAATGTGGCATCCACTTCTTGTTGGAGTATGTTCTCGTTGGGTTCCATAAATCTGCTGGCAGTCGCAGTGCAGTACCATAGACTAATTCTGCTACCGTAGCTTTTACATTCTCCTTCACATCACTTCTTAGACCAAGTAAGACTAATGGTAATGCCAATGTCCAAGAAGAATCGTTACTTCGTAGAGCTGCTTTCAAACGCCTGTGTAGCCGTTATACTAATCCATTTGATGCAAGATGAGAAGCTGTTGTTCGAAGTCGATGTATACCCAAAATGTCTCTCATTGAAGTTAATAAGGTTGCTTCAAATTGCATACCTCTGTCAGTTGTAATGTTTGCGGGAACTCCAAATCTGGAAATCCAGTTGTCAAAGGTCTAGCATATGTTTCTGCTGTTATGTCTTTAATTGGAATGGCTTCTGGCCATCTGGAAAAGCGATCTATGATTGTTAGTAGGTATTGAAAACCTTCGGAAGGTGGGAGTGGGCCTACGATATCAATTTGTATATGAAGAAACCTGCATCTGGGTCCTGAAATGTGCCTATTGGAGTTTTTGTGTGTCTGTATACTTTGCTTTTTTGACAGTTAATGTAGGTTTTTACCCATTCAGCTGAGTTTTTCTTCATACTTGGCCAGAAGTATTTTTTGGTAAGCTGCTTTGTGGTGTTTTTCTTCCAGGATGAGCAAGATTATGGACAAGGTGAAAGATATTTCGCCTGTAAGACTGAGGTACGTATAATTTATTCCCGTATATTGTTTCGTACCATAATGTGTTGTCAAACATTGGTATTGGCATTTTCTTGAATTCATATTTTCTATCTTCTTTTAGCTGCTGTAATTCTTCATCTTCTTCTTGTGCTTGCGAAAATGATTCGTAATCAAACACACATTTTGTAATTGCTTGAATTCTTGACAAAGTATCTGCTGGCTCATTTTCTTCCCCTTTTACATGTTTGATGTCAGTAGTAAATTGTGAAATTAAATCAAGCTGCTTTATTTGAATTGGACTACATTTCTGAGGATTTTTTTGAAAAGCAAATATTGGCTTGTGATCGGTGTATATTATAAAATGACGTCCTTCTAAAAAATGTCGAAAATGACAGATAGTTTTATAGACAGCAGTAGTTCTCGGTCGTACGTACTGTAAGGCCTTTCTGTTGATGTAAGTGTTTTCGAGAAGAAAGCTGTCGGTTTCTGTTCTCCGTCTACAAGTTTTTGCAGCACGCCTGCTATAGCTCTGTCCGAAGCATCTGTAGCTATACTCAATTGATGTCTCATACATGGATATGTTAGCCTGGCAGTATTACACAGATCATATTTACATTTATCGAAAGCTATGATTACTTCCTCTGTAGGTTGAATAGCTACTTCTTTTCTAGTGTGATTTTTTAAAAGTTCGTTCAATGGTGCTTGTGTTTTTGCAGCCTGAGGTAACCATCTACGGTAGTAGTTCACCATGCCTAAGAAGCGCTGTAATTGCTTGGATGTCTTCGGGAACTGCATGTTGTTGATTGCACTGACTTTCTCTGACAATGGTTCAATACCTTCTTGGGATACTCTCACTCCAAGGAAATCGACTTTGTCTGCACCAAATAAACATTTTATAGGGTTTATCACTACACCATGTTCATTGAGCCTTTGAAATAATATGTCTAAATGTCTCCAATGTTCTTCTGGTGAAGATGATGCAATTAATATGTCATCGATATAGACATAAGTAAAATTCAACCCTTGTAGTACTTGGTCTACAAACCTTTGGAAAGTTTGGGCTGCATTACGAAGGCCAAATGGTGTTCTCACAAATTCATACAGTCCGAATGGTGTTGTGATTACTGTCTTTGGTTGATCTTCATGATGTACTGGTATTTGGTAATATGCCTTCACTAAATCAATAGTTGAAAAAATTGTTTTTCCATGCAGTTGATGAATGTATGGAATTGGGTACCTGTCTGGAATTGTCCTGCTATTCAGACTTCGAAAGTCTCCACATGCTCTCCAAGTTTTATCCGTTTTTGTACTAAATGTAAAGGACTGGCCCAAGGTGAGGATGAAGGTTTTATGATACCTGCATCTTGAAGTGCCTGAAATTCTTTCTTGGCTATCTTGAATTTGTCAGGTGCTAGTCTGCGGGGTTTATGGTGTACAGGAACATCTTTTGTTTCTATGTGATGTACAATATTATGTTTCGGATCTTGTAACTGGTTTAATGGCCTCAAAACATTTGGGTACTTTCGCAATAGTTCTTGTATTCGATTGTCTGTGCCTTCAAACACTGCTTGAATCCCAACTCCTTCCGCAATTTTTGCTGGACGCTTCACTTTAATTGATGTCAAAGGGTCCAAAATTTGTTGTCCATGAATGTCTACTATTAACTTATAATTATGTAAAAAGTCCGCTCCTAAAACAGCATCTGTAACATCTGCCACTAAAAATGTCCACTGAAAATCACGCCTTAAACCTAAATTTACAGTCAATGTTCGTTCTCCATACACTTTTATTGTTGAACCACTGGCAGATTGCAAGCTAAAACGTGGTTTGTAACGTTGTGCCTTGTCTTTGAACTTGATTGGAAGAACACTAAGGTCTGCTCCAGTATCTATTAAGAAGTGTATTTTTTATCTCTTATCTACTACGTACAGTCTGCGTCTCAATGTACGTAGGGCAGAAGTTGCATTCACTCCTGCCCGTCCCGCTCGTTTTTTGAAAATTCGCAGGGCATCGTGCATTTTTTGACACAGACTGTTTATTCATCAAAACTAATTCTTTTTTCTTCAAAAAAACACAATTCAGTCTTTCCATGAGTACGTATTCACTTTTCTATCAAATTCACTTCTACGTAAGAGCTGAAAAAAATAATAATTGAGACAGGCGAAGAGTTCAAGAAGGAATATAAAACAATAATTGAATAAGCTCAGTACAAACTCATTGATATAAAACAGTAATCTAGTATACAACCAACGAAAATTTATAAAATCAGATATTGTACGAAAAAGTTTTCAAATAACAATAACTATTTTGATTACATATATTATAATACAGCCTGTGGCATTTAACCGGCTTTCTTCACTAACGCCGTTCTTATTGAAAATATGGAAAATGTTTTATACAAAAGTATCATCCCTTCAAACTCTGCATAATTTAAAATTATTTTCAAATATACAGCTGTATACGATGTGTAACTTCGTTATTTTAAAAGGCACAGCCTATGTTTTATAACGAATTTGAGCTTGTCAGGTTATTTTAGGGTAAATTTGATAAGGGTTGATAGGTTCGTCAACGTATGGAAGAGGATCCTAGAAAACCTATAAAACGTCTGTCTCAGTTTGTCAATAATTTAATGAATGACGACCTCTTACACTTAACATTTTTTTCTGACGAGGCGTGGTTCCACCTTTCTGGGTACGTTAATTCACAAAGTATGCGAATTTGGAGCACTGACAATTAGCATATTTTAGTTGAATCTCCACTACATGTTCAGAAAATTGATGTCTGGATGGCAGTCTCTCGCAGAAGAATAATTGGACCCATTTTTTAAATTTTACTGTCAATGCCGAAAGATACAGAAACAATATTTTAACGGAATATATAATTGTGCAACAATTACACCATGATGAAATTCAGCGTGGCTATTTTCAATAGGACGGATGGTGCAACGGAACATACGACACGGGACACTATAGCTTTTCTCCGCGAGTTTTTTGATGATCGATTGATAAGTTTATATACACATGTTGAGTTTCCTCCGAGATTACCTTGTTTAGGATTTTCAAAACTTCTAGAGAGAATTTGCAAGAACTAGAACAGAGGATTGTTGAAGAATGTGCAACTATAACGCCAGAAATGCTACAAAATGCTTTTGCTAGCATGAGAAAGCGCGTAAATTTATGCATTGAACAAAGTGAAGGACAGTTCCAATAGTTACTTTAATTTGTCTTTTCTTATTAAAAAAAATGTTATAATTCTTCCATTTTACTTTTCAAATTAGTCAATATTAATTCTAGAAATAAAATAATAATGAAGTTAGAACTACAACACATTCGATGATCTAAAACGAAAACGATGATCTAAGCTAAGACAGTCGCTTTCCATTTCATGACCGCCCTTGACCAAAATAATTTTTGATGTCTCGGTACTTATAAGTTATCTGTATTATATGTAATGCGTGATCAATATCTTTTCTAATAAAGTCACCTATGGAAAGAAATCGTTGTCTTTGATTAATTCATAATTCAATTCATTAATAGGTATCTTTTTTCATAAGAGTTTATTGTTACATTGTGAACAGTTAAATATCTAATGATCCAGTAATCCCAGCGAATGTTAAAACGCTGAATTGGCTTGTGTTTACAAGAGAACGGCGGACATTTTACGCACCTTCTATGATACAGTTTTTCGTCGTATTCATTTGATGTCGTTATCTTTCACTAAGTTTGAACATAAATAAATAAAATAAACGCAACTTTTATTCCAATACATTTTGTTGCACTAGATTTAAAAAGTGTCATAGCTACGAGCAGCGGCTGCGTATATGCTCATGGCATGAGCTTTCTTTTTAAGTGGGAAATGTGAACTTGTGATTTGATATCTAAATTTACAAAAAAACCATGTAATACATAAAAACAACAGTTAGATTTAGTATAGGAATGCAATATAAATAATTCAAATGGCATTTGAAATAATGAACTAATCAAAGGCACACGATTTTATTTCCATAGGTCACTTGATTAGAAAAGATATTGATCACTCATTATAATTTAATAAATTAAATTTTTATTGAACACATCCTAAAATATTAAAAATAAATGAAGAATTAATAGTTTCAATAAAAATCGAACATATAAATACAAATATTGCTGAAGCGTTTTGATAACACAATGAAACATTAAATTTATCACGAACGCTTTAGATTCTGTTCATTTGCACGTTACAGTTGTACAATAAATTCGAACAGGTTATGAAATAAACGTTTCCAGCTGCACGGCTGACACAAACGAGCTAGTATCCAACTGAAGCGTTTATAATGATGAGTGCATTTGCAGTCGCATTTAAATTAAATCCCACCTAGTCCGTATATTGATTTGACCCTTCAAACAAACGGATCAACGTGTGATCTACATAATAATGACATCCCGGAGTCCCCCCGGACACGAGTCTAGGATTAACTCCAGAGCCCGGACTTATTAATTGAATGCCACGCACGTCCGTTCATCATTGGCTGCCACTTCATTGCGAGTAATACCGGATATGTGAGTGTGTGTGTGTGTGTATGTGTGTATGGGATATTACTTTATGAGATAACTGGGATCACTATCTTTTATTAGATCAGCTATGCTTCAGGATGCTTAATTGAAACTGAAAATTATGACCACTCGTTGATTAGCACACGGTTGAACACTTAGGCGTTTCAATTTCTTGATGGACTTTTATTAGTTTGTTAGTTCATTTATCACTTTTTTTTAGAGAACCGGATTTTTTATTAAAAAAAGGTTGGTAGCCTTTACCAGTTTCTACGGCGCGGGAATTCACACAAGTGAATTTTTAAATTTTCCTACAACTTTAATTTAACTTCTGTTTGTTAATACTTAAAGCCATGCTTTAAATCCAATATGAAATAGAATTTCTTTGTTTTTCTTAATCGAAGAATTTAATCAAAACTAACGCAATTTGATGAAATGTATTGTTGCATTTATTTATGTAAATTACTCCATTTACAATAATATATTTAAATTATATTGATTAAATTTCTCCGGTCATAAAATTTAATATTATTATAAATAGAGCATACAAAGAGAGACCAAAAATTAGAATTGACCAATAACTAAAGAACCTGCCATAAGTGTTTCAGTAAACCTTAAAGTTTATAGCTCGTCAATTTTTCCAGAAATTAATAAATGTTTTTTTTTAATAATTTATTAGTAGCGGTAATAACAATAATTACATTACATTACAATTATTACAATTTAAGTAACGCTTTGTTAATTTTATATTTGAATATTAAAATATAAGGTAAGTAGGGTTAAGTAATAAAGACGAGCTAGTAATAGTTCACATTCTTTAGTGTACCCTGTGACTAATAAAAACGTTTAGAATAAAAATTCAAGCATTTTGAATTTCACGTGAAGTTCAGCGAATTTTCAAGGAAATATTGCACCAAATTTTCTGAATTTGTATAATTTTCTGAAGTATAAAAAGAATTCCAATTTCTTTATTCTTTTCTTTTGTGTCATATTTTATTTTTAATTTTTCTTTGAAAATTCCTAGGAAACACTGAGGAGTCATTTATGTTTTTAAAAAAAGTTTCGTTTTTATGCCCCCGTTGTCTTCATATTTTCTGTATAAATTAATTATTCTACCAATACTTAAATCAATACATATTTCATAAATTAAAAACTCAAATGATGTTAAATAAAAGATCGTAGAAAGTAATGAACGCAGAGATTAGTTGTTTCTTTCTTTCAAAGTTGTTTTATATTATTGCTTTTCCTTTATGTTCCAGGCTCGCCCTTGAAAATCAATTACTGTTCATTGTGTTCCAGTGTCTTCAGACAAGAACCAAACTGATTCGATTCATATTTTTTTAGAAAAACAAATCAACAGATTTTTAATAAGTATGTAAATTATATAATTTTATAATTTCAGCCTTTTGAATTCCTAGTTACAATTTATCATTAAACCTATAATTTTCTTATCTACAAGATTATAAATATCTTCCAAACAAAATTGTCTAAATTAATATTCGTCCCTGATTCACCATTAAAACATCATTTTATCAAAAACAATATTAAATTTTACGATATTTCCAAGAACCAATCCACACAAAGCAAAAAAATCCCGCACAGTATCTTCAAGTCTTCAACTACATGGGAGTTTCTGTGGATGACTATCTTAACTGCATCCGCGTAAATGACTCCCATTCCGGATAAAATAAACTAACATGAATGGCATCGTTAAAGGCGTCCATAAAACTCAATTATGTCAACATCGATATAAATTAATCATAAACGAATAAAACTCTTGGAATTTCAGGCACAATGGGAAGCTGACTGATTATTCGGGCTTCAACCATTTTACTATCGACCACATAAATAACATAACTGTCTCAATTTTCGATGACTCTGCTTCGTTTTTCCAAAGATAACCTCGCTTAATGAATTTGTTGGTGGCTGAGTTCTTAATAATCATTACGCCACAACATAAGTTTGTTTAAATAAGCAAGAGCAGCGGAGATAGTGATTGTTGCTGGTAGGTCTCTCGTTTAGTATAAACATTGTTTCCGAACACGACGCGATAGCAAGAAATAAATCTACTCTTTCTTCTACTACAGTAAGAAATTACTTGAAACCTCTTTGTTTATATATCAGCGACTGAATTAATTGTTCGAGATAAAGTAATTTATAAAAGCAACAATTTGTATATACGTACTGCGTACATTGTACGGGTGATTATAATTAAATCAGAAAGCATTAATTAAATTATAACAAACGCGGCTATAAATCTTAGCAGTAAGTGAGCTGCCTTTTAATCAGTTATGTTTTTATGTGAAAAGCAAAAATGTAATTGAATAAATTGTATAAACACTAGATTGATTGTTTATTTACTTTCGCCAGCGTTATTTGCGCTTACAATTTCAATACTATTACATTTTTCTAAATGCGCTTTACTGAATAAATGCATTATTTAATTTATGATTGATACGGTTGTTTATTTACACGAACTGCTCGTTAGCATAAATAATGCTTTGTTTATTTAATTGAAAACGGCAATCTATTGTAAAACGATTTTGATTTAATATATAATTTTGTTCAAACACATATGGTATTTCGATATGTAGTAAAATAATACGTCCCAACTTTTTCTCGATATTTTATGTTATGACGACCGGTTTCGGTTTAAAGAACCATCATCAGGTTTACAACATCGGAAAAAAGAGAAAATTAACAATAAATCTTATTACCTAAAGACATTTTTATATTTTTGTAAAATGTGAAAACAATTTTTTGTTAAAATGAATTATTGTTTGAATGTGTGATATTCATGGACAAAAATGAATAATTTAAACTTACCGACAACGTCAAATAAATATGGTATTTCAACTGAATTTCAACAAAAGCGAAACTAGTCAATATTTCTGATATTAATATATCTGAAATGTTTTTTTTGCATAAGAGGAATTTCAGTTGTATAGTAAATTGTTTAAAAAAAAATAATTATTGTTAAATACAGATTTGAAAGCGCTTGAATCTGAGTTATATTATTATTTACCCCTCGTAGATGTTGCATGATGAACACGATTCAAGATGTTGGCTTTCTCTGAAATCTAAATGACTAAGTAATGGATCCTTTGCGTCTTTTGGATTCCTTCTTATTTAGATATTTTTGTATACATTTTTCACTGAGTTTTTTCGTAGGCAACAATTTGAATCTTCAAGTAAAAGCAAACTATATGTCAAACAATTTATTCTCAATCTCGATCGAAGCGAAACTGAAAAATTTGTTACACGTTAATGAATATACAAACTTGACCAAGACGAAACCATTTGTAAATGTTGAAGAAACAAACCATTGACCCTGTCTCATGTTTTTCATTAATATTATTCGGTATAAACAGAAACATAATCTGTCTACTTTTGCAATTTCAGTGTAACGTCATTTTTAATTACAATTTAAATAAATAAAGAATCGCACTCAATTTCTTTGAATAAATTCTACATTTACAATAAATTCTTTTTAAATAAATATATTCACATTGTTTAAAGAATGCGATCAGTTCATAAATTGCACAATAACTTATACTTGCTGATACATTTCACTTATGATACATTTTATGAAATAATAAGCAAGTAATTTAATACATTATTGCTCCATCTAAAAACTGTTTTAATTTTCATTCTTTCTTCTCTGATATTAAAAATTTTAAACATATTAGCTTTGGACGTTGATGCTTATTTACAATTAGGTTGTGTCCTTTCTGTCATAAGTAGACAATGGAATATGTATATACAAAATGTTAATCTTCAATCATCTATCAATTTTAATTTTCGCAAAATCAATATACCGTTTTATTGAATTTTGTAGTTAGAAATTAATTGTTGCTAATTAAGTTAGTAATTCCACAAATTAATGAAGTAGCATATAGATTTCACGAAAAAATTAATATTGAAGATTAACGTTTTGCATATATTCCGTTGTCTACTCATAAGTAAATTCAACCCGCGTTGACAGCTTACTCAGAAAGCTGGGAACGTCACATTTAAATTGATCGTTTAAATGTCCGATAATTTCCTTCACTCAGGAAACTGATTCAATTATTTTAGTTTATGTATTTTATTCAGAAAACACATAAATTTGTATATCTACCTATATTTTTAACTTTCAAATATTTTTATTAATGACACGGACTTCGATATTTCGAAATAATCAGCTGAATCATTTTTTTCTAAAAAAAATTATATATATTTGTATATACAGAAAAGAACTTGTATGAACCAGTTTCTCATGCCATTCCCCTTTGATTCTTTCACCGGCTTGAGCCAAAATGGAAAAAGTCTTATTTTCTGACCTGTAACTAGCCTTCAGTTACGCAATAATTGCCTATTCAGAACCAATAACCAATTAAACAAACCATAAATTCACTACATTTCTGAAATAAATTAAACAATGACAAGGCATAAATTACGTCGGTACGTATGAAAGGTTCCCAGCAAAGCATAAATATTTGCTAAGGTAATTACTAGCTTTAAAGTTGTAAGGACTTGATTAACGGGGAGCAGATCATTACAACATAAAGCACCTTTCAGTATTTTATTTTATTTTTCAGTAAGAATATAAGGAAATGTTTTGAAGAAGAGCAATAAATTAATAATAATTAGAGCTGCAGGTTTTAAATTTCGCTCTGATTAATTCACACTAAATTAATCTCGAACCAAAGTTCTATTCTACATTAAGAAGGGGGAAAAATGTTCTTAATTGCTCGGTTAATTCTTTTCAGAAATGTCAACGTCGATTTAAAACCGCATCGCCCAACGAAATCGGATAAAGAGAGAGGCAGCACTTTTCATTTTTAACTGGAGGCGAACAATAATTAGGAATTCCTTGATTATTTCACGTAATTGTCCGGGCCTTAGAAGTTCTTAAGAGTGTCATTAGCAATAATGGATGAAGGCGGTTCACCAATCGGCGGTCAGGACGATTCGAACCTGGATCGTTAGTTCTGAATAAATTATTGCTTCTCAATTAGCCTGTCTTAAAGAAAAAGTCGTCGGATTTAGAAATTACCACCGTCCACAATTAATTCAATAGTTTTGTCTTTCCTGACTCCGTTCTTTCAGAGGGAGTTCATCACATCAGGTTTCTTATCGAGGAATTTTAGTCGATTTAAATATTCACTTAGCTTCTTTACGATTACATGAAATTGAAAATGAAATCAGATATATTATTATGAACCACAGCGATTAAAAAACATTTTATTCGGAATGAATTGTAGCATGCAAAATAGAAATAAATGCAATTATTTTTAAATAATTTAAAAATCTAGTGTGAAATTTCCTGCATGCAAAATGTGGAATTGAAAGCAAGGCATAAATAAGGCGAAAGGGGTAGTATCGTGGGCACATTTCAACAATATATCACTTTTGTTATACAATCGTCTAATCATAAAGTTTTTATCATCGCAGTATAAATAAACATTACTTTCTTCTATTGCTATTTAGCAGAAAATTCGCCGCAAATACTAAGTGTAATTATTAAGCGAGCTCCCACGCAACGATAACAATGATAAGTGGTATCAACAATAGGGTGGCTAACCCTAACAGTCGTTCAAAACTCACGCGACATGACTTGCATTGTTTGCTCTTTGTTTGGAGATGCTTTTATTAAATTCTAGTGTCACGTGACTAGAAATTGTTTTCGAAAACTCTGTTATTATAATAACACTTCATATTGTTTACATTTATAACGGTCCTTGCCAATCAATATAAATCCTAATTAGATATATGTGTGCTCGATAACAATATTAATTTTATCAAACATTTCTGCGAAATCTACTCGGTGCTAGAGTTTCCAACACTTTTAAATTATGTCATTCTATGAAGACCATACGTATTAATTTACTGTTACTGGCAAGTGATCTCATATTCCTTATTTTAACGAATTCCCACATCGTTCTTTTAACCAAAATCTCTCAAAAAAATCCTCACCTTCAAACGTCTTAGTAAAAGTCGTGTCATAAGTGAGATAATAATTCTTTTATTTTTTACATTAACCGATAAAAGTACCTAATCTTAGACGGTTGCAAAAATTATTGTTCAATTATTATTACGTTTGTTATTTGACAGGTAAAGTTGTTATCAGCAATCCAGTTTTACTATCACCTTCGTTTGACTAAAAATTCGTTAAAAAAGTTTGGGCCTTGCGCAGTATGCGGAGTCGTGAGTACGCCCAACAAGACTTTGTATACAACAACATGGTGATTACTTCGAACATCTTTTGAAGTAGACAATGCTGATTAAGTAGTATATTACTAGAGTTTAAAACAAATTAACCGTTTAATATAAAAAATAAAAGATTTATTATCTCGCTTATGAGACGACTTTTACTAAGGCGTTTTAAGGTTCATCGACTCCTTCTGAGATGTACTATCGTCACCTAAAAGGATACAGAGAAGACCGTAAACATCCGGTATGGGTCTCCTCATACTCTATAGACACATTTGTCAGTTAAAAATTTGAACGATACTTTCAGTGTCAGATAACTTAGTTAAATTGTATCTGAAAGTGAAGAAATGCAAAATTATTGCTTGACAGATTTTATCTTCGAGATACTCTTATCAGTAAATTAAATTAGCAGGAAGAAATCGTTTATAACTGGTATTTTGACCACCAGTTACCAGCAAAATTTCCTCATTTGCGAAAGCGTTCGTTACTGATACCAGAAGAAGAGTTTGTAGGAGCTGGATTCTGGATGCTTGATAGATGTGTGTATCAATGATTGTATCTTCGTGTTGCAAGTTCAGTTCCACGGAGCGCATAATCAAAACCCAAAATTCTATACAAGACTTCGATCGTGTTAAACTTGTACAGACGATATGTTTACAGAATTGAGACAAAGTAGGAAACTGAAGTGGGCGATAAAAACTTATCAGACGACTGTCAAGTAATTTAGCATATTTATTGGTTAGCTTCGTAGATATAAGCTGTTATAGTTTACGGGTTCAGTGTTAAGTGGGTGGATGCATCGTTATTTATTGTGCAGCGTGGGTTTCCATATTCTGATATAGACACACATTCATTGCTCTCGACTAGACGTGATTTATTGGAGGTAACGATAATAAGTTAAAAATTTTCGACTTTATCGAGCGGCAACGGCTCTCGATGCCTCTTTAAAGCTCAGGAATGAATAGTCCGGCCACTTTGTTACGCTATCTTTCGAAATTATTTATTGTCCGTCAAAATTCTTGACAGGGCGAAAGTGAAGACTCAAGAGTTTTGTTGAATAGCATACAACTTTTGCCAGGTTCAAGTTATCATTCTTATTACATTATCCACCATAATAATATGTATATTTGTAAACTGGTATTTACTCTTCGCTGAAAATATTTTACAAAAATATTATCAAACTATTGTATTTATTCCCACATCATTATTCGTGTTAAAAGTATTGCTGATCGCGATTGCGAACTTAAGGAAATAATTATTGTTGTTTCTTTCTAAGTGGAGGGTGCTCGAACTGTAAAAAAATGTGTCCAATTAATTTAAAAAAATCTATAATTGCAAGGATTGAAAAGAGAAGAGCAATTGTACATTGAAAGAAATTTTTATTGAAGATTAATTGGTGCTCTGTAATCATGAAAAGAAATAAGTAAGTAAGAATCCTATGAAAATAAAAAAAAAATGAGAAAGTGCAGACTGACGATGCATAAAATCAAAACTATATTTTAAAGTAAGTCATAGCCTACTATGACTTTCATTAAACAAACCATAACTACATATAATGCATTCATTATCTATTTACCATCGTAGTAGGGCGTTATTTTAAGTTAGTAGGTTGGCTATCATGGTAAAATTAGACGAGATGAATTTGATGTCGTTTTAACATACGCCAAATTGTGATAATTCAAATCAGATAGATCAATGAAACAGATTTGAAAAGTATAACCTAGCCAAGATTAAAAGTGAAGGGAAACGTTTTACAATTTATATACGTGAATTTGGACGTTAATACACCTCATGGTGAAAAGAAAATATCGCAAAATTGCCTTATTCGGAGTAACCTTCAAATCTAAATCGACATGACATTCATTGTCAAAATTTAATTCTATACAGGAGTACTACATTCTCACTAGACTTTCACGGAATGCTACGATGGTAAATAGATAGTGAATGGATTATATGTAATTATTAAAGTCTCCAACCCTTAGGTCTAAATGCATAGGAGCTTCGATGCACGCACGGCACCGATCGAACTATGGAGCTGCAAGCATTATTTCTTCATCAATCTACATCAATTTCCCAAGTGAACATTAACTTCATAAGTGGACATTAATTAATAAAATCAATTAATTTTATACCGGGTATCCTGCGAGGAAAGGTCAATACTTCGTGGGGGTCTAGATAGGGTTATTATAAGTCAAAAAGTATATATAAACAGCTAGTCTTTTATTAATAGTTTCTGAGATAGAGGTATTCGAAATTAAAAATATGAAGTTGCTATATAACTTTTATTTTAAAGCATTAACATTAAATTTGTCGAAAACAGCGCTACATTATGGTGAAGAATTAAATCAACATGAAGCGCCAAATTTAAATTATTCCGGAACGGCCTAGTGGTAAAATTGTCCAATATTTCACCAATGTTTATCTCAGAATCCATTAACAAAAGACTACCTGTTTATATAAAATTTCTGATTTATAATAACCCAATCTAGCCGCCGCCCACGAAGCATTGACCTTTCCTCCCGGGACACCTGTATAATAAGTTGCCTAATGTCTTAAAAAAAACAGTTAAACAAATTAATTGATTAATAATTTAATAACAATAATCAAAGATTTTACTGATTTTTGAGTTTCAACGATCACTTATGCCCGGTTGCACCAGCTTTTTAAGCAGAGCTTACATTTATGTTATGTTTAGAATGTGACATTTACGTATGATCAGTATAACGTTACATACATTCTGATTGACATTTAAACTTCAACTTATGTATCAATTAGAATGTGACTAGCTTTTTGTTAAATATAAAAATATTGTCATAGTCTAAACACCACTTAAATTTAAGCTCTGCTTAAAAAGTTGGTGCGACCGGGCATTAATCAATTAGCTGATTATATTTTCATTAATACAAGATGTAATTCTTGTGTGGGGAAAAATTTCAAGCTGAAACATGAACAAAGTTCATGTAAACATAATGGGTGATATGCATAAAACGAAGTAGATGCTAATACTTCTCAAATTAGTATATTCTTCGAAGTATCTTCTATTACATAAAATACCTACTGCAGCTCTGAAGCATATACCACGAAAGCAAAGTTTATACTACGCTGCAGTAGTATTTACTATTAAAATGAATATGAGGCTTTGAAGTAGATACTACAGTAGGTGCTTCTACAGCGAAGTAAAAACTTATATGTGCTCTTGTGCTCTAGTATCTACTAGATCGCATAGTAAATACTACGTTACTATAGTAGGTACTTCACTTTCGAAGTAGATACTTGAAGTATTAGCATGTACTTCGTTTTATGCATACCACCCATTATGTCCGCAAACGCATAGTTTTTGAGATACATTGCGTTTCATTTCTCATCTACATATCCCTGTATTTTTTTTATTTATTAACGGATCGATTTTAAACTTTCGCCAGCTGTACATCCTTTTAAAACCGACACTTTTCAAATTTAAAACCTTTTGCATTGCAAGATATTGCCTACTATGGTTGAAAACAAATTCCAAAAAAATAAAGAACATACATCTTAGGCCTTGTTTGATCAAAAAAGTTATTAAGAAAAGTTGTTTATAATTACGAAATAACCCCGATTCCCAAATATGGGTGAAAAATTATTTTAAATTATTTTAAATTAGCTGGCCATTTATCCTGATGGATAAAAGAGCAATTTGTTGCCTATTCTTACTGGTATACCACAAGAAACGCTGACGGGGCCTCTCTTCTTCAGCAACTTAATTAATGATCTACCCCATCAAATCATCAAATATCGGCCCACACTAAATTATATGCAGATGATACAACATTAATAAGCAAATGCCATAGCTACAAAGAAGCACAAATAAACCTGGACAAAGCTAGTACACAAACAGCAATTTGGTTTGCCGCTAATAAATTACATTTAAAAAACGACAAATCATCAAGGATATCGTTTATAACCAAGCGTGAAACTGATTTAATAACCGTAAATTCAGTGGAATAACATTTGACACGCGGCTAACTTGGAATGAACTATAAAGAAACTTGCTTCAGTTACATATTGTTGTGTTATGGCCCCACATTGGACGCCAATATATTATGTAGTGATAAATCCTTTTAAATTCTTAGTTATTTGATTCTTTCTTTTTCTTTTGTATTTTTCTTTTAATAGGATTTTTCTTTTTTATTTCTGAGGTTTAATTCAGATTGTGGGTACTTATAGTTAAGAAAGCCTTTTTTTATAATTTAAAATTTTGAAAAAGTGTGTGTATTGTAATTTCTAATATGATTTATAAATCGATAACGATTGTTGCTAATCGTCTCCAATTTACTTTTATTTAGAAATTTCAAGTATTTGTATGTATTAATATTTATTCGGTTTAGATGACCCAACTACGATTGTTGCGAATCGTCTCTTGAAACATCCGTTGAATAAATTTCAATATAGCTTTAAATTTTTTATCAATAGGTTTAAATACCGCTTACGATTGTTGCAAATCATCTACGAATAGTATTCGTTAATTTAACTATTATGTTTTGACAGTTATATAAATTTTTCTAGCAATATAAAGATAATCTTAGACTTTCTTGGTACTTACTGTGACATTTCTTCCTACTAAAGCTCTTTACTTTATAAAATAACAGATAGAATTTCAAAATTTAAGAATTTATTTATATAAAAAATGTAAAATGTCGAAAAACGAAATGAATGATTATTAACGTCAAAATTATTAAATAAATTAACGAGAAAACTATTTATAACAGAACAGATGAATTAAATTGAACGAATTAATGAATGTATTGAATGTAAAGAAATTAAATTGAAATTTGTTTGAAATCAGAGAGAATATGCTTTAAGTATTATTGATTGAGAGGTTTGATAATGAATGAAAATTTTGATTACGCTTGCTTTAATTACAGCCATAATTACAGCTCGTATAAATATCATTCTCCATGATAACCGTTTATATGGCAACATGTTGAGCTTTTTCAAATCGGTTTTTAATTTCATCTCGCTTTATTAAACTTTAAAATTTAATTCTGACGTTAATCAATGTTAATTTAGAATGTTGTGTAAATTTTGTCATAATACAGTTTTTTCTTAATATATTAACAATTTGTAAGTATGTATTCATTATTTATCTAATCTTTATATAATACAAACTTTTTCTAAACAGATATCCCAAAAATAAACTCATGAATAATTTTGACATCCCAAACTAATATTTATAATTTCAGGTGTTGATCCAAAAGTTTTTAATAATCCGACGTCCTCTTCATCTGCCGTCTTCATCCGCCGTCAGTCCTTGGTATCTGTCATCTTCATTTGCATGCGCCGTCTGTCCACAACTTGAGGTGAGCATCGGATGTAATGCCCAAGGTGATGTCGTCGGTCAAGTTATCCAGGAACCTTTCGTTCGTACGCCGGAACACGTCCTTGTTGTTCATTACTTGAATTGGATCCAAAACTTCTTGACTTGTTTTTAACGGAATTTACTTTTATCTACCTTTGGCAAGTTTAATTGTTTTACTTTCTCTGAATTTGGTTTTTGATAATAATTTTTATTTTTCAGATAATTTGTTTGTGATGTATATGGAATTGTGATAAATTAAATAATTTTATATGAATTAAAGAATTATTGATTGAATTTCCCTCCTTGATGATATGGTATGTAGGAAACTTTTATTATTTTAGGTAATATCACAGCAATATGAATTCGTAGGATTCGAGAAATCATAGACAAAGAGGCCTCTTTATTAAGTATTTTGCTTTCTTTTAATCAAGAATGAGCTATGGTATTCGAGTTTGGGGCGTATTTGTTCACGCTCAAGCCGTTTTCGTTGCTCATGCAAAGGCAGTTCGCATTATTGAAAAGGTTACTCAACAAATTCACTATACTCGTAGGCTTTTATTTCGCAAACTAGGCATAACGACCACTCCATCGCTTTATCTTTTCTCTCAACACACTTTACAGAGAGTGGCTGAAGTAACTACAAACCTGAGAAATCAGTACAAAATAAATGTAACTGCATGAAAAATAAAGTCTACTGCAGTGCAAACCAGTTACAATAAATTACCGATAATGTGAAACAAATTATCAAAAAAAAAAATTGTTTCATAATAAATTAAAGTCGCAGTTGACTAGTCTTAGTCAGCCTAGAAAAACCAGGATTGTAGCATTTCTAGAAAGTGAGGTAGGTAAAATTTTTACTTTCTACAAGACAACGCACCTGTCATAAGTCATAAGACCCCGCGCAAACTGCAGATTTTCTATCGGCCGATAGTTTATTCTGAATCAAGTTACGAGAAGTGTGATTACGTAGCCTATAATAATTTAATGTACAGCCACGTATCACATTTCTCGTAGCTTTTTCTAACTGCACGTTTTATCGAATGTATCGTTTTAAAGCAAAAAAAGCTAAATTAAAATTAAAATAAGTATAAGAAAATACCTACCATTTTTTTTACTAAAAAAAAGGGATTTTCTAATGTTTAAGCCTTGATGGTATAACTAGATTCATTGTATTTTCTAATCCAATAATTTTTACTTTCTTATTTCTACATTTTATTTTTTTTGCACCACTTTTAATACCTAGCACAAAATGCAGCAAAACAATGTAATGATAATGAATGAGGTAATTGAAAATTGATAAAATTGTAGGGCCTCTCGTTCTTTATCTTTATATATCTCTAGAGATTTTTATTATTTTCATACCTTTTGGTATCTAAGAAAAAATGCAGAAGTATGGAAGAATTACCATAAATTTGATTTCCTTATTTTTTTAACACGGATAGTAGAATTCAACTCCTTTAACATACCTACAAAAAAAAGATGATGCAAACTAAAAAACCATCAATCACATTTAGCTAAAAGAAAACTAGTTTTCTCATATTTTAATGGATAATATAGTCATCTTGGTTTCCATTCGAAATATTTTTGAATTAGCAATTCTCCAAGCTTTATGCTAAAACCTCTTTGCTGAGAATAAAAAACTGACAAAAGTTAACGAAGAGTCATGTCGCAGTTTTGTTTCCGAGCTGGAGTTATTTATTTACGAGTCAGCTTTTCCGTTTGAAACTAGAGCGATATTACAAGAATCGTGTATTCTGCCGGTAACAACGAGAGCATGATTGCCGGCTGGTTTATGGGTCGCGGTGGGTGGTTGCCCTGATATCTTAGGTCGCTGATTGTCTCGCAGTTCTTCTTCCTTTGAACTGTGACCCCGTGTCTTTATGCCTGCGCGATACATTGTTTTATTGTCAGTCTATCCGCTCGGAGAAGAACAGTTTCGCCTTATTTGGCGATTAGAATGTTTCAAGGATGTGGCCTGCAATAATACGAAAAATCGTGGATTTTTATTGCCCGATAAGAGCGCACGCTCTAGTGTCAACCAGCGTTTATTATTTTTTCCGTCCGTTCACCTACCATTTAGATATATACCCGAGGTAGTTTTGTCAATAACAGAAGGGATTGTGTAATGTAATATCGTGCGAACACGAAAGTCACTAAAAATAGCGCAGGTAAAGAAATTTCCCAGGAATACCAACAAAAAGATGTTAACTTGCAATTTATAATTTTGTTTTTGGGGTAGAATTAAAACGTCCAAAATAATTTTCATAATTTACTTCGGTAACAAAAATGTCGAGATTACTCGCGAATATATTTTACAGTAATTTATTGGTTAGGTGCCTCAAGTTGGGGCAATAAATCCTAGCCGGATTTATGTAGTGTACTTAAATATATTAAAAATCTAGAATCATTAATCCACAACGAGCTAACAAGGTAATCCCAATCTTTGGAGGAGGAAATGCTTGATAGTGATATATGGTTTAATTAAGCTTGTCTTACTCCTTGTATTCATTTGTTTCGGAAACAGATTGCCAACCTTTGTGCGTTCTCCGTACTACCAACTCAGACAATGCACTTATCTTTACTAGCTCTATTATCACACAATTATGCTTTCGAATAATCTTGATGTGAAATACTTCTGACTTGACATTTACATATGTTTGAAGCTGCATTCAAGAACTTACGTCACTTTCTATTGTGAAGAAACGCGATGTACTTGGAATCTTGCCTTATTTACATGTGAAATTATAGTACTCAGATTCGAAATAACCTACATTTATAATACGCTTATATTGTACACACGGCATTCGCTAAAATTCTGAAAAATTAAAAATATGTATAGTGCGCATTGTACTTACATATTATCTAGTTATTTCGTACAGCAGGATTTCAAAATTCTTTTAGATATATATTCATGACAGAAAGTAAAATAAAAAATTTATATTTTGGTTTCCATTAACATTTCATCTATTCTTACAAGGGTATAGGAACAGAAGTTAAGTTAAAATAAATTTTAAGTATGCCTACCTAATTCCTTGAAGTGTAGTATTAATTCCTGTTTTTACCAATAAATAATTATTCATTAAATGAAGTTGTGCATCTATTTATTTATATACTTTTATGGTCTGTTATTTTATGCCTCAAAGAACGTCCTCCACACAAGCGCATAAATTTGGAGTTTTATTACCGCGTCTCGGATATAAGCACTCGAAAAATACGTTGTAAACACAGTTACATTAAGAATTTTATGAGATCCTAATGATATAAAAATTTACACCGATAACTGCCCATGCTCGTAAAGTCTCAGGTTTCAGATCTGGACCGCGTATTAAATAATTCCACCCTGATGTCTCCATGCATGTCGACCCGTCTTCCAAAAACAGCCTTTATGATGCGGTGCAGGGCTCAAAAATATAGAGATTATCGGTCGGCTTATAAACAATAAGATAGCATCTTAAATATCAAGTAGCAGCGTACGTGGTCCTCGTAGGGGTTACCATTTAACATCCGCATATAGATGTAATCTTTTAACTATGACATTTTAGAAGCCTGTTTTACGTGATCCGAGAATTTGAGCCTTACTAATATGAAGTTTGACCATTTCTTGTTCAATTATGAATTTTTTCATCATGTTTTTTTTTCAATGTTCTTTAAAACATATTTATTATAACGTTTGAAATATAAGCAACAGAAGAATGAAAGTGTTCAAAATATCCCGAGGTATTTTATTATAAATTAAGAGATATAAGACAGGTTAGTGTTTTTTAATACTGGAAGTAGCGATGAAAAAAATATATAGGCTCGGTTTTTTATAAGAATTATAAGAAAAAGCAAAATCATCAAAATAATTGTTTCCATAAACCTGTAGCTCGCGTATTTGAAAGGAATAAAATGGGAGGATCTAATTTTCTAGTAACCATAACAATTATAGAAATGAATAATTCTATCGTTAACTTTTCTCGTCTATTATATAAACATAATAGTTTTTATATTGGCCAGGCTGCAGTCTTAATAAATTTATCTCTAGAAGCAATTACGCTATCAATATTTATACGGCAGTAACTTTAGAAGTTTTAGTTTAATAATCGTCGGCATGATTTACGACGCTATAAGTATCCCCATCAATTGAAACCGAAACGCTGAAAGATAACCTCGATCTAATAGTAATAAATAGCTGCGGCACATTAACACGTTTACAGATCTGAAACAGACCCATTCATACACAAACACACTTTAAGCAGTCGTCATTTATCGTAAACTTTATCCCTTGTTTACATCAGCGCCAGAATGTGTATTAGGTGATGATGTGTCCTCACACAAATTCGGGATTTTAATGTAAACTACTTAGTTATATTTGTTGACGCCAGGCAGAAGTGCGAGTTTATTGAGTGCCGAGTACCAAATGTGTGAGATATCTAATCTTCGAGTTAAGTACTTACGTGCTGGTGCTACTGACATGTTGCATGCATGTAGCGAGAAATGAAAATAGACAACTTAAGTAATTCCAGGACCTTAAAATGTTTACGTAAACCCTTATTTAGTCATGATAATAAATATTAATTACAAGCAATTTGCTCATTTTAAATTTCAAATACCGCAGCACACAAGTTAATCAAAAAAATAGAAAGGATACGTAAGGTGGAAACATAAATATATAACATAAATTGAATATCTAATTTATACACGGATACTAAATTGTTTACTTCTGCAAATAATACCAACACTTAAGCTATGTACACACGGCGACACTTAGAACGGATACTCGTGTTTAGAGCAGTGTCTTTACTGTCCACACGTACTGCAATTTTTTAAGATAGAGTAGTCTCGGACACAAGTTTCGGATTCAAGTGTCGCCAAAAAGTGTCGCGTTTGTCTACACCTCTCTACGATTTCGCTAGATTATGAATTTCGTGGGTATAGTGTTTTACTATGCAATTTTCCTGAATCATACAATTGCTGAACAGATATTTGCTGCTGTGGTAGGTACTTGTATCGCAATAAAAATAAAAAATCGTAGAAGACGAAAAAGGAAGTTGTGGATAAAGGAGATGGTGAAAAATAAATAAATTTTCGGTTGCTATAACACGTTATCCGTAAATTAAGACCTGGTGACGAAAAATTGTACAAGAATTTTCTTGGTACGTCAGTTATAGATTTTGCCCACTTATTGGAAGAAATTACATCAAAAATACAGAAAAGAGACACAGCATACCAACGGAAAAAAGATTAGCATTATCACTAAAATTTTTGCCAACAGGCCAGATATTTAAAAATATTTTTCCTAAAATTGTATTAAATTTTTGAGGCAATTCTTCAATTTATTGAAGCTGTCGGCTTTGACCGCAAACCCTTCCAAAAGGATATCAAATTCTTTGCTTTTTCCTTGGTCCACTCGAACTTCGACATCTTTGCGACACTGATTAAAAATTTCCGAAAGATTTGAAACATGCTAGACCTCTTTTCGACACTCATTTTAACTTGTCCACACGTGAATTGCAACGACACTAGCGACACTGCAATTCGCTCTAGCGACACCGATCTCAGATGCTGTGCACACGCCGACACTCGGTGTATACACTCGATCTAGACACGAAAGTGTCGCTGTGTGTACATAGCTTAAGGAATTGAATTCACGTTATAAATTGGATATATTAAAATAAGAGTGGCGACTCACAGTATTATAAAAAGGATGACACGTTGACAACTAAATTATAATTTTTGGTATGTGAAAAAATTATAAATGTAGTATGACTATGAAATCATTTTCTCGGGTATAGCAAAAACTAATTTCGATTTAGTTTAACATAGGATATTTTAGTTATAAATTAATTAAATGTTCAATGCGAGAACTTTTTAGCACGAACATGAAAAATATTAATTAAGTCACTTCTGCATAGAAATTATACAAATTACCTGACATACTCGTACGTACGCCTACGCGCCCATTTATTTAGAAATATCGCACATGGATGAATTAATTAAAACAAATCGAATGAATAAAATAGTCCAACATAATTTAATTAGTGTACAGCGCATTTGCATTAAATCGACCAATTTATAAAACGCGTGTTTTTGCCACAAGCGCAGAAAAAACGCTCGTGTCATTTCATTTCACTCCGCAATAATTTATCTACTCTTATAATTAACATTACGTGTAGGAACGAAATAAAACACATGTAACATCGAACATGGAAGTTGCTATAATTTATTAACGACAGAACGGGGAAAATTGAAGTTTTGCGTACGTTTGCATCTCCGATGAGGAATTTTTTTTTTCATGTTCGGAAATTTTGCGTGTAAACAAGAGCCGAGTTACAGCGCATGCATTATTATAAATCCGAACAATAGAGAATGTATTACGGCCAACAAATTAAACAAAATGAAACAGTTGTACAAAGAAACCAGGAACAATATCGCAACAAAAGCTGCCCTGTTAACTGAAATGAACATCCATTACAATCAGTAAGAAATTAGCATTCCGAAAAGCGGATTCTGCGGCTCTGGAATTTAATTATACACAATTCGGTGATGTAATATTTATGTATTTATTTAAATGCGATGGTAATCCCTTGGCCAAGAGGAAACCGATGACGAGGGGAGCTTATGGAGCTGCTTATTTAACTCGCTTCCAGAACCGACTCCGAAGACTGTTTACGGTCGCCAGACTTAATGACTTTTAAAGGTGTCTTAGGGGTCTTAGGTTTTATTTTCTTAAGTTACATTTGTGGACTTTAAATTTCCTATTAAAAGTGTTGGGTTGTATGCGATACAAAGAGAAAATAAGCTGTAGATATTCAAAAACGGAAAGCAATTTATAAAACCTTTGGCAAGATAATCTTTGCTACAGCATATTATGTTTACAACAAAATGAATCTGTTTTGTTCGATAATTTATATTGAAGGGGATTGAAAACTTCTACGGTTTATGATTTTACTATAACCTACACACTTTCCTTTTAAGTTGAGTTAAGGTAAGACGTTCTAAACATCTAAACTAAAAGAATCTTCAAATTTTCTTTGCATTAGTGACGTACCATCTTAGGCAGTTTTAATTTTCCCTTTTGAAACAAGAATTAGTTTTTAATTTGATTTAATTAATTTGATAATTTTTTATGTAATGCTGAATTTGTATCGTTATCGTATACACACAACTTTTATCTTTCAGTCTACAATGTTAAGTTGTTGAGTGAGTGTGATTATATTGATGATTTCTTGTACGAAATGTACATGTCGCAGTCTTTTGCGATAATCCGTCTTTATACAATATAATAAAACCTAGGCATAACTTATTATGCCGGCAAATACTATAAGGAATCGAAATTATAACTTCAGACTGATTAAGCTAAGGCGTTATCTGTAATGCCAGCAGCTTGCAGGCGTATTCTATAATTATATCATTTGACAAGCCAATCTTAGGCTTTATCGATTAAGCCTACGTCTAGTCAGTCAAAAGAAGTAAATATTATTGTATTTGACTAACATCTTTAGGCGTATTCAATTCATTCCTGCGCAGTAAACGTCCCGCCTCCGCGCACATGCGTCATTCCGCTCGACTGTCATTTTTTTAACGGTTTTGTCCGAGAAATAATTTCATCCTTGTTTAATTTTAAATATGAGTGATAATTGCCTACTTCATAATAGAATTAGTTGAAGAAATTGTACAAGAGGACCCGGTATGTCCAAATACAAATATGAATACAATTGCAAGTGTCATCAAAGAAGATTTTAACCCAGATATGCCCAGAATTCTTTTTTTCTCAAAAAGCTCTTTAAAAATTTGTTTTCTGTTTAAAATATTAACTAGAAAACTTCAGAAAAATGCCTAAAAAAATTTTTCTCTTTTGGTTTTTGAAAAAAGTGGCGTACTTTTCAAAGGACAGTGGGCAAATATCATCAACAATTTGTCAATATTTTTATTATTTAAGCAAAAGCCAAACTGATAAAAAATATAAAGTTTTTGTTTAATCTTTGGTGTGGTAGGCTATAAAACATCTAACGTGTAGACAACATTACACTTTAAGCATTTTGTCGACACTTTTTTGTGGCAAACGCGACATCGTGTTTGCTTCTCCTGTTCGGTTACATAGGGGTCCATTCGATCAAATCTTGATTCAACATTTTCCAGTAGAGATGGTCTACTAAATCTTCTGGTTAGGTTATTGTTTCTACTACTTCCGTACAATTGAAGTAAAGAAACAGCAACATTTCGTCTAAACCCTAGATGATCAAGTTTGCCACCTTGACGTTTATGCAGCTGCCAGGCGTTTTGTTCAGCGGCGTCTAAAATTTGCATTATAAGAGGACAATACCACTTCTTTCCCCTTATGCCCGTTCTATATAAAGCAATGTTTTGGTCACTTCTATCCACGCCGCCCATACTGGCATTGTATTTTTTGATGCAGTTAGGCTGCATTACCGCTATTCTTTTTTTCTCTTTCTGGGAGTATCTGGTAACTGGGTGTAGAGGTTCCACTCCAAAAATGTTGGACACCATATAAACAAAGTTATTGTCACACCATTTGACAATTTGAATATTCTTCTCATGAGTTACTCTATTGTCAAAAGACCCCCGATTCTTTTTCATTTCAGCGTCAGAATTTAATGGACACTTATTTCTTCTATTCTTTCTAATTGTAGCAGTTGCTTGTATTTTTCTTTTCGTCAATTCATCTATCAAACCAAGACTGGTAAAAAAATTATCAAAAAACAAACGGTATGGCAATTCAAATTGCATACAAATGATAATAAATCAGTGTATTCCAATACAACAGAAGGACCTAAACCCATTGGTTTATAACAGTCTTTAATCTCAGATTTCGCTCCTTGATAAGGCTCATACCAAACGATGTAACCAGTAGAAGTTGCACCAACCCACAGTTTATAGCCATAACGCAAGGGTTTACCCCTGATAAACTGTTTACAGCCATGGCGTCCAAAATATGGCACCATGGCTTCGTCGACACAATGATTCTGCTCTACTGGGGCAAAAGCCAAAAATCTTTCATTCATCTTTTGAAAAAGAGGTCTAACTTTAGCAAACCGATCTGTTTCATCTAAATTTAAATTGTCACAACAGTGAATATTAGTTAAAATATGTTCAAATCTATTTCTAGGCATCTATTTCTGATATTACTGAATTGTGAGTATCTTTTGCCTGCTCCCAAAACATTCTCCACCGTGGTACAACAAAATAGCCACTTACAAGTAATATGCCAATAAATGGCTTCATTTCTTCGCGTGTTTCTTCGGATTTTCTATTTTTACTTGCTGCATACTGATTGGTATAGGTCACAAACATGTCAATTATTTCATCATCAAAAAAGCATTCAAATAGATCTAATGGTGAATTATGGTTACAAACTGTGTTCAACTGTGGCCATTCTAAATTGAGAATTGGATTCTGTAAATTATCCTTTTCCCATTTGTGAACTGTTTTCGGAGTGATTCTCTTTCTTCTTTCTCTTTCTACCAGTTCTGATAATGGAATAAGGTCATCTTCATCCCATTCTTCATCAGCAGTGTCTCCTATTATACGAATCTCAGCTGCAGCGCGAAGTTGACTCCCGGGTAAATTGTTTATATGAATTTCCTCTTCATTCCCGGAATCTTCATCAGTATCATTTGAGCCACAATTTGGATCTGGTGGCATTATATTTATTTCGAATGCGTCTGCAGATCGTAAAACATCAACATCTTCTATCATTGATAATGCTTCATCAAGGGTAAGTCCACTATAAAAAAAGAAGTTACATTTTCCCACTGTCCTTTTAAAAGTACACCATTGTTTCAGCTCCCATAACATTTATTCAACCGGTACAACATCACATCTGTGATAGCTACAAGTTAGAATAAAGTATTTGGGATGTATGTAACAAAAATCACAAAAGTATTCTTTAAAAAATTAGCAAAAACTTACCCGACAAATCTTATATCATGATACGCCGCCATTTCATAAATTAAACGTTATTTTGTGTCTCACTTACTGCACTTCAAAATGATTGTGAATACTACAAACACGTAGTTTCATAGATCTGATTTATAATTCACATAGCGCCACCTTCCAATTTTACTTGTTACAATTACCATCAGCTTATAAAAAGATGCCTGCCCGATGTCCTTTGAAACGGACAGTGGGCATATCTGGGTTAATTCAGTTGTAGAACAATATTTCAGTGATAAAAACACAAACACGAAATTACAATACTGGTCAAAATCTCGTGTTTCTGACACCATAAAAATTATCGAAGAATACAAAACGGCGCCGACTCTGGGTAAAGTATATATTACACTACAATAGAGCAAAAATATATGACGTAATGGAAGTTGGAAATGAGAAAGCTTTAATATTAAAGCGAAAAACTCACGACTGCCCAATAAAATTATTGTTACCGCCCCTGTTGACGAATATTATTCTATCCTTTCCGGGTGTCATAAAGCAACAGGTCATGGAGATCGAGACAAAATGATTTATGCATTAAAGAAAAAATATTCTAGTCGAAATATATTTGAAACATTGTAAATGGTACAATCAAAAGAAAAAATTTCTTAAAGCAGCCGTGGTTGTACGACCTATTTTGAGTAAAGATTTTAATTCAAGAGGACAAATTGATTTGATCGACTTCCAGTCGGCTCTAGATCACAAGTACAAATGGCTACCTAATTTTCAAGATCATTCCACCAAATTTACTTATTTAAGGCCCCTTAAAACAAAAAGAGCGACTGAAGTTGCTCTTGAACTTCTGAAGATATTTTTAGATATTGGCTGCCCATCAATTATCCAAAGTGATAACGGAAGAGAATTCACAGCTGCCGTTTTCAAAGACATAATGAGTATGTGGCCGAATTGTAAAATAGTAATTGGTCGTCCACGTCACCCTGCTATCCAAGGTAGTGTAGAGCGATGTAATCAAGATGCGGAAAATATGCTGAGATCGTGGATAGATGACAACAATTCGAAAGAGTGGTCTGTTGGATGTCGTTTCGTACAGTGGCAGAAAAATATTTCATTTCATCGAATTATAAAACAGTCACCCTACCGAGCGCTTTTTGCATCAAATCCTAAAGTTGGTCTCAAATTGTTAAATTTACCAATCAACGTATAAGACGGAAAAGGAAGAGGAATTGGAGGAATTTTTACAAAAGCAAGAGGATTTGCCGGGAACTTCACATCAGCCTTTATATTTTATATGAAGGCAGTAATGCGTCCACAACATGCAGGAAATGTGAAGCTCTCATAGAAAAAGAAAATTCTGATATACAGACTGAATCGTCACTATGTAGTTAATTTCGCCAGGAGACAATAATTGCCAACGAACGCATAAATTCTCATGAAGGTCAAAAACGTGCTGCAGAAAAGATCACATTCCTCTAAAAAAATTAAGGATATAAATATAGGTGCTACTATTCTTATTGAAGTTTCAAAAGTACACAGAGGTCCTCTGGATCATAAAAACTTATTAGGAAAAGCTTTAAATATTCAAAATGATTCAAAGACTGGTTGCCAAGAAATGCCGTAGAGCTATCTGAAGTGAAATTTGTAGAAGAAATTCCCAATGCAATAGTATCTTTAAGAGAATCTATAACAAAGCATTCACGATTTGTCGGTCAGTGTTTTCACAAATATCTGTGCGAAAAGTCAAAAATTCAGTGCAGAACAAAAAAATGCGTCTGTAAGAAAAATTGACTTCTCTGCAACTTTAAATGCCACAGCTCTCTCACTTGTCCAAATAAATAGTCACATCTTAATAATTCTTAAGTAAAATATCCCTGAGATATACCGGGTGGGAAGTTTCTAACATGAACATAGGAAACTTGCATTGAAAAGTACGTTTATGAAGATTGCTGCTCGCAATTGCTGCTCAAACGCTGTTTTATTTATGTTCTGTTCTTTCCAATTTTTTGGACTGTTTAAATTTTGCATTTGCTCTTCCAATTTTTTACATGTTGATGCCGTATGTCCTCTTATATTGCACCATTGACAAATTTATATATCTACTTTTTCCATATTGTAGTTTACATTATTGAATATCTTTCGTTGATTAATCATTCTTCTACAGTTCTTGGCATTGTGGCCTCTGTATCTGCAAATTTGGCACGTCACAGGCTTTGAAAATCGTTGATTCTCATTCCTATTCGCGAAATAGGATCTATTTCCTGTTCTTGGGTTGAAGTTTTTTTTATTATACATTCCACTCGTGTTATAATATTTAGATTCGGCCTTTTGTCTCTCGGAAGTCCGCTCTGCCTCTCTTCGATTCAAACTTAACTTATAATAATAATAATAATAAATGCCTTTATTTACTTGGCGGAGTTCAGCTAAGCTGCTCTTCCACTCAACGAACTACAAATGCTATGACATAAATTTAGTAAATATTATAATATTTCGATATATATGTATATATACAGAAAGGACTATTGTATGTGCTAAAAATGAATAAATGTACTAAAAATGAATGAATATAAATGAAAATGAAAAAGAATGTACGGTCATCGCTGCATTGAAAAGAGCTGATCCCGATATTTCTTTTTGAAAGTCGCAAATGACAAAGTTTATTTATTATAGCCATATAGTTTATTTATTATATTTTCTTAACTGCGCCCCATATTTCCCTTTGCATTTTTTCATCTACTCTTTTACCAATTGTTTTTAATTTGTTCATGTTGCTATGTCCTTAATTTTTTCTTTTTGTAAGAGGTTTCCGGTGGTTCCTACTTTGCATTTGTCTGTCACCCAAGTCTAGCAATCGTATAACGCAATATTTTACGCTTATATTTTCAAGTAATTTCTGTCTTTACTATGGCATTATTCTATGTCTTCAAGTTCGTTCTTTTACAAAATGTCTGTCAAGTGCACTGGGTACACTGGGTTCTATGGTCACAGGAGAACATGCCGAACAATATTTCTATTGTTAAACAAATCTATAGTTCCAACCACGTTTTAAAATTATTCGTTATATACAAATATTACTGTATCCGATTTTTTTGTTTTGTTAATATGTACATATAAAACTTTTTTATTTAAAAATATTGAAACTATTGATTTATTTGAGAATAAAGTTATAGCATTATGTATTTCATAATATTGTTTTTAAAAATATACTTTTCAACGCATATATTTTTTATTATTTATATTGCTCTTTTATATCTAATGTAATTTTAATTTAGTATAATGAAGAATATTAACACTAAAATTTGGTACTTCTAATTGATTTCTGTACGAAAAATATAGCAAACAGTACCTGCTTACACGTAGTTTCTATTTCGTTGCTGAATATTTATCGACATATCGAATACTTCGATAGTATATATCGATGTTATCCGATATATCAATGTATCGAATATATCGATATATCGATAATTTTTATTTTACTTAACGGCATTCGATAATAGATTTTACTTCACTCATAGATTTATATATCGATATTATCGATACATCGATATTTTTGCACAGCCCTAGTTCTATGTCTACACCAGTTATTTATTTGTTACTACACCTCTCAGTTTTGATTAAATTGCCTTATTTAATTGTTTATGTTCATCTTCTAAGCAAGTAACTTCTCTTAACTAGATTATGACTTGTATGTCGTTGTTGTAACAAGGCAAGCTTGCCTCATTTCTTTTCATGTATTAATTTGTTAAAGCGAATTTCAAATATTTTATTCCATCCTACTTAGGCATTTGAAATCCTTATTAAACTATAAATCGAAAACTAAATTCACCGCCTGAACAGTCCAGTGGTAAGAGGACCGGCCTTGCAATCGCATGGTCGTCGGTTCGAACCACACTCTGGATTTTTCTCGGAGGTAGTCGGTATAGGCACCCTTCAGTGTTGGGGATAAAATTCGACACTGCTTCCCCTTAAACGGCGAGAAGGTTGGAAGTAACAAAGCCATGGAACATTTTACATACACTCCCGCCCCTGAGGTCCTGACAAGTCTTTGACTTAGGACCCCGTTGGGCAACCACCACAGACAAAAAAAAATTAAATCCAAAGAAACTGTGTCTCTGTTGTCTAAAATAATATAAATGAAAAGCAATTGACATAACGTCAACAGAAAATCATAACCAATAATTACGATTTATTACGTATTTGAAACCAAACAAAATAAAGCATTGAAAATAACGTTGAATGTGAATTCACAACAGATGTTGAAAATGGCCTCCTTCTTCTTCGATGCATTTTCTAATTCTTCTGCGACATCCATTAATAACATTTTGCAAATATGGGGACAATTGTTTATTTCATCACACTTTTCGATGATTCTTTGGGTAAGTTCCTGTAAATCTTTAACGGGCGTTTTAAAAATGGAATTTTTCAAGTAGGGCCAAACAAAGAAATCCAAAGGAGTTAGATTGCAAGATCGCGGAGGCCATATGTTTGCCATATTTCTGCTAATTATTCGATCTCCAAAAAACTCTTAAAGGAAATTTAAAGTATCTCGAGCAGCATGGGTCGTTGCATCATCCTGCTGGAAATATCCAAATTGCAACTCGTCATTATGCAGTTGATGAATAAATGGATACAAAATCTCTTCCCGATATCTAAGTGCTGTTAGTGTGCCATAAAAAAATATTGGACCTATCAATCTTCTCCGACTTAAACCCATCCAAACACCAATTTTTTGTGGATGGAGTTGGGCTTCAATGAAAATATGAGGGTTTTCTGTACTCCAGATCCTCATGTTTTGGGAATTAATGTATCCTGTTAAATGGAACCAGGCCTCATCGGAAAAGAAAGTTTTGTCCAACAAATCGTCATTGTCAATATTGTTTAAAAACCAATGACAGTATTTTCGCCTTGGTTCAAAATCTACTGGAAGCAATTCATGCACGGCAGTCAAACGATAAGGGGACATTTGCAAGTCCTTTCTTAGAATAGTTCTGCAGGTCCCGACAGAAAGGTCAACTTGTTGTGACCGGTGACGGATGGAAGTGCGAAGAGCATCAGTCATAATTTGTCTCACATTTTCAACTACCTCATCAGTTCTTAGTTTAGGCCTACCTGATACCTGTTTTCTAGCCACACTGCCAGTTTCTCTGAATAGTCCTACAAAGTACTGAAATTGATTAACAAATTTGTGGTACAGAAATTCAGTTTCTGGAAATTTTTCCTGAAATTCTGCAATACAATCAGGAATAGAATAGGTCCATTCGCCATTGATTTTTTGGGCGTTTCGAAAGTAGGATTCAACCATAAAAGATTTTTCTTCCAATGTGAAAACCATTGTAAAATCAAATCAATAAAACATTTTTTTTTAAGTTATGTTTGTTTACTTGTCTGTTTAGGGTACGGATCAAGTAAGGAACATACGTGAACATGCAAAAAAATGAGAGCAACACACTAGATGGGAAAACTTTTTGTACACTTGTTATTTATTTATAAATGTAATGTACTCTCCCAGGTGTACACATTAATACGCAAAAGTTCGAAATCAATGTAGTTAGACTCAGGTCAATTAAAAGTAAATTTGTTTTAATATGCAACATTATAAAAAGTGAGCAAATAAAAATCAAATTAGAGTAGGCGCTGCAAAGAAAATGTATGTCTGTGATTAATTGAATTAATTAATGTATTACATTCATGGACTGTCAAATTTATTGACTTTTTATTTAATCACAGACATACATTTTCTTTGCACCGCCAGCTCTAATCTGATTTTTATTTGCTCACACGTTATTAAAGTACGGGCGTAGCTTTTATTTTATCTCAGAAAAATTAAAGAGAAAAGAAATTGCATTCATAAATTGATAAGAGTTATTTTTAATATGTAGAAATAATGTACATACGTTGTGTAATTAATAAGATCTGTAAATGTGTAGACTCCGTGCGCATTGCCTGAAATTCACATCCTCAAGAAAGGAGAACGTGCTCAACCGAAATGCGCTTGCAAATTATCATGTAGCTTCAATTAAGTTTTACAAAACGCACTTGAATTTAACTAAGTGCCTTCATAAACATCATGCATATTTATCTTAGGAGCGTCCCGGCGCGAAATTAATTTAAAATTAATACGGAATACGCGTCCTTTATATAATTCATGCACAACAAGGCGGGCCGATAATCAAGCAAATGCTGGTCATGTAAATCGCTTCATTAGCACAATACAGTCTCTAAAATTGCTCTAGATGTTGCTCGAATGGCAAGTCGTACATTAAGCTCGCTGTTATGCGCTCTTTATTAACGCGGTGCTATGTCCACGTTCCAATATCTCTAAGTTTACGATGCCGCAAGAATGTCATATCACTGGTTTTTATGAATATAAATGAAGCTTGTACTTTGAAACTCAATTTTTAGATAATTGAATTTAGAACTGCCGCTTTTACGAGTACGTTTATGGCGCTCTTACTTCGTTTTATTACTGGTTTTATTTCGCGCTTTTAACTTTACAAATCAAATTCTTTGTTTTGTGTGTGTTATTACATCGCCACGCCGGTGTCGTAAACTTTAATGAAAATATTACGTCCAGTACCCCTAAAATCATCAGAAATGTGCGAAACGTTAGTGTGTGTATATGTATAGTCCAAGTATTTGCTATTGTGTAAAGGATTTAACAATATACGAAGGCCCGAACCCGCTATTGATGTCATCGTTGATATGAGCCGTATTATTTATGGTGTTTATAATACGGCGGACGGGGTATTGGTGACGGGCTATCCGGGAACGAAGAGGCATTCCTAACTTACAATTCGAGAAGAGTGCATTATCGATTCTTTGTATCTGAATAATCAAGTTGAAGTTTTATATTATTATTATAATAAAGTTTAATTATCTAAAGTTATTTTACAATTGTTAGATATTCTAGAGTTTTCTCAATTGTCCCGAAGATATATTACAGTTTAAATTTATGAATACAAACTGAAAATCTAAAAGGTTATTTCTTTGGACATAAAATTTATTTGGTTAACTTTTCCATACAAATACTCTATTGTGCACGGAAAATAGTATATTATATAACGAGACTTGTAAATAGCATATTACGCACGGTAGAAAAGTTGCGCATGAGCCGCGCAGCGGCGAATGCAAGTAATTCCAGAAGTGCGTAATTGCTTTACAACTCGAGTTTTGTACTATACTTTATCTACGACCACAAAAATTACCTTATTAATCAAGTTCAAAATAATCAGCAATGACACTTGCAATTTCGACGACTGTCAATCTAATGTGATGCGGCTACGTAGATTTAACTACAAGCGTGCGTAATGTAGATGTAAATGCCCTCGCTCTGCGTTTTTCTTACTTTACGCACGACGTTTGTAAACACCCGCTTACTTAATTTATGTGTTGTACGTAATTCGTCATTTACAGTAGTGGTCGTAGGTAAAAGTTATTTTCCACTCTGCACATGCGTGTATCTAACTTATTGTTCAAGAAAATTAACCTTACTGTGATTACTAAGAAGATACTGGTATGTTTATTTATCAACAATATTTATTCATATTATGAACCGTGCAAAATTTTCAGTTTAATGTGATTGCCCCTTTCATCCTTGTTATAGTATTATCATTTAAGTGGTTGGTAGGGCTCAAAATCAATAATATATAAAAGAACGAACGGAACTATTTCGGAAACACTTCTCTTAATCACCATTCAAAGGCTTCATATTGTATTTTGTATTAGTTTCTAAAAAATTGCCTTAACCTTCTGCCTTCCCCCACATGAAACAGGAACGTGTCTTGGTATAAAATTGATTAAAGATGCAAAGCTCAGTTAGAATAATTAATTTCAAGCAACATGTTTCTGCCAGTGGAGAAACGATTTTTGTAATATAGATGTAAGACAGACATTTGTTTTCTCTGGTAGTATTCTCGAATATGAAGATGTCATTTTTAAGGCGTTTTGATAAAAAAGTTTAAATAACCTAAATAACCTTACTAAATAACTTAAATAACCTTACGATATGAAAGTCTTCATTCGGTGGATCTGAACTTATTTCAAGTATCAAATTTGATTTTTTCTTGGTACTTAATGACAGAAAAATGTAATGCAATATTGCTGCTTTTTAGAAAAAGTGTAAATGAAATGTAGAGCAAAAAGTGTAAGACGCTATTCCTCGGGGTGCATAAAAGAGATATCTCCTGGTTAGAAACATTTTCTACTACTTACTTCTTTGAAGAGGAAGCAAATTAGGAATTTGAAATCTGACAATTCTGTTAGCTTTATTTATAATTCACGTGTAACACAAGATTTAATTGATGTTGCCGTTACTTAAATACATCTCATTTTCTACTACAAGAGCTAAATTTAACGATCTCTTAGTAAACTGGACACTATTTTTTTCCGTTTTGGCACTTTCATGGGCCAGTGTGTACTTTTTGTTCCACATCTCATTTACACGCCCTATACCTGCATAGAATTAATTATTGATAAAAAGTTCAGTACAATCGTCAACAACTTAGCAAAGAAATTCTCAATTTGCGAAATTAGCCCGTTTAATTAGAACAAGTCATCACTACATGACTAACGGTAGGCGATGTCAATAATAATCATTTCTTTACCAACTCCGCCTCTTTTTAAGCGAGCATTGCTGACAATGCTAAATCTTTATGGACAGAATTGTGTTATACCATCCCAAAGATAGATGGATTTCCAATTTTCATATATTTATAGTAATTTTTTGTATATTTAATTTTTACAGTTACTCTTGACTTAAACTTGAGACGCAAATTGATTTACAATACACAGAGATATCTCACAAAGATTTAGTTGAAAGTATCGAATTTATTTCAGGAGTACAATGAAGAAAGGATGCCACTTTCGAAGTTAATCATAAAAACCTTTCTTTTATGACTGAAATATTACATTTCTCAAATCACCTTAATCGCTATCTATACTTATATATATATACATAACGCACACGGCTCTGCCCACAAAGATGTAATAGCTCTGTCAATAATTATGCCCACTTAAAACCGGGTGTTGTTCGCAAAGAAATGATTGTTACTGACTTTTCTCACCATTAGTCAGGTAATGTCGACTTGCTCTATTCGTATTTAAAACAGACCAAATCCGAAAATTATCAATTTCTACGAACTTTGCTCAACAGTGATATGCACTGTGAGCATATTGCCTGGACAATATCGGTCCTGTACATCCTGTGTTTATAACATAAACTTTGACATACACATGAAAAAAAAAATATTGAGGTTACATTCAAATTTTGTGGTCATGTATCCGGTTTTCACAAAGTTGATGTTTACCAAGAAGGTAATGTCCGAAACTTTGTGTATGTTTGATCTATTACTAAGGTCTGAATCTAAGTAGAAACATACTTCTTTTCATCAAAGAAGCTGTTTTGATGACAGTTTTTACCCATTTCTTTAAGAATGAACTGATGTTCAAATATAGCTTAGCAAAACCTCATTCTGTAATCGCAAGTAACTGCATTCTCGGGCATTTCTTTTTTCTTATTGATCAGTGATCATCATCATCACTTCCAAACAAGACACTATATGAAAGACTTATTTGCTCCACCTCGTTCTAACTTAGCAACAGTCCTTCCTATTTTAAACTTATCTGTTTTCTACTTCTGCAAAATATAAATGCGAATATGCAGGTAGTAAATAATTTAATAATCTCGTGAATAACTTAAAATTTTTACAGTTATATCTTGATAAAATTTAACCTACTGCTGTTCGTTTTTTTTTACATGGTCATGTTTTAACATCTGCACTGTATTAATAATTTGCAATTTTAGATTTTCGTTTCCTGTTAATTAACATGTCCTGAATGACAGGAATATGTATAGTAAATAAGTAGTGGTGTAGAGTAATATCCCTCCGCCTGCTTATATTTACCTGCCCGAATTTTTCATTAACATTTATTAGAAGGCGGCAATTAAATAAGTAACGAGAGTTTAAATTGTCTAAGAACTATATTATATAGTTAGTATAGTATATTATGTATAGGATGTATACTGTAAACATTCCGACAAGATTTAACAGCCAGACGAACCAAAGGACCGCATTTAGTTAATTCGCCAATAAACGAAACAAGGCACGTATCCCGATATCTAAACGACTTCCCATCATTGTAACACCAATTAAAAGAAGAAAACGACGCAGACGGCCGTGGCGTCAGCGGCCATCTTGAAGCCGAGTCCACCTTGTTAACATGATGATTTTTTTCAGAACAGGTTAGCGATAGTCGTCGTAGGTGTGGTTTGGGCAACAAACTCCTCCCATTCACAGGTAATCGAACATTTGTCGCGACTGTACTCATAATGAAGTGTACATGAGCTTTCGGGTAAGCTCTACGAAAGCTAACTGATAGCTGCTTTGCAACCATACTTGTGTAACTTTATCTATTTACTCGCCGAGTGCGTGTTCAAACTTTATGACTTTTAAAACGGCTTCCTTAACGCGGATAATGCTATTTCACTTAACATAACGTTATTGATTAAAATGCCAATTTATGTTATTAAACTGCTATAAAGTCGACGAGTCTATTTCGTTTTATTAACCATAAATTTCGTTATACAACAAACTAACTCTCTTAACGATCGTACTATTTACATAAAAATTTGTCACTTGAATCCTCAATATAAATGTATAAATCATCAATTTACTAAAGAAAACATTCACTGAAACTGAAATTTTCCAAGAAGTGGTAAAAACTGTAAGATGGCATATATGATGAAATGACAAATCGTAAAAAAAGTAGAAAGCTGTTAACCTATTTTTAACAGTGACGCATAGACATGCGTGATGTGATTATTACCAAGTATCTCATCAGTCATCAGCAGGGAGTCTAAAATAAAATCAGTTTTTTTATGCGCGTTAGACGACCAAGCGGAGACGGCATATCTTTTCCGCGAGCTTCGATGCAGTAACGCATTGTTCGGCTCCGTGCACTCGCAGCGTCGTCGTCGAGCTCGCCCACTGTTATCTATGCATCATATACTGCTTACGATTCCATTCTTTCCAAGCGTACGCTCGTGATAAATCAAACTGATTAAAACCAAGACTCTCTAGTCATCAGTCATCATTCATCATACAAGGAAAGAAATATTTCGTCTAGATTCGTATCAAACAATCTATTTCTAGTATGTAGTTTGTAAAAACAACTTTTCACTTCATTTGCAGAATAATACAAACACATTAAATGTCTCATCAAATTTGTCATCAAAAGCACCTCTATAAGGAGAATTTCAAAGGTTTTAAAGAAATACCAAGAATAGTTATTTAAAAATTTCTTGGGTACAATTATCATTTTGTGACTATTCATATCTCCATAAATTACTTATCTGACAAAAAATAGATATCTCACAAATTAAGGGCAATTTGCAATTAAGACCCATTACCACTGCAAGTGCTGATTATAGCCTAAGTAATTCAAAATGAGAGAATAATTTTTAGTTAAATCGACAGCAGAATTAAACATGGGTTAGTTAACTTACGTACTAATTACCTGCATGCAAAGTGTTACATTCAATTTTAAAACCTGTAAATATTTTTTCTTCTGTTAAACGTGTGCGTACACAAACGTGGACGGAGAGGTCATCAACAATGCGGTTTTATTTTTAGCTTTTGCAGTGCAACTAAATCAAAACGTCATTTACAGATATATAATTTATCGGTTATAAATTTTAATGGGAACATTTGACGTTGCAGTATCGACTTCGATTAGTGGAACTACCATTATTATATCGTTGTATCATAAACAATAACGCTGAACCTACATTATGTTTTTTCATCGGCGGGAACACAGCGTTTGTCTATTCATCCGCTGTTTTATTTGCAACGTTATTGTGACCACTAAATGCAAGCTAATGGATTTGTTGAGTGATAAATGCGTTCATTAAAAATTTATCGCTGAATTATATCTATTGTTTTATTAATTTTGATTGTCGGCCGCTGCTCAAATGGGTCGTTGTATTTCAATAATTTTAATATTCATGAAAATAATAAATTTCTATTTCAATTTATTTGTAAATTACAATTAGATTTTGAATGAACCACAACTTGTCAAGGTATACTTTGAATTATCATGTAAGTTAAGATCCTTCTTTCATAAAGAGCTTATTTTCAAAATACCTGCAACACATTTTCCACAGATGCCTTATTTCATAAATATAATAATTTCAATAATAACTTTTTATTCGAAGCTATAATATACCTACACATGTGCATGTTGCACCGTCGGTTGCAAGTGACACGGATCTTATTAAAAAGGTGGCTACAGACGTAACTGCATACTTGACAAGTATCCATGATCAATTTTTTTATACAAGCACGCAAAATTTTCCTTTGCCACCACACGACGCATGCATGCTTGACAACGCTAGCTTGTATTTGGAATATGAGGAATATATCGAGCTTAGACGACGACGATACGCTCGCTTTGGTGCTTTTGTCCTCATTGTAAAAAGAAAAACGAGTATGAAGAAACGTGGTATGTGGTGTAGACTGGTTGATGAAAATTTTATATAGGGACTTTTAATGCCTTAGTAACAATTCTAAAAATAAATTTTGCTAAGGCATTAAACTGTAGAATAAATTTATCTTGCATTTGTAAAATTGGACCTTAAACAGCTAATTAAGTCCAAGCTTGAGTTAATTCAATTTTATAATAGAATCCGGCAAAAAAATAACAATGCAAATGACATAGAAAATGAAATAATTTTTAACGTAGTTTATTCAACATAATAGGGATGTAGTAAATAATAAAAACTACGCTTAATTTTTAACGTAATATTTTGCTTTATTTAATATTTCCGAACTCTGATCACAACAGAGGGCTCACGATTGACGTTCACTTGTACAGGCTTGCGAAACCTTGGTACACATGTTAATTTGTGCTTGCGCAAGCGCGACTTGTTCAAGCATGTATATTGAAAAAGAAATGAACCTTCAAGTCGCTTTTACAATCAGATTGCTGCAAAATTATCTTACAGACGCTCAAGCGTGCTTGTACAAAAGATTGATCCTACATGCTTGTCAAGCATGCAGTTACGTGTGTAGCAACCTTTTTTAGGTGAAGCACGCCGAATTTATTTTGCCTCAGTCTTATGATGGCGCGCCCTGTGGGTCGACAGGAAGCGAGATGATGCGATGGTTTCCCCAAAATAACTTAGCCAAAATTGTTTGCGGAGCTTATGTTAACTATATAGCTATTCATTAGCTATTCATTATTAGCTATATCATCTAATTTCCTAAATTTATCCTGCTTAACTAAACAGATTTTTCACTTTTTAACAAAGAAATTTACTGTAAATTAACTTAATCGACTTACTAGACTCGGTAGGTTACTTGTTTTTACTATGCTAATTTGCTTTTTCTTAAATCTTTTCTTCTTCTTTTCAGTAGGAGTTCACAGCAATATGTCCTGGCTACTAGTTGACGCTTTACTTTCTAAGGCGGCGGTCTTATACTCTTTTTCGATACATTTATTACATCTGTACTTGAAAGGTTTTATTATTTTTAACTCCTTTGTCATTGTTTGAATAAATTTTCTGTTTTTTCTTATTCACAAACGTAGCAACCTGAATTTAACATGAAGACGCTGCAAGCCTTCTTGCATCATATTCTTTAATTATTTTGATTCTTAGGTTTTCTGGTGTAGGACTCTCAATAGCAGCTCTAAACTTTTCGAAACTCGATGGTAAATTCTATGTTGTACAGCATCACAATAACGAATTGACCTGGATTTATATTTACGTCTACGTCTAACAGTTTGTCAACTGAATTGCAAAATCATGCAGATGTTCATGATCGTTACCACTTTCATTCATTTTGTGCAATGTAAGCCAATTTTACAAGGTATAGTTTTTTTTTTTAACTAGAAAGAGTAACTTGAAATTTGTCCGCCAAAGAAGCTGTTCGACATCCAGTTTCACACAACCTATCAGTTCACGTTTAAAAATTTATGACTTTCAAAATTCATGTGATAATTTCCTTCAGTTTTAAGATTAAGCAAATCTTTTACTAGAACTGATATTCGAAAAATTTATAAACTTCGTGGGCAAGCCAAGTTAATTTGGAATGGAAATGTCATTTATGGCCAGTTTCATAATTAAATTTAAAGGAGACTTTAAATTTAAAGTCACTTTCAGATATCAAAACAGATATTAAAACACATTTGTTTACACAGCTGAATGGGATTTTAATTTTAAAATTTAAATTTGATTATGAAACTGGCCCTTAGTTTTACAGTATCTACCTACCTACAATAGGACGACAACTGGTACTCCTTCTAGTTTAAAAACAAGCTATAACTTTAGGAACAGTTGTCAATTGTAATTAATTTACAATTTTATTATGTCAAGTTAAACCACAAACAATATGTATCGTCACGCTAGCGAAAATGTAAGAGCAAGAATAATATAGGTTTGGAGGATGGCTGGTCATTTAGATGCATAGGAGAAAAATTTAACGTTAGTAAGAGTACTGTGACAAGAATTAAAAGAAAATGGGAGGCGGAGCAGAGTATCAAAAGAAAAGACGGAACGGGACGAAGAGAAGCACGACCCAACGAGGAGGATGTTGAATTGCTTAATTTTTAAGAGAAAATCCATTTGAGAATGCAGTGATAAGATTTTTACCACAAACAGAAGACTGTATATTATGAACTACGAAGGTTGCTAAGTTACTATATGTTACCGGAATTAAGAAGTAACATGTAACTAACGAAATTATACTGTCTTACTTTTTGATTCCGCAGCTGTACATTTAAATTTATTTAAATGTATTTTCTAATGTTACCTATAACTCACGTGATATTTACGCAGTTTTTAATCAGTTTCAGATGACCTGCACCAATAGGTAAATTAAATCATCCTTAGAGCCCGCGCACACTGCAGATTTTCTATCGGCTGATATTCTTAATCGAGCTACGAGAAATGTGATACGTGGCTTTAATGTACAGCCACGTATCACATTTCTCGTAGCTCAATTCAGAATAAACTATCGGCAGATAGAAAATCTGCAGTGTGCGCGGGCTCTTAATGTTCCAGTCTCGAACTGAAGCAGCGTTACCTACCGTTGGTTATGGCTAACAGTTTGACCACTTACGTAATCCAAAGCGTCAGCTTTTACTAGTAGGGCACGCATTTGTAATTTCCAAGGGCCATAATTGCTATGTTCAACTGCCTCGATACGTACAACTCTGCTGTTATTTATCATTTAAACTAACAGGTACTATATAAAAAATATAAAATAACGTTCCGTTTGTCGTGATCCCGAATTACATCAAATAATATTTTAACGGTTGCACCTGATGAACTGACTTCGCACAACTGTCTCGTCGTTCACTATCAATCCTCTTCTACATTGCGAGTGCCTAGTATTCGCTTACGATATTTTCTTTTCTCAACCGGTACTTCGTGGTCATTCGAATTGAAGTTTCTTTCGTTAACTTACGTTTCAAGATTTAGGTGTCTGCGCCCAAAACCCGATGGAACTGAAAGCGAACAAAACTCTTGAATCATTTATGGTTGTAAGAAAACGGTAATTAATGACAAGAAAAAAAATGTGTTATACGCAGTGTATATTATTTATTATTCCGAGACATCAAAAATTATTTTGGTCAAGGGCGGTCATGAAAAGGAAAACGACTGTCTTAGCTTAGATCATCGTTTTCAAATAATAACATATAAATGCCACCAAATGTCACCGACTGTGTTGTAGTTCTAACTTCATTATTATTTTATTTCTAGAATTAATATTGACTAATTTGAAAAGTAAAATGGAAGAATTATAAAATTTTTTCAACAAGAAAAAAATTAAAGTAACTGTTGCAACTGTCCTCCGCCTTGTTCAGTGTATAAATTTACGCCTTCTCACGCTATCAAAAGCATTTTGCAGCATTTCTGGCGTTATGGTTGCACATTCTTCAACAATCCTTTGTTCTAGTTCTTGCAAATTCTCTTCAGCAGTTTTGGAAATCCTACTTTTTAAATAAGGAAACACAAAATAGTTCATGATGGACAAACAAGATGATCCCGGAGGAAACTCAACTTGTGTATGTAAACTTATCAATCGGTTATCAAAAAACTCGCGAAGAAAAGCTATAGTGTCCCGTGTCGTATGTACCGTTGCACCGTCCTGTTGAAAATAGCCACTCTGTTTTTCATCATGGTGTAATTTTTGAACAAATTCCGTTAAAATATTGTTTCTGAATCTCTCGGCATTGACAGTAAAATTGAAAAAAATGGGCCCAATTTATTCTTCTGCGAGAGACTGCCATCCAGAACCAATTTCTTGAGCATGTTGTAGAGATTCAACAAAAATATGCTGATTGTCAGTGCTCCACATTCGCGTATTTTGTGAATTAACGTGAAAGGTGAAACCAAGCCTCATCAGAAAAAAATGTTAAGTTTAACAGGTCGTCATTCATTAAATTATTATTGATTAACGCCTGAACGGTCCAAGTGGTAGGGACCGGCCTTGCAATCGCGTGGTCGACGGTTCGAACCGCGCTCGGGATTTTTCTCTGAGGTGGTCGGTATCGACTTCAGGCACCCTTCAGTGTTGAAATTCGGCACTGCTTCCCCTTAAAAACGGCGAGAAGGTTTGGAAGTAACAAAGCCATGGAACACTTTACACACACTCAAAATACACTCTCGCTCCTGAGGTCCTGACAAGTCTATGACTTAGGACCCCGTTGGGCAACCACCACGGATAATAAAAAAATAAATAAATAAACCAGTGGCAAATACGCTAGACATCTGGGTTGATCTGCCGGCAAGAGGGCTTGATATGATTGCATCTTATGTAGATGCACGCCCAAGTTCTTCTTCACAATCGTCCGGCAGGTTCCATATGAAAGTCCAATTTCTTGAGGTAGACGTTTTATAGGTTTTCTAGGATCTCTTTCCATACGTTGACGAACGTCATTAACAACTTCTTCTGTCCGAACGCTTGGCGTACCAGCACCTTTTTTATGAGTCACATACCCAGTTTCTCGAAACACATGAACACAATTTTTAAGGCACCAATAAAAATCTTTCGGTATTATAACCAAGTCTGGGAAATGTTCTCGAAAATCATCCAAACATAAACGTTAACTGTATTTCTAAATTTCATTAACAAGCTCATCAGTTCGGAAATAGGATTTAATCATGTAAATCTTTTATTCTGTGGTGAAAACCGTAACACAAAAACTTAAAAATACAAATTGCAAAACCAATAAACTCAAGAAACTGTTAACGGCGAGTAAAACCAATAAACTAAAAAAAATAACAGCAAGTAAACTTTTTCAGAACAAATTTTGACAATCAAAAAATGATTGATACAATGCACGAAGTGTCACAATTATTATCAGAAATACATATATGCATAATTAAATATAAACGTTACCCTCAAGGAGTTTGATAACACTATGGGTTTTCACCTCTGAAATTAGTAAGAACCCTTTTGTAAGAAATTTAGAAGCTTCTCGATTAATATCATAGTGACTTAACTTTATAGAGGATGAGTCACCGAACGCCCCTTATTCCATAGCTCATCTACATCTTTTTTCACAGTTTTTGTGTAACTAGAATTATAATTTAACATTATTATGGGTCGTATTCATATTCATGACTTAAGCAAGTGGTTAAGACCATCTTTCGTAAATTAGTCTTATACTTTTAAGATAAATTAAATTGTTATGTATTCACATAGGTGAACTTTGATCAGTCAGTCATTTTTAAATATCAATGTCGTCAATATAAATAAATAAATAAATAAATAATAACGACTTTATTTCTGTTGGCGGAGTTCAGCAATATTGCTGCTCGACCACTCAACCAACGTCATAACACAATCATAACATCGATAATATACATGAGTAAAAAATAATAATATTAACAATGATAATAATAAGTGATGATATAGATAAGAAAATTAAAAGAGAAATCAATTTCATTGGCATAAACTTAATTTAATTTAAGTGGGGAGACAGAATTTTTATAATTTCTGCAGATTTTAGGAATAATTTGAAATTTTTTAAATCTTTAACGGTGATGTGGATTCTGTTTTTAGTTTTTATAATTTTTTAGATTGAAATATATGTATAGGAATAATCAGACAACATGTCAGTAGCAAGCTGCAGCTTCGAACCCAGAAATTAAAAACATTTTAATTTTCCGTAGAAATAAAGAATATCTCGCATGTTTTGCAATAGAAATTAAAATTGTTCGTCATTGTAAAGAATTCTTCGTTGTTCCACTTCTTCGAGAACAGTATGGGACACCTTCGTGAACAGTGAAGTGACGTCTGTGAAACGCCCTTAAATAAGATCGCCTTACGTATGTTAAGACTTTAAGTAAATTCCTAAGTTTTTCTTAAAACCTGTCTATGAATTTACAAGCCACTGCTTAAGATTTCCTTAAGTATAAGAACTGACTATGAATATGAAAATGGGCCATGAGCTTAGTAAAATATAACGTGGCATACAATTTAACAACCCTCTATACCGGATTAATTAAAGCTGGTTCTTGTCCGATGAAAATTGTATCACAAACTCTTTTAAACGGACACTAAATGGCGCATAAACACTTAACGTTTCGCAGTCGTTCGACAGCTTCGTCAGAAGAAGAAGAAGAAGCTGTCGAACGACTGCGAAACGTTAAGTGTTTATGCGCCATTTAGTGTCTGTTTAAAAGAGTTTGTGATACCTCTATACAGGGATATAACTATTTAAATAAATAAATAAAGCTCTTCTTCCAGTATCTTTTAGTATTTCTTTTCGATTTGAAGTCACTGTTTGTGATCTACTGGAATTTCAAAACGTAGTAGCAGCAGCTAAGCACTTTTCTTATATAATCTTTAAAAAATCGTCGTGACTTTGACGTTTAATGTCAACAACGTTAGCTCACTTCAAAAATTAAAATTAGAAAAAATTAAAAATTAAAATTAGACTTGTCCAAAAATTTTTCCTGAAACATTAAAATCATGGCTAGCTTTAAATTTTGAAATTCCAGTACATCAAAAGTAGAGGCCATTAAGATTGAAAATTGTTACAGGAAAATGGTAAGGCATACAAAAAAGAAAAAAGAAAAGTTTTATTTCATCTATTTCTGCATATACAAAAAGTGTGTTGCCTTATATCCCAAACGCTGTATTTGGTTACAAAAAGAGGCAGTTTTTCATTCTCTAAACATAGAAATAGTACACAAAATATTTATATTTAACTAATTGAGTAAATTATTATTTGTTCTGATTTTTTATCTTTTGTTTAAATATTTACTATACATGTAAAATAATTGCGCCGCAGCACAATTATTTTCCGACTTATAATTCGTGTCGTGAAAGCAAATAGCAACAATGCCGCTGCCTCATAAGCTAACACGCACGAGATGGCAGTCGAAGCGGACAAAACGTGTCATCGCAAACATGTAAATGTTGGCTGCGAGTCGTCAGGATCGCAATGGGGCTCCCAAGCATATTCTGTATAGCTATTTCGGCCCTAATTGGGGCCTCATCAGCAGAACAGTAGCTCGAGAACTCCACTGCAACCCCGACGTCCAACAAGATATACGCACGCTTAGCGCGTGAATGCAAACATGTGAAATAATTGCACCGCAGCACAATTATTTTCCGACTTATAATTCGTGTCGTGAAAGCAAATAGCAACAATGCCGCTGCCTCATAAGCTAACACGCACGAGATGGCAGTCGAAGCGGTCAAAACGTGTCATCGCAAACATGTAAATGTTGGCTGCGGCGCAATTATTTCACACAATTATTGTAGTGATGTGAAAAATGTGGGCCTCATTTGCAAAACCAAATATATACTTTTCGCATTTGAACATTGTTGTAACAATATTATTTGTATTTATGATTTGATGTATTAATTGTAATTTAGTTCGTGATTCATCATACATCAATTAAATTTTGCACATTAAAGAAAATTATGATCCCAAGATATTTAAAAAAGATGTTGCTATGAAACACAAATTTTTGTTAAGAAAAACAAACATGAGGGAAACGATTAAAAGATGCAATCGTCATCACCACACTGATACACACACCAGTCTACAAGCAGTTCCGATGGATGTACATGATTGTGGAGCATTTGCAGTTCTTAAAGGCACCTCCGAAATCAAAATTGCTAGACCAGGAGCTAGTCTAATTTCGCCGATTTAATAACATGGACGGTTTGATTTATTTGATAACTAAAATCAGAATTACATGGCGATCCATTTAAGATCAAGCGCGAATATCTGGGATAAATAATAAGAAAGCAATTTTTTATATCAAGTTTAGTTTCACGTTTTCACAAAAAATTGTGGATCCATATTCATATTGTATGACGCGTTATAGTTTTATTGGGGACAATCTATAAATAGGACCGAAGTTAAATTGTGGAGTTTAGAAAATACATGGGTTTGAACGTATCAATTGACACTACAATTTAATGAACACGAATCAATTAAATTACACAAAGCGATGTGAGAATAAACATTAGTTGATGTATAAAATCGTAAGAAATCGAACAATTTTTTATTTTATTGTAAATAACGATAATAAACAATTTAGTACTTTCTTTTAAAAACAACAATAAATATTTAGGCGTTCAATTGTTTTCAACTGCAACTTCGAGGTAAAATTCAATTGATCGACCAGTATGTATGTTTGACAGCAACTAATTTAATTATGAATTTTAATTAACTTGTTAGAAATTCCTAATTAAATAATTTATAAATTTACATGACTAACAATAAGTAATATGACGAAAATAAACAAAATAAATTTACGCATAACAAAACGCGTTAGTAAATCCCAAAAATAACCACGACTTAAGTGCCATCCTAAATTATACCTGGCATAAATTCACCAGCGACATCAGAAAACATTTAAAAGTAATACGTCCCATAAAATTTTTTTACGCTGGCGTTTACAAACAAAGCTTAAATATAAGTTAATGGACTATTAAAACATTATGACATCACGGTTTCATTTCTTATCGGGCCAATAAACAAAGCCTGTTTTAATTTTAAACCCTATCGAAGACAAGACAATATAAAAGTTTTTACAACTGCACCCATATAGTTTAGATATTTTCGTTGTTCTGGAGTAACTGCGATATAACATTGCCTATGATGGTGTTGTGATTCAGAAATACGAATTTGAGGTAAAGTAAAAAAATCTTACGCTTAAAATAAATAAGAAAAAATAAATAACTAGAAACTAAAATCATAACTTCTTATTTTTTTAATTTATACACAATAGTTTATCTGTGTAGATAGAATCTGATGTAAATTAATAGGTCAAAAGTATGTTAATAAACATAAAAAAATTATCATCGTTTGGCGTAATATTCAAATCTAGTTTGCAATTTCTAATAAAGGTTTTATATTAATGTATATTATATACCGTTTCTTAAAATCAGAAAATTAAAAGCGATTAAAGATGCACCGCGTGGGCGAATTAGTGTTATCTGTGTGTAGAGGACCCGAACGAATCCTTGGCAAGGACCAGGCCCATGCGACGATGTAAAGCAAAGATGTGATCGGCTGCCTGGCCGTCTGTCTGGTCTTACTGACGCCAGGGTCCATGTTTAGACCAATTATAACACCTTTAACAACTAAATGACTTCGATGGGCATCGTTGACAACGGCCGAAATAAAACTAGCAGAAAAAAGTTCTTGGCAATGATGGACATTTTATTACTATCCAGAAAGTCGAAAATCCTTGTACAAAATAAACAGGATTTAAAAATATATCTAATTCAACAAAAGTTCAAATTTATATTTTATAATAATAAATGGGTTATATAAACTTGTTCAAAATTTCTTTAATTCATGAAGTTCCTTATTGAAGCACTGGAAATTTTACTTTGTTAGGTTTATTTTGTTGTTGTTAGGTCAAATTACAAAAATAACCTCTAAATTGACTATTACCTATATCTGTTAGTATCTCAGATTATAAATCTGTACCTCAGAAGTAAAGAATCGTATCTCCATTATCATAGATTTAGAGAAAACGAAGTTTAAAGTTTTAAAATGCAGTATTTTTTTACAATAATGAAATAAAATAGCAATGTAACTTCTGGATTATTTTATTAAGTACCTAATTTAACTAACATGTTTTACATTACAACTAGCAGTAACATGTTCTACCGGATAAGAAATATGTAAACGCATTTAACCAAAAACTGGAGATACGATTCTTTACCTCTAAGGTATAGAAATATAACTTAATTTTTTACTATTCTACTTAATTGGCAGATATAAAATGTCCTTTATATCTCATGGAAGAAATGAGGTCATTGAATATCAAAGGAGAATAAAAATGAATAAAATATAATATATAAGAAGTGTGTAAGAATAAAGGAATATCACTTTAAAATATGTATATTGATAATGATATGAAAAATATTGCATATTCATATTTTCTCCATATTTTCAGTAATTAATTTATGCTTCTTCATTATCTATAAGGTATAAAGAAAACAAATAATTTATTATGCCATTTGTTTTTATTTTCATAACTGATGCCTTTGTTATCACTGCAAATTTCATCTTTTTAGATTTCTAGTTTTTTACAATTGACACATAGGATGTGTAACGGGTGTTCAAAAATGTCTCAATCCTCGGCGACTGTGAAAACTTTAGTCTTAATGTGAGGCTGGGTAAATTATTTATTATTCGACATAGGTAAATCAAAAATCCATTTAAATTGAAAAATGAAAAGCAGTTTAGATTAGTTTTCTTAACACCAATGCTTAACAAAGATAAGGTCGAAATTGGCACAGTTATTGCTCTTACTTCTTTTTTTACTAACCAAGATTGTATATAAAAATATATGAGAATTTTCATCTTTTTGGTTGTTTCTAGAAATTTCTATTCATTGAATGTAAACTGGCGAATATGTTTTGCTTTTCCTCTATCTCCTGAATTCCTCAACGCAGTGTTTCCATTTTGAGATTTTTTTATCTTTTCTTTTGTTTACGTACAACACGAAATGACGTGTAAAGATACTGTACGGAAAGACATTTTTTCAGAAGTGTATCCATGTTGTCCTACGAGTACCAATTTTGCGTTGCTTGTCAGATTATTCACGATGGATTTTTCGGTGAGCATTTTGTTTGAGTCATTTCCAGCGAGAGTTGATGTTCCTTTCTGAATTTGTTTTTCGCCACATACAGTCACACTTCATACGCCTTCAAACTTTTCGTCGTCGCTCTCCCTCGGCCTGGATCCTCTTTTCCTGCATCTCGTTGTTGCTAACTTTTACTCGACTATTTAGAAATGTCAAATTTTTCTTTAGTTCGATACTTGAACCATAATCCAAAGCTCTCAAATAATTTTTCTCTTGCTCTCGTCTCTTTTTTTCGATCTGCATGAGGTCTCTCTGCTTTTTCATTTTTCTTTCGATCTCAGATTCCTTCTTTTTCTTCAATCACATTGGATAATGCAGCTGGTTTTATATCACTCACCCTTTCTTCGACTCCTCGTTTTCCAGTTTTTTTCCTCCTTCTTCTTGTTCTTCGGTCACTCTTTGAAATTAGCCGTCGTGATCAGCCGCCGTGTTTCCTTATCGATGGCTACTTGTCTTTCAAATACCTCTTTCTCCCTCTCTCATTCTATTTCTACAATTTTTTTTCTATTTTTCTTTGAGCGCCTCGATGAATGGCATCTCAACAATCGAGTTGTTTATATTTAATTACAGATCGTGCGTTTTCTTTTCATGATTTATTTAAAAGCAAGTATCATGTGTTCATTTAATATTTCGGTTCAGAATTGTCACTGTATCCCGGCCACACAACACACGGAGCAATAAAACTGCGTATTGTACACGTACACGTGATTGCCGTTCTCTTCTTGTTCTTCGGTCACTCTTTGAAATTAGCCGTCGTGATCAGCCGCCGTGTTTCCTTATCGATGGCTACTTGTCTTTCAAATACCTCTTTCTCCCTCTCTCATTCTGTTTCTACAATTTTTTTTCTATTTTTCTTTGAGCGCCTCGATGAATGGCATCTCAACAATCGAGTTGTTTATATTTAATTACAGATCGTGCGTTTTCTTTTCATGATTTATTTAAAAGCAAGTATCATGTGTTCATTTAATATTTCGGTTCAGAATTGTCACTGTATCCCGGCCACACAACACACGGAGCAATAAAACTGCGTATTGTACACGTACACGTGATTGCCGTTTCTGTGAACTCGCTTTACACTAGACTACAGTGTAATTCGCCTTTTTCTTATTTTTAACAGATTTGCGTTATTATTAATCTTCACGAGAAAGATATCCGTCAGTAATTCTATTGAAAATGTCTTTTAGCATTTTAACATATTTTAAAAACTAATCCAATACTGCGTAGACGATTTTGTTTCTGTTTGGTGTAAATACGTCTTTCCCTGTCCTTGCCACGAGGGTAACGCGTGATCACTCCGTCGGTTCAGTGGCTCAAATATAGTGTCACTCGTCCAGTCAACTGTCGGGTAAGTGTTTTCATGTTTATTTGCGTTTTTGTAGGTTTTATACAAAAATAAGTTATTTTCAGGACCCACTTACTTTACATTTATTGCATAGCAGAAAAACTTATTTTATAGTTATTTTCGTTATAGTTCAAAAATCGATGGAGGACTCAGTACAAAACTGCTTGGATGAGTTTAGAGTTGAATTTCCCGATGTTATTATTGACTACAAATCTCTTAAGACAATCTGCATTGGTGTGTACAGTTGTTTCGTGAAACTGGAAGAAAAACAGTAGGTCAACCTCGAAAAAATACTGCAGAGGTTATTGAAGCTGCAAGATATAATGAAAAATGCTTCTCACATCTCTATCCGCCCATTATTGCAACAGATTGAGCTTTATGTGAGAATATGCCACTAATTGTTATATAAAGATGTTCAGCTCTATCCTTACCGCGAGATTGGTGCAAGAATTGCTGCCCGGTGATCCCATACGGAGATTGTCTTTCTGTAATAAATTATTTCATTTGTTAGTATATTGTAATATGTTTTCAGTAATAAACACCTCTAATGTATCCTATTTATTAACTTCAGCAATTACAAAATTACTTTTAATTCATACGTCATAAATAATTATCATTTTTATTATTTTCAAAGCCTTCTAACTACATCCTGACACTACACATTCCCTACCACAAAATCTTTTAATTTTATGGGTAATTTAATCTCTCTGCCTCTTGACGATCTTGTCAGCTGGTTAGTTTTCTCAGTGTTTCTTGATCTTCTTACATCTCTGTCTCCTGACAATCCTGGCGAGGTCTCTTTCAGTGTTTTCTGCATTATTTCCCTTTTACTAAGATCTTCTGACTCGCGTGTCTGTGTCTCTACTTCAGTATCCTCCTTTCTCTTCACCGATTCTTCTGACTTGTTTATTTCTACGTCACTGTCGTCTTCGTCTTCTTCTCTTTCTTTAGTTTCTATCAGATGTTTTCTATTTCTTCTTATGTTTCCTTTGTCTTCGTCTTCTTCTCTTTCTTTAGTTTCTATCAGATGTTTTCTATTTCTTCTTATGTTTCATTTTCTTGTTTCTACCAAATATGATCTAGGATTCTCTGTTTGCTTAACAACTTGCCCATATCTTTTCAAGTCTGGTACATAAACTACATATCCTCGTCGCAATTCTGTTAAATTTCGCACTCCTTTCAGTCTATTGTAGTTTCTTTCATTTCTTTCTTTTAAACTTCTTTCTTTATCTTCAAATCCTTCATTTTTCCATTTTGGTTTCAGTTTACTTTCTTGAACAGGAAGAGTTGTTCTGAATTTTCTTCCAAATAATAATTCTGCTGGTGAATAACCAGATTCCAATGGTGTTGATCTATATGCCAACAATCTCAGATCTTTGCTTTTAGTCAATATACGTTTTGCAATTCTCACTCCCATTTCAGCTTTTCCATTCGATTGCGCATAGATTGGACTCGAAGTTATCAATTCAAAACCATATTCTTTTGCGAAATCAGCAAATTGCGCCGACACAAACTGCTTACCTCCGTCACTTCTTAAGGTTTCTGGTATTCCATGTCTTGCGAAAATATTTTTTAATCTTCCTATCACACAACCTGATGTTAAATTTGATAATTCTACAACTTCTAAATATGTCGAATAGTAATCTTCAATTACTAGATAATATTTCTTACCAATCTGCATGATATCTGCTGCTAATTTTTTCCAAGGTCGATTTGGTAAAGATTTCGTTATCAAAGGTTCTGATCTATTAACTTTCCTTTCTAAACACTCTCTACAATTCTCTACCATTCTCAATAGTTCTACGTTTATACCTGGCCACCACACTGCTTCTTTCGCTCTTCTGCAACACTTAACTATTCCCATATGTCCTTGGTGAATTCTTGTTAACATTTCTTTCCTTAATTTTCACGGTATAAATATCCTATTGTCCATAAAAATTATTTCATCTAAAATAGTTAAACTGTCTTTGTATTTCCAAAAGACTGATTCCTTCGATACAGTTCCTTCTCTTATCTGTCTCTTTAATTTTTGACTTCCATTGTTCTCTTCTTGAGCTTGCTTTATTTCTTTTAACCTTTTATCTGAACACGGTAAAGACTCTATTACACATCTTATGTGTAAATGTTCTTCTTCTAATATGTCAGTTTCTTTTTCTGGCTTTTCTACTGGGCTTCTTGATAATGTATCTACAACATAAAACTCTTTACCGGTAACGTGAACTACTTTATAATTAAATCCCATCAACTTCATTCTAAATCTTTGTAACCTAGGTGTTAAATCACTAACAGGCTTTCATTCCAAAATCTGAATGAGAGGCTTGTGATCTGTTAGTAATTCTATTTCGATGCCCTTTATATAGTTCTTGAATGTTTCACATGCCCACGTAAGAGCTAAAGCTTCTTTTTCTATTTGAGCATATCGAGCTTCAACCTGTGACAATCCTCTTAATGTGTATTCTATCACTTTCCATTCACCGTTCGTGAACTGCTCAATTAATCCTCCTAATCCATAGGAAGATGCATCTGCTGAAACTCTTGTAGGCGCACCTCTCTTGTACGTTGTTAATACCGGTTCTCTGCTCAATATTCTCTTTATTTCCGTACAACTTTTTTCCTGTTGTGTATCCCATTTCCTTTTCAGAAGCTCTCTTAAGGGTTTAGTTTTGTCCACCAATCTAGGCACAAATTTAGCTAAATAATTTACCAGTCCAAAGAATCTTCTTAACTGGTCAATATTTTTAGGGCTTTCCATTTCCCTAATTGCCTTAGATTTTACTGGATCTGGTCTAATCACTCCTTCTTCAATTAAGTGTCCCAAAAATTTGATGCTTTTGGAACCAAATATGCATTTATTTTTATTTAATGTTACGCCGTGTTCTTTCAACCTGTTTAATACCTTCATTACATTCATATCATGTTCTCTTCTACATTTTCCAAATATTAATATATCTGTATCACAAAATCTTTTAACCGGACACTAAATCTCGCACTTCTCGACAGCTTCGTCAGAAGTGAAAAATATTTTTCACTTCTGACGAAGCTGTCGAACGACGGTGAAACCTTAAGTGTATAGTGCGAGATTTAGTGTCGGGTTAAAAGATTTTGTGATAGTGATACAAATTTCATCGGACAAGAACCAACTTTAAATATTAATATATCGTCTGCTTGATTCACCACTCCTTCTAGTCCATCTAATATTTGATACATTCTTCGTTCTTCATCTGCACCAGTATCTAATTTAAATTTGATTTTCTTGTCATTAACTTTTAATTAATCCACCAGTTATCTTCATTATTAATTTCTAATACTTCACCCACGTACATACATTCTTCTGCTTCTTCACTTTAATCCTTTTAATCTCTTGTATTTTTCTATTTTTACACATTTTTGCGTAATGGCCCAATCTCTTGTATCTTCTGCATATTTCTTTATTAGCTGAACATTCATACCACTTATGATAAGGTATACGTCCGCACTTAGGACATTTTCCACTTGTTCCTGTTTCTCCTTGATATCCTTGATATTTTCCTTTTATTTCTTTATTCTTGTTTACGCTTGCTTTTTTCTTCTTTCGTATTTCTTCCACACTTCTCTCTCCTGGCCTCACTACATGCTGCTGTTCTTTTATTACTTCTGCCTGCCTGGGTTTAGCTACCGCTGTTTCTAATGTTAGATTTGGATTCAACTGCAAGCTTTGAGACAGTTTTGCATCTTTAATGCAATAACTATCAAATCTCTTATTAATTCTTCTTTTAAATCTCCTAACATGCAACTTTCTGCCAATTTATGCAAATCATTAATAAACTGGTCTACCTTTTCATCTGGCTGCTGCTTCCTGTTTAAAAATTTCGCTCGCTCATATATTATGTTCTTTTTAATTCCGAAATGACGATCAAATCTCTCCTTGACGATAACATAATTTGTATTTTCTGTCGCCGCTAGTCCAAACGAAGTTAGTATATCCTCTGCTTCTGTTCCCATGCAGTAAATTAATATATTAACTTGAATGGCGCTCGGTTTAGGGCCGGTATTATAAAGGCAAGTTAGCTTTAATTATCGGTTTATTCCCATTGTAACAATTGTGGACACAATTGTTGTTATGGCAATAAACTGAGAGTTCAAGTTAACTTGCTTTTATAATACTGGACCTTAGTGTTTAGATTTGATGCCACACTAAATCGTTCAAATCTTCTTACCCATTTATCCCATTCGGTTGGGTTTTGAAAATTAAAAGGTTCTGGCGGGTTTACTTGATATTGCGCTACATTGTGAACAATATGCTGCGTATTCTACTCCAAAAAACTGCTGTTTTCTTTAGCATCCATCATTTTCTAATTTTCAATGCTTGACCCAAAATACACCTGACACCATGTATTGTAATGTGTTTTCAGTAATAAACACCTCTAATGTATCCTATTTATTAACTTCAGCAATTACAAAATTACTTTTAATTCATACGTCATAAATAATTGTCTTTATTATTATTTTCAAAGCCTTCTAACTACATCCTGACACTACAGTTAGTGAACAGTAATTGTTATTTTATGATTTATGTCATGCTGACATTTAATAGTCAAGTTATGTACAATTTGAACACTACGATTTACGTTTTCCAAAACAAAATGTTTTCATAGCCAATGCTACTAGAATATTAAGTGAATACTTGTTATGTTTATTCATTTTTGTAAAAACCTTTCATCTTTTTATATTATTTGTTAGCCTGTTGTAATTATTTATGTTTTCTATGAAATATCACTATTCAGATTCTATGTTTGCTTTTAACTCATAACACCTGGTTGTTCTGTTCCTCTTTTTCTTCTGGTCTATGCGTACATGTGAAAACTGGCTTTTTAAGTTGCCAGTTACATTTTTTACTTGCCTTGTCCACTTCACAAAATCTGACATTCCTCAAATTGCCAGGACTCCGGATGACAATTTCTTCTTAATATTTTTATTTCGGATGATCAAACATTCAGCGCTTTAAGTCAAAGTACTTCTAACGTTTTGTATATTGCCTCAGGCTTCATCTCTATTGTTTATTTACATTTTTAAGGCGTCTTTATAAAAGAAACAAACATTTCCCTCTTGCGTTTTTTGAGTTGTTTCTTTATATAAAATTTATATTTGTGCTTTGCAATAAAAACCAAATGTTCAAAATTATTTAAAATTGTAAAATCAAGTAAAGACAATTCAGTTTTGTTTAATATAAAGCATAAAATTTTAACTCTGACACGAATGTTGTAAAAACTAAAGCTTTTTATTCCTTATTTTCTCGGGCCACTTCATTAAAACCTCGTAAGACGAGAACGAAAATAATGCCCAATAACCGACGAAAAATTTAAAACACGGCATTAACATGCACGGGACGCAGCATCCACAAAGCTCTTCGGATTGTTAAGTGACAATAATACGCCCCATTATGAAGAGAAGTTATTACAATATAAGTCGAAGCAGACTCCTTGCGACCCATTCGCGATATCGACGCAGTGTGATTTGCATTTCGAGTGTGTTTATGCAGCTATAGAGCCCAGCTGCGAGGGCCGTAACTGCTGTGCCTCAACACCTCCAGCTCGCCAATTATTAAATATGGAGTGTTCCCTCTACCAATAACCCAAATACGACATGCTGCTTTTATGTTAATATATGTTAATATTATTAAATGTAAATCGCCTTAATGCGCAAATGATAACGACAAAATTACTCAGTTCTAATTATTATGTTTCTTTAAAACGGAAGTTAATTTTAATAAGTAGGAATGAAGACAATTTAAAAAATATAAATTGAATATCCTCTTCGATATAATCCTCATTACAAATTCTTGAATCATTAAACGAATCCTTTGTTTACTTTTAAAGCATTTCAGCGAATAAGTCGTTATTTTAATGAAGCTTAACTTAATAAATTTACTTAAGCATTGCATGATTTATACTTACATATCAACGTTTTCTTCTTTTATTTAAGGAGGTATGTGCAACTAAAGCCAATTATATCATAGTAACATCCAAAGATGTATTCATTTAAGTATATCACTTTAATGAAACTATCAATGGAATAAAAGTAATTTCATATCATTAAACACTAATATTGGATTTTGATTGATAATAAAATAATCAATCATATAATCCTTGCTGTTTAATTAATTTTTTCTTTTTTAATTGAAATTTGTTTTTAATTTTATCAAAACATATTTATTTACCTAATACTTCGAAAAACTTTACGTGCCTAATCAGGATTAAATGAAGGAGGAATAATATGTAATTCAACTACATAAAGTGTAAATCTGAAACATCAGTTTCTTTTAATTGGTTTTTCCAAAAAAGAGCATTTCAGAGAGGTTACTTGTCATTAACGTTCAGTGTTGTTGCAAGTAAATCTTCCTTAATCCTGTGGTACTTGGCCGGCAGTAATAAACGGCGGTAGTATCATAATTAACAAGTGATTACAGTTGGCAGAAATGAAGCGTACATGGAACACTTGCAGTGTGGAAGGATTATTGTTATCTGTCGCCAACCGACGTGCGATCGCAGCAAAGCTTTGCACAACTTGTGCTTTGCTTCGTGTGCTTTGAAACTTTACATTGACCGTGTCGCCGCCATTCAAGCTGACAGGACACAATGCTTTTGGTTGAAGCGAAACCGCTCACGAGGAGCGGATTTAATTGGTTTTGTTATTATGAGAGTTTCGGAAATTAAATATTTATATGCTTCGCGAAGTCTTCGGCAGATACTTGGGTGTTGCAGTTTTTCCGAGCTGTCCTGAATACGAGATGCTCTGTGTGACCCGTGTCCGGCAATGTCCAGCAATCTCCAGCGCCATCCATTATTCAACGGCGCTAAGAGACCGCCACCAAAAGCCATCGTACTCTCGACAACATGTCACCACTCCCGCCCGCCACGACAAATGCATCCCTTATCCTTAGCAACCCCTGACACTTAAAAGATCCCACAGAGTGGCAGGCGGCTTTTTGGCAATAGTTCATAACTAAAATTGCTAACTTACAGTTACAGGTTTTTAATAAGAAAATCATATTTTGGATTCTAATCAAACGAATATTAAAATACAATAATTGTTTATCCTGTTTTCAGGCCAAAATTCATTCATTTGGTTATCAAGAAAATAGAAACTTTAGGATTCAAAAATAGATATATAATTAAAACATGTTCAACCTGAAATCATGTTTTACTGTTAGCATTTGGACGTCTTTTTATAAAAATAATTTGAAAGAGACTTTTACTTATTACAGTAGATTTAAACGCCAGAGAGGATTAAAAATGGGAGACCAAGTGTTTGGAAGGTTTTGTGAAGAAGCAGTCAACTACAGTGGAGAAATGTTGATACAATACGATATATGTAATTTAAAAAAAATATATATATATTTGTTTATATAAAACACTTTATACCTATGTATCATATAGCTGTGAATGGCACTGGATACTTGGCCAGTCGACCGATTGAGGTTTACAGCACATCAGCATGAGCAGTGAGTAATATACAACTAGGCGGGTAACGGGACCTTTTATTTGGAGACTTTAGTCATAACTAAACAAACATCTAGGAACAAAAAGACAGTAAAATTAAAAGAGGACTGAACTGTAAGTCCGATAGCTGCATGTTAATTTGTTCATTTGATAAGAAAAGAAAAAATCAGTTATAAATTCTGAATTGTCAACGAAACATAGTACAAACTGTACTTGTTACAAGAATCCAGTATCAGACATCCATACAAAAACTGCCTCAAGTAAAACTGAATAAATTACCAACATTAAAACTGAATACGAATAAATTAAAATAGCAATACACACAACGGCATTAAAGCCTTGGGTTCAATACTTCTTACAAAAATAAAAAGCCGTTATGGATTACAGTTTAATAGCAGAAGTCCAATCGACATAAATTTGGAGAACCATCAAATAATGGAACAAATAAATCTGCAACCTGTTAAATACCAAAACTTTGAAAATATATAGCACGAATGCAAGAATATCAAATAAATTATTACAAAATAAAAATAACTGAAGACGAGATGAAAACACAACTCATGAAAATGTGTAATCGAAAATCACCAGACCCGGACAATATTGAACTTGTTGAATATGGAGGTAAGAACTCATTAAAAGCCTAACAAAACTGATAAACAAGTACTGTAAAACTACTAAAATGCACCAACAATGGAAGCAGGCTTAACTATTTCAATTTTCAAGAAAGGAAATAGAAAAGATCCAGGCTGTTATAGAAGACTTAGCGTTGTTAGTTAGTATTATAAGCCGCGCTTTTGAAAAGATTCCGAACGACAAAGTAAGCAGTGACATGAAAAATAAAACCAGTCATGAACAATATTCTTGTGTTACGGGGAGGTCACATAACGTCTTTATCCTATAACAATTAGCGGAAAAGGAATAAGCAATGGAAAAGAATTACAATTATAATGTTTTCGACTGACTGCTCTAGAGTTCTCCCTGAGTATCTTGTTTCAATATCATGTAGTAACAGAGGATGAACATACTCTTAGAATGCTCTAAAGCAGTCAGACGAAATAGCTGTAAGACTTTATTGTATTTGAAAAATTATATGACACAAGCCTTCTACACTGTAATACCTCAAATACCCAAATATTGTCAGCAAAAATTGGTGAGATACTTCAGAATGCTCCAGAGCAGTCAGTCGGAAACGCTATAAGACTTTATTGTACTTGGAAAATCATATGACACTAGCTTTCCACACTGCTACTGGATGTTCCATATCCAATTAGAAATTAGAAAGCAAATACCCCAATATTTTCAGCAAAAATTTTCCAAATTGGGAGGGATGCTCCGGAACCGAAGATAAAGCAAGCGTTTAAACGCAATCTCTTCAAAGATGCCATTATAGTCCGTATATGAAGTATTGGGCGAAATATATAACAATTTGTGCATGGCGTGCATACTACCAACGGAAAAATGTAAATGATTTCTTGTTTTAACATCACGTAATAACAGAGGATGGTGATACTCTCAGAATTCTCTAGAGCAGTCAGTCAAAAACGCTATAATAATAATAATAATAATAATAATAATAATAATAATTTTTATTCGTCCAGTAGATCAGACATGTGATACATGTGATGTGATAATGGACAGGTCAAACTTACAAACTAAACATCTATCGATATATCTATTTTAGACACTTGCCATTTAGATACATACCGTACACAAATACTACAAATTAACCTAGTCTAAGTAATCAGCAAGCCTGTAGTAGCTCTTAGCAATAAGATGCTGTTTTAATTTCTCCTTGAATTGGGCCAATGTCGCACATGCTACTATCTCTTTGGGGAGTTTATTTTACACTGCAATACACGAATAATGGGGAGATTTTTCGAATAGAGAAGTGTTGTGAGATAGGGATCTCAGGGTTGTGCAATGTCTAGTAGGATATTGATGGTACAAGTTATTCTTATCGAGTTCTTCTACATTTTTCCTTACAAACACCGCACATTTGTAAATATAAATACCGATAACGTTGAGTATCGTCGTCGATTTTACGGCCATTGTTTTTATTGGACAACATACAGAGGTGCACCATGATAGGGTCTCCGAAAAATCATTAAACGCTGGATTAGTATCCTGATTGGTATGATGTGACCATTTAATTCTTTGTATTAAGTTTCTTAGCTCTTCTAGATTGTTGTTTGAGAATAATCTTTTTGTTATTTTTCTGTTATCATCTTTCTTATCTGTAATGCAATGGATGATTCCGTATGTCAAGCTTTGCGCCCAATGATCGGATAAGTTCGGATTAAAAACGTTCGATGTGTAGGTGTCAGTAGGTAGGTCAGTCACAACATAATCTATTGTAGTTGTGGAAGTTTTGTTGTTTTTATTAGTGTTGTTTTTATTGTTGTATTGTTTATAGTGTTGTTGCACCTACACTCTTGTAGGTGCATTTAAATTGCTTTCTAGATTATAGGACTGGAAAAGATCATGCAAAATTTGTCTATTTAGAGTGCAGGTAAAGGCATCTACAGAGTCTTTCAAAAAGTGTGCTACAAATGGGATTTTTTTTATTATCGGTTTTTATAAAAATTTATTGACGCAGAACGCTTCTGCATCCCTTAAAGTCAAATTGGAAAATGTCAGACGAAATTTATCTTGAACGTTATACAGCGTGGACACCGAGAAATGAAGACGGCTTAAGAGTAAAGTACCCTTATTTTACAAGATACGCAAAATGTCATAAGAATAAGTTGTTCAGAATTAAAAGTTATTGCTAAATATGAAATTAGAGCCTTCTATCTCAAAAATAAAAAAATCACAATTTATTGTGAACCACTCTTTATACACACTACATTAGGAAATACTTGTTGGATTAAAGTGTCCGCCAAAATAATATGAATAGGAAAACATTAAATTGGTTCTTATTTCTCAATTATTTTATTTGGTTTTTAGTGATTATTTCAATGCGTTCGAAAACTTTCTGCTTTCTTGTAGCATTCATCATTTATACATTAAAAAAATATGATACATTTAAACGTAGTTATATATTCAATGATTTACTGTGAAGAATACTAAAAATTATAACCTTTATCACTTAAAATGTAACTTCGTTTAAATGTATCATATTTTTTTAATGTGTGAATGATGAATGCTGCAAGAAAGCACAAAGTTTCCGAACGCATTGAAATAATCACTAAGAACGAAATAAAATAATTGAGAAATAAGAACCAATTTAATGTTTTCCTATTCATATTATTTTGGCGGACACTTTAATCCAACAAGTATTTCCTAATGTAGTGTGTATAAAGAGTGGTTCACAATAAATTGTGATATTTTTTATTTTTGACGTAGAAGGCTGTAATTTCATATTTAGCTATCTTTTAATTCTGAACAACTTATTCTTATGACATTTTGCTGCATCTTGTAAAATAAGGGTACTTTACTCTTAAGCCGTCTTCATTTCTCGATGTCCACGCTGTATACCGTTCAAGATAAATTTCATCTGACATTTTCCAATTTGACTTTAAGGGATGCAGAAGCGTTCTAAATTTTTATAAAAACCGATAATAAAAAAAATTCCCATTTGTAGCACACTTTTTAAAAGACACTGTACATATATTCATGTCGCCACATAATATTACACAATCGCATGTTTGGTAGCTTCTATTTAATGCTAGAGATAACTTATTAAAGAATACATTCACATCTCCTGATGGTGGTCTGTAGGCCGCCATCACCGCTATTCGTTTATTGGGCATCGTAATTATCGAAGCGCAACATTCAATATGTTTATAAATCTATAATTCTATTTGAAACATCATATGACACAAGCCTTCTATATTGTTATATATAATGGGTTTGAATATTTTCAGCAAAAACTTTCCAAATTGGGAGGGATATTCCGGAACTGAAGATAAAAATATTGTCTTGCAAGCGTTTAAAGGCCACCTCTTCAAAGATGGCATTATAGCCCGCATAGGAAGTATTCAGCGAAACAAACGACCAATTTATGCAAACGGAAAAATGAAAATGATTTCTTCTTAATAACACAGGATGGAAGTACTCTCAGAATGCTCTAGAGCAAAAATTTTCCAAATTGGAAGGGATGTTCCGGAACCAAAGATAAAGATATCGCCCTGCAAGCGTTTAAACGCTACCTCTTCAAAGATGCTATTTAGCACGCATAGGAAGTATTCGGCGAAACAAACAACCCATTTGTGGATGGCGTGTACACTACCAACGGAAAAATGATGATGATTTCGATGAACAGAATTCAGCGCCCGTAAATCCGTCTTCAGGTATAAAAGTCTTTGATAAATATCAGGAAGATTCGTATTCAGCCGTGGATTATGTTTTTACCGAATGCGAACCTGATGTTCAGGATTTTGAATTGGCCACTAGAACAGCTCAACGTGACCAACTAAACAAGAAAGAGGTGTGAAAAGAGGTATACAAAGACAATGTTGCACTGTAAAAATAAACAAACACCCGTCCAAGTCAAGAAGCACTACAAAAGGATTAGTGGATGCATCTTATCACTTCTGCTGTTCAATCTATATGGAGAGGTAGCGTTAGTGAAGTGGAAGAGAAGCTGTGAAGATATTGGCGTACCAGTAGGTGACCATTGCCTTTTTAGGTTAAGCTTCGCTGACGATCAAGTCGTTCTGGCGCAGGACTCATTCTTGATCTTATATTTATTATTAGACGTCTACAACGAGTATAAAGAATTGGGTCTACATAGTGAGCTTAAAATCTTTCATAAACAGTGGACAAGATTCGAAATTTTATCATTCAAGTTGAAGAATTTAAATGCTTGAATGCTGAAGTAGACGAGAACAGACTTAGAATCACCGTACACAGGATGGAATGAAAGTAACAGGATGAGACTACTATATTTCTAGAAGAACAAAAAAACGTTTAGGTCAAGTAATTGTAGATTCGACTCGTGGGACTGAAATCTGGACAATTAACTCAGATATGACGCCTGAACTAGACAGAGACATAAAAAGTGAGCAAATAAAAATCAGATTAGGGTAGGCGGTGCAAAGAAAATGTATGTCTGTGATTAACTGAATTAAGTAATGTAATACATTCATGGGCTGTCAAATTTACTGACGTTGTATTTAAGCACAGACATACATTTTCTTTGCACCGCCTACCCTAATCTGATTTTTATTTGCTCACAGGTTATTATTTACGAAAAAGTGTCAAAATACACATAACAAATGGGGAAATTAGATATTGTATAGAAGCTGTGGACACAATATTTCAGAGATTCCATCGTGGTTGTAAAAATCTGGCTAGTCCCTCCAATCTAAGATTTGTTGATGCCGGCGAGTTCGTGGACCGTCAGTTTCCGTTATTTCAATTTCAGTCGAACTGACGTAGCGGGATTTTTATAATTTTGGTGGCATCTCTGCAATACGTGATAGAATAGACCGAAGAGGTTAGAGATGTTTTGGACATGTAATGAGGTTGCTCGAAAACCGGTGGCCAAAAGAATATTCCATGGATCACTTCAAGAAATAAAGAACGAGGAAAACTAGACGCTCGTGGAATGAAGGAATTAGGTAAGAGAAGGAACGAAGACAGATGACTGAAGAAACAGTATATAATGGTATGTTAGAGATGTTATGTACGTGTACAAGGATTAGGAAACTCTCAACAACTTCTTTATTTTAAATAGAGAATTGACTTCGCAAATTTCTATATATCGATTGATCATAGTTATTTTACCTCTAGTTGGCCTTCAAAATAAAACTTGAAATTAGTGCTATGTTTTCGAAACATGGCCAACCAGTGGTAAAATTACTTTGATCACTTGATATTAGATAGTATATTGTTAATTCGGTCTGTAAGGTCATTAAATCCATGAATGTTTTGAATTTAACGGTGTACGTAACAAGAGAAATCTGGAAATGGAAAATTATTATTAGGGTATAAGTCCTATACTATCTTAATTTTTTTTTAATGAGGTATTATAGATTAATAAAGAATTTATTCTCTCTGCTAAATATTTAATGAAAATTATTTTATTCTTAGAAAAACAATGGAAATTTAAACATGCAATGAACGCTTGAAAATAAAGACGACAGTAGATAGCGAGCGACTTATAAATATACATATTTTATAAATTCCGTCTGTAACAAAATCTCAAGTATCCACTTTCGCAGATAGCAGCTTTACATGCCTCTTCAAGCTTGTTATTTCTGAGAGTTCTACTTACCTTCGGCAAGAATATCCGTGTGTATTGTGCTGCGAAACTGGCAGCTAACAAACTTATATTGTATAATAGCTTAATGGATGCTTATGAAATCAGCGTCTTAAATGTTCGCTCCTCTTAAATCATTACGAGCCAAGCAAGCGAAATTATCAACAAGCATCAAGCACGAATTCATTTTAAATTCCTCAAGGAACAAAAGCTAAATCATAATTAACAATGAATTCAGTTATTTTACTTTTTTTTAACACCTATATTTACTGAACCTTCTCCACAGAAATGTGGAAGGCATATTGTTGTTTTTAGGCAAAACACACGTCAAACAAATGTTTACATCGCAACATTGTTATTATAAACTGTTTCAGTGCAGCGTTTACAGTCATATAACTTGGGTTATTGCATTTTCTGAAATAAATTCATTGCACAAGAAACACTTTGATTGCCGTGTAAGTGTTCGCATTACTGTCGCAATCAAATTATTTATATATCCCTAGTACCTTGAAACGGCCATGCAGAAGAAAATTTAGTATTGTGTTTACGGCACGAAGTGAACAGTATTTTTAGCAAAGATACGAGACAAGATGCGTATTAATTTCAGAACCTGTAGCACACGTGAAGAATTTAGTTTTTAACATGTTTCAGGCATTAATCGGCGCGTACAAAGGTTAACAGCCTGGGAAGATCGATCGCCGACGGGCTCTATTTCTGTCACCATTTAAAATGCGAGCTCCGCATAGTTATCATCATCCCTCTTTTTGTGGTAGATAAGGTTCACTATTATCCGCCTATTGCTGTCCTTGTAATGGGAATTAGTGTCCAACCGGATGATTGACGAGAGCGCCAAGGCATCTTGCTCGCGAGAGTTGCTGGCGTCTTGTTTACATTAAAAGTCACCTGTCCTAACCTCAGTGACTCGATATATCACCACAAATTTTTTAATAAGCCTAATCTAAAGAGCTGCAGAGTGATTTTTTAGTGCAAGGATTTCTCACCCGTGTACGCATCGTTAATTAATTACGGTGAGTATTTAGAGCATCGGGACGCTCAATAAACTGCATTTCTTGAATAAGAACTTAAATACCGAATCGAGGCCAAATATTCACTGCCAGGTCTGGCTGTAAAATAATTGCGTCCTAAACCAAAACGTACAAGTATTAAGTCAAAAAATATTGTAGGTAGGTACATTAAGGAAATATCAATTTTTTGTTTTCTATAAAAAAATCCGCAATCAAAGATCTTTTTTGCGTCCAGAATTATTGTCTTTAACCCGTTTCACATGGAACATCGGGACTGTTGTTTAAATTGACTTCTCCAGATGAGACGCATACCATCAGTAGGTAATATTCTGACTGGTGCAAGGGTTGGGCACGTATATTACATAATGTAATTTACACGTTTTTTACATGTAAAAAATTATGTATTTTACATAACTCATTTTGGTCATGACAAGTAAAATATGTAAAAAATACAAACTGAATTTTTAACATTTTTATTGGGTATTAATAATAATAAATTCACTCGTCCCTGTTGTCACAATCATTGTTATCATACAAAATGTGATTGTCTTTCATTCTTAGAGAATAATATATATGAACGAGTTACTTTAGGCATGTTTATAAATAAAAGCGAAAACTAAAAGCAACTAAACACAGCTGCACTTCTACGTTACGTAAACAATACCGCACTAACACACTAACAATTTATGCGCATGACTTCACTGAAGCTGAATGCAACTGAACACAATTGAACACAACTACGTAAACGGTAATAATACACTAACACTTTATGACCATAACCTCACTTTACAGTCTTTTTTACGTATTTTACATTTTTTACATATTTTACAATTTTTACAAGTAAAAAACCATTTTTACATGTAAAATGTAAAACATATTGAAAATCGTGTAAAATCCCAACCCTTAGGTGCTTTACGCAAACGTATTCACATCGTCAGTACTGGATTGATCATTAGGGTTGAGTATCCGTCGCTCATCACTTGCATATGAAACGGGTCTTTATTTCATTCTGTGCATTTGTGAAGACGTATGCTTATATCTCAACACAAATAAAAAACCTTCGTCTTCAAATAATCTTCACGGAGGCTTCCTGAAGATTTCTATCATCGTATTCTCTTGCCAGTCAAAAGAAAAAACTTAACAAGTCAAAGAAGAAAATAATATTGAAACCAATACACAGACGCGCTGTACGTAATAAATGAAATTATAGAATATGTCTACATGTGTACTTTTAGGCTTAGTACCACTCGCATGTAGTAAAATGTTCGAAATATCATTCATTAAAATATTATTAATTAGTAAACCAAAAACAGTATGAATCTATTAGTTTATGATTTTACACCTTATAGTTTCCTAGAACAGGTAACAGGTATAGATAAAGTATAAATTTCTCAAAATTAACAAAATTTACATACGTTTCAAATTATATAATTGAGAACGAAAAAGCGGGACCAAATATCTTCTAAAATGTATTGGAAAGTTCTAAGCAGTCTTCTTTGTTCAGAAACTAAGCTCTAATCTTTCAGTTTAGGAAGTCGTTCCGTAGCTGCGTAGATTTGAAGTATTGTTATAAGCACCGGTTTCAAGTATTGTTGGCAGCGTCGGTTTCAAGTATCGTTGCCGGTGTCGGTTTCAATTCAATTATTGTTGCTGTCACTAGTCTTTCCTATTTCCGCCGGTACCGGTTTAGAGTATTCATCTTTGCTGTTAGATAATGCTAGAATAAAAAAAATATATTTTACAACTTTATCCTACAAAAATTATATTAGAATGCAGTAGAAAAAATATAAATCAACAATTCTTATTTACTTAAATAATTTTTATGTTAAATTTTTATTATACCGGATAGTTTTAAAAATTGAGATAAGGTTGAAACTTCATTCTACATATGTTACCATAAATCTTAACGACTCAGCTAATAAGTCCTTAACCAAAAGTTGAAATGTTCGAGAAAATTGTCATAAAAAATTGGCAGGCCACTGGCAGTTACGTTACTAAAAACTCATACATTCTACAGCTGTACCTAATAGAGTTTCATTGTTTTGTATCTCAGAATGCGATTACCTCCACACAGGAGCGGAAGTTTTTAGTCCTACTTTTATATCTTCATTATGCTTCCCTAAAATTACTTTCGTGTTTTTTTTTTTCGTTATATGTCAGTGCATTACAAAATATAAAAGTGTGCTTCAATAAAATATATTGTCACTGTCAATTAGAAAATATCGTGAACTTAAACCTCTAAATTTTAAGGTCCAGTTTTTCAATCATAACTTGACTAAAAAGATTAGATTAAAGTTATATTTAGGTAGTTGGAGAAGCGTTTCTCAAGTGATAATTATCTCGAATGTATTTGTTAAACTATTTGTCAAAGTATCAGACATAAGGATGTGGAAATTTCAAAAAATATTTTTTTTTGAAAGAAACGTGGAAATTTCATTATTTTCAATATGAAACTTTTCAACGTTAAATGCAATGAAATTTCACAATAAACGAAAAGATTGAAATTTCTTTAAAATTTCTTTGAAATTTCAATAAAAGTTCCAAAAAAAAAGAAAAAAATTAAAATCAAGTTTTATTTAGAATTTTTTTAACACAAGTATAAATAATGTACATACAGTTACGGACAGAAAATTTGAGAGGTCACAGCTGATCTTTCCAGTGGGTTAAAATAGCCCTTTACTATTATTTTGAATGACCTTTGCAAATAAATTTTGAAGTTTATTTTTAACGCACTGCAATATTGGCAATATGCAAAGTTAACATTAAGAAAATGTGTAGAATGAAATTCATCTTTTTACCTTTTTTTTTGTTAATTAACTATTGAATTGTCCATGTGCAATTAGTAAATATTTAGGCTCGTTTTTATAAGCACAAGTTAACTTTAACTTCCAGTTTATTGCCATAACAACAATTGTGTTCACAATTGTTACCACGGGAATAAATCGATAAAATCGATTAAAAGAACGTTCCGAGAAGCGTTATTAAAGTTGGGGATAGAAAACTTCGGACACGAACAAGAACTTTCATATTATATTATCATGTTGTGGTGATTCCGAAATTTGAAAGTTCATTCAGTAGAAATGAGTTCTCAATCTGGGTCGCCAAGTGGCTTAGCGGTCTAGCCTAGCCGACTTTGAAAGTCGTGTCACTCGGCGGCGTGGGTTCGAATCCCACCATTAGCCATGGATGTTTGTTCAGTCTAATGATTTAGACCTAGCTTTAATATACTTTTAATATACGTAATTGTCTGGAATGGCTAATGGCCGAAAGACAAGCAGCATTGCTGCGCAAAGCAAAATAGAAGAAGAAGAAGAAGAGTTCTCAATCTCAACTGTCGTGTTGGGAACTGTTAGTGTGTTGCGGAATGCGCCCACAAAACCAAAACAAAATTTAGCCATACGTAAAAAAAAACAAATTGCCTATTTTATGATAAATGAGCTGGATAAGCTACCCTCATCATTGCGTTCACATTGCGTTCTATTCGAATCTATCGCAATTCGTTAATAGCAAAAGGCTTAATAAGTATCATATATTTTTTTGTAAGTATCCAAACGAAAAAGAAATTTTCAACAACTAAGGAATTTTCACAGAAAAAGTTTTTCATTTGATAAAAAGTTACGAAGTAAACCATTTAGTGAAAACATCATAATGAGGACACCCACAAAACGTCGAATTATTGATTTTGAAATCTGACACAATCAGGAGTTTTAGCCCAATTCAATCTGTATTTTAGAACAAACTGGAAAGTGAAATGATGCCTTGCAACTTTTACTTGCCTTACGATTCTATAGAAGATTTTTTTCTGTTCATTGCAAGTGATTTTCGTGGGGTTTACAAATCTACTGCCAGGGAAGTGGTTAATGGCCAGTTGAACCTAACACTTAAACTGAGCCTAAACTTAAGTGGTGTTTATAATGTTACAAAACAAAACAAAATTGAGGTTGTACAACATTGTGTTAGGCCCGGTAAAACTATGGTCGAAAAATCTAAGGCCCACTTGTACAATGCCAGTTTAAATTTAAGCTGAAGCTTAAACCCATAGCAACGATTATATCAACAATTGTTGTTCAGAGTTTAAGCTTTGGGCTTAAGTTAAGCTGGAATTGTATAACTGGGCCTTAATGGCCGTATGCATCGAACGAATTAACTCAGCTTAACATTAAGCGTCACTTAGAATGTGACTTACACACCAGATACATCTGAAGAAATTGCTGAACACTGACACTATCGTCATCGCAAGACTTCCTAGTTATATTGGCAAATTCACAAGAATAGGAGGGCATTCGCATAGGCTTAGGCATATCTTTAAGATCACTTGCAATTTGCCAAAGCCAGTCGGTTTTCTTTGCGCGAAGGTTTGTTTATTCATAACTTTGTACAACTGTTTGTGCATATGTCTGGAACCGGCATAAAGGTATAAGATCGGATTGCGCAGTTGAAACTCTAATAAAGCGGGTAATGTGATAAACTGATGTGTTAAGGGGCAGCCTGGTGTTATCAAGTAGAACGCAAGAAACACTCAATAAAAAATTACAGTCATATACTCAGTTATTCTGCAATATCTAAAGATTTTCACATTAATTAGTAAACCTGTTGTACTCTGAAATCCAGATTGCTTCGTCACAACGCGTCAACATGACAAGGAAGTAGAAAATAATATAAATAATCTTAATACAGGAAGTGTTTTTTTGGGGATGCTTGCTTGCATTTATACTGCGCTTTATACATCATGACGTTGAAATATTCGGTTCCTACATCTACACTGCTCAACAATTGAAGTGTATAATTATAATTTGTACTGAAATGTGCATTCGAAAGTGTTCTTAAATGGTTTGCACTGTATACTGTTTCTCAATACTGTTTTACAGCGAATATTTTTCCAAGTTTTTTTTAGTGATTTGTACTGTTATCGCTTTAACAAGAAAAAGGTAGGAATATGGCTCCAAAATGTTAGCAAGTTAGTGAAAGAGAATTACTTATACCGAAGTCACTACTCTTATTTTTAACAACATTTCTGTCTATTACCATAGAAATTATGCCTCTACGACGTTTGGAAACAATGCAAGTCGAGCAAGTAGTGCGTTGGATTGGTGAAGGTTTGCCAGAAGAAGAAGTCGTTAACCGGCTGAATGTGTCGCAAAGTGTTGTAAGTCGAGCATGGCATCACTACTTAGCAATTGGATCTCCAGCGTACATCCATGGTGGAGATCGAGATCGGGCCACACCCCATGCCCCAAGACTGTTTGATAGTCCTTAGAAGACAACAAGAAATCGAACACCCAGCTTTTTCAGGTAAGCTTCTGGAAGAGTGATTTCTGGTCAAACTCGGAAGAAGGTTGCATGCACGTAATTTGTGCTGCACACTCACAATGACAACGTTATCATTGGAATTTTCACAATAGGAAACATTGCCTCCTTACCGACGAATCGAGATTTCGTTTGTACACGTGTGATGATCGATGGAGAAAAAGAGGAGAACGATACAATGAAAATTTAATGGCACTTCTTTTGGCGGAGGATCAGTTTGTATTTGGGGAGGCATATATTTTGATGAACGCACTGTCCTGCTGGTTTTAATTAATGAAACAATGACTCCCACAAATATCGCGACAGTGTTATAGAGCCGGTAATAGTGACATTTGCTGCTGCAATAGGTGAAATATTTGTTTTTATTGATGATAATGCACGTTCTCACCGTGCAAGAATTGCAAATGATGGGATACAACATCATAGGGTTACTAAAATGGAGTGGCCACCCTCCTCACCAGACATGAATTGCATTGAGCATGTTTGGGCCGAGATCGCTAGGCAATTTAACCAGCTCAAACAGGCTCCCCACAACTTATAGCAATTGCCTAGGGCATTGCAAGCAGTTTAGGAAGTCATACCTCAGGACTTTATCAATAATTTGATAATGAATCTTTCCAATAGAGTAACAGCATTAAGGCGAATCAAGGGTGGGCCTATATTGTATTCACTTTCTTTAATTCATAAATCATCAATAAAAGAACTTTGTAAGTTGTTATTTTTTCTTCCAAAAAAACATTTTTTTTCATTTACCTACTCATTTTTTCCCACTGAAGTTCTGTTTCTTTTGATTTCTTTAAATGTATCATAGCATCCATCAATGAATAAATTTATATCACACGGATCTTCATTTCTTTTTTAAAGCTACTACGTGAAATAATAAACCGTTGCAAACATCCACTTCAATTTTTGAGCAGTGTAGACATAAGTATTTTAGATACTCTGTTCTTTGTAACAAAAATTTGCGGAACTCTTCATATCCTTAACACTCATTTTAATTAGTCTGTAAGTTTAAAAAAAATCTATTTTGGATATGATTTTGCTACGATTACAAAATATTTTTAATCAATTTGTTAGTTAGCTAATCAGATGTTGGAGAAACACTCTTATAGTTAACTAAATAGTTAACTTGTTTACTGAGTTTACTTAATAAGTATTTAGATTATTATTGATTGATTAATTAAATTTGGATCCAAGCATTTGATAAATCGTTTGGTGCATTTTTTAGAACGTGAAATTTTGTTTTATTGAAGATACTTTGCTTATTCTGCACACGTTCTTTTAAAATTGAACATATGAAAGTATACGGTGTATGTTGAAAGATATAAAAAAGTCATGATATACAAGTATCGAATAAGTAAATTTATTAGATAATTAAAAGAAAAAATCTCGAAAAATAAACATGATCGACCACGAAGGTATTTGTCAAAAACAAATTTGTCGCAAAAACAAATAGCGTGCCAAAAGTAGAATATTTAATCTTAAAATAATTTGAAAATTTACGTAAATAGGTTAAATACTTGAAAGTGCCTTTCCATTTGCTTTTTCTTATACCGTTCCTGCTTATTACTTCGAAATACAAAGTAAGCAAAAAAAACTCGGAATGTTCCCCGACTAATCTAATTTCTCCATTAAATAGAATTCCCGAAAATTACGTGTCATGTTTAACGCCCCTGTAGTGGATATTAAAAAACTTGCAAAAGTAATCATGCCGTTATCTCGGCGAGTGTGGCGGAAGCTGAGGCGGGAGAAGCGGCGGTCGCTCCGGAAAGTGTAGCCCGTTTGTTAAAACTGTTAACGAATCTTAAAATCCCTTAAAAAGTGGGCCTAAGTTTATGAAGTCTCGAGATTCGATAGAGTGCGCGGTCGCCATAAAAATTAAGCTTCACACAGCATCAGCGGGCGGCGTTCATTACGGAGCCACATAACCATAAAAAACCGAACCCCCCCATACAGGGGTGGTTCTTCCATTATACTTTCCGCGCGCTGTTAATCTTGGAAAGTAAAACTTATGCAAACGAGCCCGCCGCGTGGTTTTACAAGGCACGTAATTTCGAGTCGACTTTCGGGGGCGGGTGTTGGTTGTTTTTACATCCCATCATCTCAGACGCCTGTCAGACACACACGCGCGCACAATACAAGATTTATACCCAGCCTGCACAATGAAGTATCAGAAGCTCTCAAACTTCTTCAAACTTATATAATAGAAAGTAAAGATTTGTTACTTTTAATAAGAGCGAAGCCGGCGTATACTTGGCTGCCTTCAAATACTTAAAGCTTAAATTACAGAAGATCGTATCAAAACTTAGCAAATATTCATCTTCATAATGTTTGAAAAGGATCATCTGTACGAAATAATGAATAATTTGATTCATTTGTTCAAACGAAAACATCTTTGTAGTAGAATTAATATTATAATATTATGTGCTTTATCGGGTTACGATTTATAATTTTTCGACATCCCCTAAATTTTAGTCGTTTATCAAGAAAAGTTTAAGGGAGTGGGGGATGAAGATTATGAATATATGTATATAAAAAAGGAACGAAGTCTATTTTAAAAAATAATGAATGAAATAGTAGATCGGATGTAAGATTCCGTTTATCAGTGTCCCGGTTAATCAATCACTTTAAATTTGTGGACACGCGAGATTTGAGCGTTTAATGAGGGAACACTGGCGCCACTGGCAGCTCAAAAAACAAAGATATCGGCGATACGGGCCGAATCAGATCTCCGGCGCGATAAAGCTAGAACACGGAAAGCACATTCGACAACGGAAAGTATAAGGTGTCCGGATTTGGACGACAAAAAATGACCGCTGCAAAAAAAGGATTGGAGTGTGGAACAAGACAAAAGAGGAGATTTACGAGAGGCCGCTTCTTCTAATGGGTGGCGCGCCTTAATTACATCACCACCTCAGTCGGAACACTCAAAGTCTCGTATAAATAAAAGAAACACCGAGCGTTTTTTGTATGGTTTTACATGCTGGATCGGAGTCGATATACCGACGGGACCGCTTGCCATACAATTCATGTCGTTTTGTTCCAAATAAACTAAGCAACTTTTAAGTTATTTGTCTGCGAAACTAAGTCCGAGTTCAACGCAGACCACATACATTTTGCCTAATAGACACTTTCGTTACATTCCATACAAAACACAAATCGTTAATACTACTGATAAAATATGGCCATCTGGCAAGTACAGAAAATAAAGTTCCTTAGTTCTAAATAGAACTTAAGCATTGTAGAAAAACATTTTAACTTAAAACAGTTAAGTCAACTTATTCCAATCTGTATTGAAGCAGAAATCAAATTTGTCATTGATCAACATTCTAGTGGAATTTTTATTTAGGCTACATTTTCATTATTCAAGGGAGCGCGTATTTTTCTGTTCATTTAAGTGATTTTAGATATTACTGCTTCTACTATTAACCAAATAATACAATTTTATGTTTGGTAAGATCGTGATATTATTATGTCTTGAATTCAAGACACACGAAATAAATAATTCAAAAAATAAAAAAAAATAAAATTTATTTGGATATGTTTGCAGTATAGCCGAATCTCAGTTTAATATCCTTTAAATTCTCATTGAATGGAATCAATACCTACAGTAACATGTTTCTGAAAAACAGATACAAAGGAAGTTAGTAGGTAAAGTACAAATCGAGATGAAATGAAATGAAGTGAAATGTGCTACTTATTTAAAAAAAAGTTTACTTTCAGAGGACTACACTGAGAAAAATGGAATTTTGCGATTTTGATAAAACATCACTCCCATCGATAAAATATAATGTAAAAGTATAAAAAGCGGGAGACACATTGAAGCGGTTGCGGTAGCGATTGCGGTGGCGATGGCGGTCACAAGCGTTCAGACAGGAGCGATTAGACGAGCTGCGTCTTGTCTACCGCTGGACTATATTTAAAGTGGAAAACACATTGAGGCGGTTGCGGTAGCGATTGCGGTGGCGGTGGCGGTCACAAACGTTTACATGCGAGCGATCACGGTAAAGTTACGTAAATTCATTGGCATGTCTATCTTGTCGCATACATGAGAACGTTTGTGACCGCCACCACCACCGCAATCGCTATCGCAACCGCCTCAATGTGTCTCCCGCTTTACCGCCCAACACTCTGCGGTGGCGATCAAACATAGCAGGTTGCGTTTCACCGTTAACCGCGCCGGGAAAAAATGGAAAATGTTACGGAAAACTCATTGATTATGTTAAGAATTACAGAGTGGTTTATGGTTTAACACATCCGGATTACAAAAATATACAGTATTAGTTGATTAGGCAATATTAGTTCTAATATCTCGTCAAAACATACGAAATTCATTCGAAAATACGCATAAAAACGTTTTTTTATCGTTTCGCAGTTGCGGATATAATTTGTGGGATTCATCCTCTTTTTTGCGATTCAAGTTAATCTCATGGATCCATATTTTCCTTTTTTTATCTCTGTATAAATACAAATCGATTCTGTAGAACATCACTTGACTGTGACTTGAATATGACCCTCTTCTGCTTCTGCTAACAAAGCTCTAAGCTCTAAGGAGTGCTGCTTCCTCCTTTAAGAGATCCAAGATTGTATCTTTAATTATGATGTATTATTACCCCACAAGTGTTAACACTTACTGCACATTACAGTATTTATAAAAATGAATATCATCGCGATTTCAGTGTGTGCATCAGAATCGCTATCACAACGCCACCGCCACCGCTCCCGTGATCGCCACCGCAACCGCCTCAGTGTGTGTCCCGCTTTAATGCTGTCATGTTATAAGATCCATCTTACTCTAAATTAATCATGATTCTTAGCACAATGAAACTTTTTTTTTATCTGTGGTGGTTGCCCAACGGGGTCCTAAGTCAAAGACTTGTCTGGACGTCAGGAGCGGGAGTGTATTTGAGTGTTCCATGGCTTTGTTACTTTCAACCTTCTCGCCGTGTAAGGGGAAGTAGTGTCGAATTTTATCCCCAACACTGAAGGGTGCCTGAAGTCGATACCCACCACCCCCGAGAAAAATCCCGAGCGCGGTTCGAACCGACAATTATGCGATTGCAAGGCCGGTCTCTTACCACTGGACCGTTCAGGCGATGTTTAAGTTTAAGAATGTAAAATTATCATTTTACATAATACGTATAGTTAAAATAATAAACCATAATGAAATATTATGCTGAATAAATTAGTAATAAAATGACATGTCTGACTTTTTGTTAATTACTTCGGTAATTTTATCATGAGAGGAAAAGATACTCTAAACAACAAACCACATAGTGTTAATTTTGCAGTAGTACGCTGAGTTGGTTTTTAACGCGAATCCGAATAAAATGTTCGGAATTCTTGTTAATATAAACTTACTCTTTGGTACTATTTTTCTCAGTGTACCATCAATATTATCTGTACTATCTCATCTTCTAGAAGCCCCTAAAAACCAGCAGCATAGAATTTTTTCGTCACCGTCGGAACTAAGTCGTATTATTAAACATTCCCAAATGATTGTCTTGCCATTCGGCACCACAGGCATTCTATTCTTCTGTGACAGCTTCACCAACAGCCTCAAATGATGAGAAGAAAGTACAGACATTAACAAATTTGAAATGGCAAGTCCTCAGACGTTCTTCATATAGTACATATTTTACTGGAGCGATTTTATTTGTTCGGTCCTCTTAAGCAACATCTTTTGAGTAAATACTTTTGTAGTGATGATGACATACAAAAGAACATCACCATCTGATTCCAATGACAATCAGAATGTTCTGCACTCCTGGTTTTGAGAGACTCGTAAAAAATGCGACGATTTCCTGAATACGAACTGAAAAGCAAATGTAGCTTTCATAACAATCTTATCAGTTTCATTTCCATTTTGACTTAACTAATTTACTTTTTTTTTCGTGTGAACCTCTGCTAAGTTTAACCAATTTTAATATCACACGAAATCGTAGTAATATAATGTTAGATATTAATTTTTAAGCAAAAATATAATGCGTTTAGAATTAAAGAATTATAAACGTTTGCCTGCAATGCGAGTTTTATCTACGTTCACCCAGACGGTTTAAGATGCTGGGATCCTCTTGACTTTATATAAACAATAAACAGTTTTCGGGCAGCAAAGGTTTTTCTTTGGAGATCGGGACAGTCGAGTTTATGATACGTAATCGATAGGCGCATTAATAAGAGTCTGCGGTGTTAGTTAATATGATAGAAACGTGCGGAAAGTAATTAATTAATACACGCGCTTAACCAACCACCTTGGCCAACTTACAACTTGGAACTTGCGCTTGCAACGCTCAACTCGCGTTAATTGTATAGTATGCGTGTATTATATTCCTGGCGTGCATATACAGGGTGTGTTCGGAAAGTATTGGGCGCTACGCTAGTGGAAGCAGCAAGGCGGTACCTAGAGATAAGCTATTAATTGTAGCTAATGCATGATATGTAGAGAATTAGCTTAAAGTATTTCCTGCATGGTGTATGAATGAAGCGATTTCTGACCGTTGGCCAGTAGGTCGACTGGGGTAACCACGGTGGCATAGAGATTGTGACGTCACTTGCATGAGTAGTGGTTACTTCATAAGGAAAATCGTACTAACAAGGAGGAAAGCGCTACCGAGAGTAAACGACGTACTGTTCACGGTCGCATGGTGACCCCTTAGGGACCCGATGAAGGGGATTGAGAGCCCTAAGGTTATTAAATTGTCACCACCCCTACGTGCCGGGTGTGAAGGGGCGTCCATGGTAAGGACGTCGCTCGTGTAAGTCACTTTGGCGGAAGAGTGGATTGGTGGTATCACGGGTCGGAGATGACAAAGTCGTAGGGTAGAGTATGTTTGCATGTCATTGAGGCTACCTGTGCTGCATGTGGCTTGTGTTTCTGGAAATAACATTTCAGAGCAATAGTTTATGAAAGAGCAACAGATATGATAATAAAGGCCCAAGGTTGGACATCATCAGGAGCGATGATAGAGGCACTAGGTTGAGTTGTAAATTGACCAAAGGGTTGAGCAGGTGCAGACCGTTGGGGCCAGGGGACTGGGTTCTCCGGTGAGTAAATAACTGTTGTCTCTTACAAATGATTGTAAACACATGTTATTGTTGCATGAACGCACCATGTCAATGGGAGGTGATGGTAGCGAACGGTACCCAGTAGCCAAAGGAAATGGTGAGCGTTTTGATTACTTAATTTATGTATACGCTTTACCACATTTTAATAATACTGAAAAAAAAAATGTTGGTAACTTCGGCCGACCTTACAATAGAAGTTTGTAGATTCATTGTTATTATCAATTATTTCTCCTTTCCGTCAATATTTCTTTATATATATTTGCCGTCTCATATCAGACGAAAAATCAGAGTTTTGAAGACGACAAAGTGTATGATTGTGAATGGAATTAACCTTTCTAATCACAACCCTTACAATCATGTTAGAACGAGCGGATAGAATAGAAGTGGAAACAAAAAAGAAGAAATCATTCAAGGAATTGAACTTTCTTCAAAGCATTTAGCACACTATATTACACTCAAATCTGATTACATGATAATCTTTGATAATCTTGGAAGAAATTTGTATGCTTGGGAGGGTTACCTCGGTTGGCTAAGAAATGAATTGCTTCAGAATTCTGATAAAATCTGCTAAATTTCTCCATTACATGTCTTTGAAAGCATGTTTGTTTTGTGAAAATAGATTTTGGAAATCCATAAAACACGTATATAATTTTCAATTTAAAGTAAACCAAATGTCGACAAAGTGTTATTGATTATTTAAAGTTGGTTCTTGTCCGATGAAATTTGTATCACAAAATCTCTTAACCGGACACTAAATCTCGCACTATACACTTAACGTTTCACCGTCCTTCGACAGCTTCGTCAGAAGTGAAAAATATAACACGTTGTCAAAATAAACAAGGTTGTCAACGGAAACTGAAAAGGTAAATTGATTTTTTTTTTAAACATAATAAATATTTTATTTTAATAATTATTGATTATATTATATATTTTAATGTTCTTATCGTTTGTTAAATGTTAACAAATTTTGCTCCAAATTAAAGATTTCATTGAATTTGATATTTCTGATAACAATAAACATTTCCATAAGTAAAAATAGTAATATGTTTGCAACTCGTTTAAATTAAAAATTGCATATGACCAACAAACTCTTCGACAGTTAATTAACTCCAGTCTCTGGCTAAATTAAGATCTATTTTGAACCCGAGCCGCGTTTGTGCGTGCACTTGCGATCTGGAAACATTTACGATTACTTTGAACTGCTCAATTAAAGCCTGAGTTATGCGAGGAATAATTAGTAATTCGCATAATTTATGTTAAGTGAAGATCATAGAAATTTCGCTTGTAGTTATTGCCCGCTGCTTTCCGAATTACAGATGCCTCCTGACTTTTACACCGCCCCCTGATTTATGCCACATTTATTTCGAATCTTCTCCGAGAAAAAGCAGAATCTACTGGATGCCTGACGTTATGTAGTAATAAATAAATTTTGAAAATTTAAGTCATTCTCATAAGTAGGTACTCAGGAACATATGTGATGCTGTATATCTTACGTTTAACTTGGTCTAAATGCTATATGCATTTCGTAATTTGTTCCTGAAAGTTTGCTTTGCTTCTCGACATTTTTGTCAAAAAGTCAACAAGAAGTAACAACAAAATTTTGCTTAGATTATTAGACAACAGACAATTAGTTTACTTCTGAAAATTTAATAGGAAAATAGTAAAACGAGCAGATGCAGTCGATGTTAAACTGTTGTACAAACCAGATTTATTTATAATTATCGCTGTAGGCTAGAAGAGAAATTTATAGGGTGGGAAAGTAACAAGCTCAGTAACAAATGGTTTGTGCAGATTTTCAACCAACTGTTGCAGAACTGAGTTCAACTATCGTCCGTTTGGAGCTGTGGCTCTGAGTTTTTGAATTTTGTATTTCCAGGTTTTCCTGCCTTGTGACAAGTTTCTGATTTCCTTTTCTTTGATCTCTTTCTTCCCAATTACTTTTAGATTCCCGTCTTTGAACTTTGCCTTGTAGTCTTTTTAATATAAGGAAGAAACAGGTAAAAAGTTTTTTGATTAAAATAAAAATTAAAAAGTTTTATTGCAAGTCGTTGGAAATAAATAAAAGAAGGAAAGTATCTTGATAGAGATAGATGAAGAAAAGAAAAAGGAAAAACAAATAGTACAATCTTCCTAATAGCAAATTAGGAAATAGGCAAATGCGAAAAGTAAACGCAACTTGTGTTCTCACGGTAGTTATGACGGAACTATTTGGAAACTAATTTAAATATCCTAAATGAAGAAATGAGAAAATCAACGTGAAATGTTAAGAAACAAGAATAAACCGATAAAAGTAACCAAATCAAAAGTACCGATTGAAAGTTAAAAAGTCTAATAATCGATGCGTTGAAGATTAAAATATGACAGAACACAAGATGTGTGAAGATTAAAAATTTGAAGAAAGAGCATACATAAAATAAGAAATTCAGAATTAAAGTTAGAACTAAAATAAAGACAAAAACTGTACAGGTACCTACGATTTTTTTGCGAGACTAATTAATTCATTGGCAATATTTGGTGATAATGACAAGAAAAAAGTGTTGTACTGTAATTGCTAATGAATATGATTTGAAAAGTGTTGATGACAAATCTTTAAAATTGAGATGAGAAGCAAACTTCATTTATAGGAAAGGTTAATTAATGCATCTTAAATAATGTTGACTCATCATGTCATCATATAATATACTTGATGAAACATGTAATGATTTAAAATTCTGCTAACAGAATGTCTTTTTTTCAAAGAAATATTGTAGGAAAATGGTAACTAAACATTTCTTTTTAGAAACATCATACAATTGAGTAGAAGAATTTATAAATAATATATCATATATTAGATTGGAATATAAGAGAGGGAATAAGTTTTTCATTTCGATGTAGTTTGTATGGTTTTTTCTTCTTAACGATTAAAAAGTGAGAAAATGTAACTTTCAGAACAATCTTTATTATATTAGTAATTTTCGTGTTGTATAATGCAGAACTCTTATGTCTTCATCACAACGCAGGAACAACAACAAACCGGATCGCGTATCAAAATGTTTTATTTGCAATGATCTTGTTTAAAATCCTGTTCATGCAGTGAGATTTGCGTTCACAGGTATGTACACAACGAGCTATATTTCAGTGATTACCGGCAATAAATAATTAATGCAGCTGCATAAATACGTACATCGTGATGCAAGAAAGGATGCAGATACGCGGACCGGAATATTGGCGTACGGAGTTTCGATTCAATTATACACGAAGCTACATCATAAACAATTCCGGCGAGCAAAAGAAATCCGTAGCGCCTTGTAAGTTGTAGTATTTACAAAACAAAGATATAGGACTGATAAGTTTAAACGACGCCTTTAGTTTATGTTACGTGACACCGGGGGTCGTCTCGTTCACGAGTTGTGAGTCTAGTAGTCGCGAAGAATGTGTTAAATTTACAGCTGAAACCGCGTGCACCGGTCGGAGTTCCAACCAAATAAAAATATACGGCGAAATTCACCGAGCATAGAAAATCCATTATAAAATATTGTATGGAATTTTCATTGTTTACAAGTTTCTAGATATTTTTATTTTTATTTAACATGCAGAACTGAAACTGACAGGATTTATTGATTGGATATGGGCGGAACGCAAAATATACCCCGAACGACAGATCAGTATTTTTCGCTTTGCCAATTATTTTTTGGCCTAATTAAGACCCGAATAAACTTCCTCGCCACAATCTCATAACATGGTGAACGTTATAGGACCATTGGCGACGTCGGCAGACAAGCGGAGTGCCACCTCGGTTTACCGCAAACCGCGTCGGGACGCTGCCTAGATCCTTGTTTGCAACAGTAATTATTATTCATAAACCCCTGACCGAGCTGACCGGGCCAGGCTTGGCCTAAATTAATATCGCGTACTTACACGAAGTATGGATTACAGAAACCCTTGCGAACAATGTCAAATCGACAGCAAAACATTTGCTTTTTAAAATACCAAAAAATAAGGGTTCCTAATTCCGAATAGGAATAATTTCATTTTTTACAGAAAATGATAAAAAAACCTACAAAAAAGATTGTATCTACAAACGAATAATTCAAATTCGAAGAATTTATGACTCGAAAGCTTTTGCTAATTAAAAGAACCATTTGATCAGCTAATTTTTTTATAACGTTTCATTCACAAGGGCGCCATTTTGTAATTTTACACCTGATAAAAAATAGAAATTTTGTAAATTAACGCAGACAACTCTTACAATAATAAAGAAATATGGAAGATTTTTGGAGTGGTTCTTGAAAATATCAAAAATGAAAATTTACCAAAACAAATAGCAGTACACTGTTGAAAATCGCATTCTTGAAAAGTGAAAGTAAAATAATTGCGTGTTAAAATTTACACAGTGCCCGTGTAAATTTGCCATAAAAATCACACCGGCTATTGCGTATCATTTATTAAATCCTTTTTGTTATGAAATTACATAAAAGTGATGAAAATAATACAGTTAAGTGTGTTTGGACCATCTGCGTAATTCTTTTTATACGGGTGATGTCAGCTCGAGCCGTCTACATACAGCGTGATTCAAAAGGGTCGCATCATCGCTTTGGTGTAAATACAGACCATTAACAGGAGCACAAATATGTTTTTAGAATTTTTTTGCCATGAATAGTTTTTAAGATATGAATGTTTAAAAATAACGCAAATAGGCAACGCTGCACCTTGTAGATGCACTTACAAATTTGAAATCATAGATCATAGGTACCCTCTTTTTTGTTGACAACTGCATATGCGCTGGTTTGTCAAAACGTTTGGAAATAAAATTTGACATAATAATAAATGTCAATTCTTAACTGGGGTTCTTAATATCCTACTTTCTTCAGCTATTCTAAAGGTCTTAAGTAAAAAAAATAATGAAAGAGTTGGTTGATTTGATCCAGCATCCAATGGCAAAAGTTAATGCGAAGAGGAAAATCAGCTTCACACAGAGCTTGAACTTTTGTATAGTCGAAAGAATGGTAACCTTCTGTTTTTAATGCACACCGAACAACATTGTAATTTACGTTTAAATTTCGTCCAATATCTCGAATGCTGACGTTAGGATTGTCTTCAACGACTTGTAGAATAGATTCCTCGACTTGGGGAGTTCTGGCGGAGCGTGGCCTACCTATCACTTCATGATACCGATGATACATGACACTGATCAAGCCGTTGAAAAACATTCTTGTCTGGATGTCTACGTTCACCGTATCGTTCAGTATAAACTGCTGCAGCGCGTCGAAAGTTTGCACCACTTTCTCCCAGAAGAAGATACATATCACAGTACTCATTTAAAGTAAACATTTTGAATTTGAATAGATTCTTCAAATCAATAAAAAAATTTGACTTTCAAAATGTCCTGTATCATTGATAAATTTTATTTGTCAGGTCACACTATGGTAACCATAGTAAAATCGAATTTTCGGTGCACCGTTGCCGGCTTTACTTCTAAAATAATGTTAACATTTCCAAAGACTTTTCCTGCTTTATTACTTAATAAACATTATGTTTTATTAGCAAGGATAATTTTAGAGGCGTTTATATACACCTTTCATTAATAAAAACATAAAGTTACATTATCTAATTACTATAAAATCAACATCAGTTTCGTAACTTTGAAAGCCTATATCTTCGTAAAAAAATCATCTAGAAAATTTTTATTTACACTTTTGAGAACAAATAAGTGGGTCTGAAAACCACATAAGTGATGGTGCGGTCCTTTTGAATCACGGTGTATAGGTGCGGTGAAAAACGACGCAATAATGAATGTGCATATTATTTACACTAAAGGTCTGTGTTAGTTTTCACACAAAAGTCGGTGTGGACCGCAAATGACACTGCGATTGTGTGGATTTTGGCACCGATTTTTCAACAGTGTATGATATGAACACAATAACATATACGTCAATTTTTTTCTTATATGTCGATCTGATCAATCTGAGTTAAGAATACAAAGTGACTTTCGACTGCAAGGGGTAAAAGCTGCTTCACGAAAGTTAAAATCAGATAGCTCAATAAGAGTTTTTACAATGATCAATCGATCGATAGGCATATAATAAGAAAGTGATGTTTATCTAAACGTACTTTGACAGGCTGTCGTCGGAAGCAAGAAAAAATCAACACCTGAATAATACACTGTTGAAAAATCGGTGTCAAAATCCACACAATCGCACTGTCATTTGCGGCCACACCGACATTTGTGTGAAAACTAACACAGACCTTTAGTGTAAATAATGTACACATTCATTGTGTTGCGTTGTTTTTCACCGCACCTATATGCAGACGGCTCGAGCTGACATCACCCGTACAAAAAAAATTACACAGATGGTCCAAACACTTTTGTGTAATTTCATAACAAAAAGGAGTTAATAAATAATACGCAATAACCGGTGTGATTTTTGTGGCAAATTTACACGGTCACTGTGTAAATTTTAAGAAGCAATTTTTTTACTTTCACACCGATGAATGCGATTTTCAACAGTGTACCATATCAACATAGGGATTTCCATTCCAGTGTTGACAAAAACAATCAAAACTTATTCATTATAAAAAGTTGCGCTTACAAGGCTAGGTCAAAAGCAGGGAATACACGATCCCACATGTCTTAACACATGTACGCGCGTACATGTATTAAGACATGTTGGATCGTGTATTCCCTACTAAAGGATGCAACTTCTAGAAATGAAATTAGGTGAACATAAAATTAAATTATCAAAGTTTTCTGCAACAAATTGTAATTTATTTTCAGGTTGCATTTTCCAAAGTATGACAACCTTGTATTATCACTATCCTGATGTTCACACTTGCTTCACTTCGTCACAGGTTATTTGTTGTAGTTGTCGGCATCCGACGATGGAAATAGGTGTTGGATATTTAAATAAATACGTCGAGGAGAAGCGTGAGATATTCGCGAAACCGCGTAAAATTAGATTCCCGCATATTTGTATAACGTTTATTTATTAGTCGGACAAGTTATTGCGTGTTAGTAATTACCGTTTTATAACGTATGTCTAGTAAGTGTACTAAATATACTGCGCTTATTCGGATATTTCCAGCGCGCGTTAAATAAATTTCCAGTCATCAATTACTTCGTGTAATTGTTTTGGCAACAACTGTTACTTAGTCTATTTGCACGTAACGTAAATTCTCCATTCGCGACACAAATTGCAACATTAATTTGGTCTATGGTAAACAAATAATTTACACGGTATAATCTATATTTAATCAACATGGGTTTTGTATCAGAGGAAACTTCATAAATAACACTAATACTTATTTGAATAAATTACTTTCGTTCTCATGAAAACATTAAATTTATAGAAAGTCGTCAAGAAGTATCGACCATATTTATTGAAAAATCGAAGGAAAGAAGTTAACGGGGATTTTCGGTATACTTACGACATAGTGAAGTTACGGAAACACGCGTAACTGCATGCTTGACAAGCATGCACGATCAATCTTTTTGTACAAGCACGTTTGAGCCTGTGTGGGATAATTTTGCACAAGCATTCTGATTGTACAAGCGGCTTGAAGATTGATTGCTATTTCAATATGCATGCTTGAACAAGCCACGCTTGCGCAAGCAAAATTGAACACGTGTACCATGGTTTCACAAGCTTGTGCAAGTGAACGTCAGTCATGAGCTCTCTGTTGTAATCAGGGTTCGGAAGTAGTAGCAATAATAAATAATAATAATAAAATAAAATACTACGTTAAAAACTACACGTAGTTTTTATTATTTACTACGTCCGTATTATGTCGAATAAACTACATTCAAAATTACTTCATTTTCTATGTCATTTACGTTGTTATTTCTTTGCCGGATTCTATTCTAAAATTGAATTAAATCAAGTATAAACTTAATTAAGCTTTTTAAGGTCCAATTTTATAAAAGCAAGATAAATTCACTCTACAGTTTAATGCCTAAGTAAAATTTGTTTTTGCAGTTGTTACTAAGACAATAAAAGACCCTATATAAAATTTTCATCAACCATATGCCACGTTTCTTTTTACTCGTTTTTCTTTTTAGAATGAGGACAAAGGCACCAAAGCGAGTGTATCGTCATCGTCAAAGCTCGACATATTCCAAACACAAGCCAGCGCTGTCAAGCATGCATGCGTCGTGTGGTGGCAAAGGGAAATTGTGCGTGCTTGTATAAAAGTATTGGTCGTGCATGCTTGTCAAGCATGCAGTTACGTCTGTAGCCACCTTATAATGGTCCGTCTTCACGCTCAAACAATTTGCGTAAATATACTTGTGCACACAAATTAGCACAAGGAAGTCGTTGCATGAAAACGTATTTGCGCTAATGCTTGCACAAACCCATTTGCGCAAATTGCTCGAGCTTGAAAACGGACCAAACAGTTGCACATTATCTAACTTATCGCAGGGTACAATATTTGTGAAAAATTAAATTCAAAGCTAATAATTAAATACACTTTAAAATTGAATGTAGATGAGGACAAAAAAATTAAAATGACTCGAATATCGGCAAATATACGTCAATTAGTACTCTTGTAATGTTAATAAGGAGTCTCAGTCCTCTTTTTATACATATATGAATATAAAATATGTATATAAGTATACAATGTGATTTATGACGTCGGGGAAAAACTTCACCGGGTAATTCCTATGAGTAATTTAAATAAAAAACTTTACTTCAACTGTGTCCGATAATGCTTTTTAACGGAAGTGTAGCTCTTCAAAGTTTATTACATGCTGAATGTTTACAACTTTAAGACGATGTTAGGGTACTAATTTTTGTTTTCATAGGCAACAAATGAAATAAGAAATAAGCCTACCGCTATTGCTTTGATGGATTGACGTTACATGTTATAAACTTTGAAGTGCTACATTGCTGTTAGAAAGCATTATCGGATACATGTTTATTGGAAATTTTTTATTTGAATTACTCATAGGAATCACCTGGTGAAGTTTTTCCGTGACGTCATAAATCATCCTGTATAAAATGAATTGATAAACATACCGTACTCACCTAAAATTGGATGTACTTTTAAAACGATATTGGGCACATAAGTTAACTTTATGAAAATAAGCGCTTATTCACAGTGGATGTAAACATAAATATTACACAAACATAGTGGATACATACATAAATGTAAATTTTCGGTATGTTTGTCAATTCATACTGCAATTAGTACTCTTATAATGTTAATAATGAGTCTCAGTCCTTTTTTTAGTACATATTGCTGTGTACTCGAGATGTTGGAGAAAGTCAAAAATTATTGTTGTGTGGTTGAAGAGTTGAGGAGTTTTCCGGGTTATTCCTAATTTTTCCTTTCAGCAACAATTTACTTTACCTGTACTAGCTCACTTCTTTCTGGTTTTGCTCTTTTTGTCAAGGCTTGGGTTCATGTCTTGGGCAAAGCAATGACTAATGAATTTTTGTTTTGTTTTAAACCCGGTGAATTTTTCTTTTCCTTTTTCAAAAATTTTTGTCTTAATTTATTAATTAGTTTTTATGTGATTGCCTTTGATTTGTTTCCAAACTTCAAATTGCTTTCCTGTGCTTGCGCGGCTAGAAAACAATTCCAACAACCTTGTTTGCACGCTTTTGCTTTCCGATGGTTTAAAATGTTTTAAGAGTCCTCTTGCTGGCTTTGTTTAAATAATTTAACAATTGGCGAAATTGCATTCGAGCCAATGTAAATTATTTTTCTGTTTTAAATTGTTTGTTTACATTTTAAAAAATATTTTTAATAAATAAATAAGAAATTTCAAGTTTAAATAATTTAATTAACGTAAAATGGTTTGTTATAATTTGAGAAACATTTTAAAAATTGTTTGCAAGAAAATTTTCAAGTAATTACATTAAATTTTATTCTCAGAATTCTTTTACGTGTGTTCGTAATGAAATTCGGGCAATAAGTGATCATTCCCTCGCGTGGATACAATCGTCTCCCCCCATGCTCTCTTCATCGAGTTCATACATGTTTGAAATGGAATACGCATGCGTCGCGCTTAAAAATTCTGGTTACAAAATTTTTCTAGTTTCCGTCCTTTTTTTGGGGCGTTTGACATACTTACGTATGTCCTGACTGCCTATCATGTTCACTTCAACTTCGCGCTAACAAATTTGGAAAAATCTTTACTGTTCTTCAAGCAAACTTAATTGGTAAGTATCTTAATTTTACTTACTCTACTTTTACTCATTTTCGTGCTTTGATCGACATTCATCAACGTAAATATTTTTCTTTGTAAAACTTAAAATTAACATCACAAAAATTCCTAACCTAAAATTTTTACAAACATTTTCTAAACTCTACTAAAATCAATTCTTTGGGCGCACCGCACCTTTGAAACTAAACAGGCTCTCCATTCACTTGATCTTTCACTACACATCACTCACGATTTTCTGTTTTTAGGTGTTGCCGTAGGAGATGTACGTAGTCAACTTGAACGTCCTGCACCTTCGCAGCATTCAACCTTACACGATGACCGTCCTGCAGGTACACTAAACGCCTTCTCCTTCGGGAAGTCTATTTCTTGACAGGCCAAAATCTCGCAGTTAGAGGCCCTTTAGTCTTCGTGTGATGCTTATCCATCATGTCGCAGAACCCGTCCCACGAAGATTAATGTATTTTGTCTTCCACCCATTTACTGTCCTCGGAAGACACGTTTAACTGGACTTCACTCTCGGTATTTTGCATTTTATTTTTTACTTTTACTTGTACTTTGATTGCCCGACTCTAATTTTGAAATTTTGTGTAAAAACTGAATCGTAACTCTCATTTTCAAATGTTTCTCTTTTTATTTTATTAATTTATTTACAAGTTGTTTATGTGATAACTAAATAATAATAATAATATATTTATTGTCGTATGTTCCAAAGGAACTTGACACTGTCAGGATTCCCAAAATTCACATACATTCAATAAAATAAACAATAAAACAAATATTAAATTAATTATTATCAGCACCAGCGGAAAAGTATTCATCCAATGAATATAAGCACTTATCCATAAGGTATGACTTAATTTCCCTTTTAAATGTAGTAACACAATTTAAGGTTTTGAATTTTTCGGGTAGCACATTGAAAGCTTTGATACCCATATAGTTGGGTGATTTTTGCGACATGGAGAGCCGGTTTAGAGGCAAGCAAAAATTTTCTTTATTACGTGTAAAATAATTATGATAACGTTCATTTTTAATAAATTTCTTTTTATTTTTAAAGATATACACTAACAGCTCATAATAATATAGGCCATAGAGCGTTAGTATGCCATATTTTTTGAAAATCGGATTACAAGTAGTGCCAAAGGGTACTCCTTCTATTACTTGCAAAATTCTTTTTTGTGCTATAAACACCATATTGTTATGAGAAGAAATGAGCCATAAACAAATTCCATAAGTCAAAAGAGATTGTACTGGAGCAAAATAATAAGATAAAATTGACTTCTTACTGAGAATATCCCTTAGCACTCTTATCTGAAAACATAAAGGACTAATTTTATTTGTAACAAAATTACAGTGAGTTTTCCATTCTAAATCTTCTTGAAGATAAATACCTAAGAATTTTTGTACGTTAGATTTATTAACGCTTATGTTATGATCAGTTAAAGAATCTTTGTTACGGGAAGTACGAAAAACTGTAACTAGTTTTATTAGGATTTAGATATAAAGAGTTTGCGTGAAAATATTCATCTAACTGCTTTGTTGCATTAGATAATTTTGTTTGGATATTTTGAGAAGTTTCATCAGTGACAAGTACGGAAGTGTCATCGGCATATAAAACAATGTCACTACATGCCACTCTGCCCACTACATCATTAATATAAAGTAGGAATAACACAGGACCTAAAATGGTGCCCTGTGGTACTCCCACATCAATAGATGAAACATTCGATTTAAAATCAGTAATAATTTTGTTATGTTTATCAAAATGTCTTAATGTTACATATTGCGATCGATTTTGTAAATAGGTTTTGAACCAATTGTCAACAATTCCACGGATGCCATAACATTCTAGTTTATCCAAAAGAATAGTATGATTTACACAATCGAATGCTCGGCTCAAGTCACAAAATAAGCCCACTGAACATTCGCCTTTATCTAAATACTTAAGAATTTTTGCATAAAAGTGTGATAGAGGCAGCAGACAAAGTGGAATGTGCATTTCTAAAACCGTGTTGTTTATCAGTTAAAATATTGTGTTTTTTAATAAAATTGTTTAAGTGTTCCAACATCGCGTATTCAAATATTTTCGCAAATCCCGATGTGAGAAATACCGGCCTATAGTTTTCCGCATTTGTCTTGGAGTCCTTTTTAAAAATTGGGCACACTTTCGCTATTTTCAAAGCAGAGGGAATATCACCGCAATATGTATATAAAATTAATTGACAAACATAATGGAAAATTGCTTTTATATATGTACTATTTTTATGTAATTCTTAAGCTAACGTCCATTGAGAATGAGCGCTAACCAATATTACGGATTTTTATATTTGTAGAAGATAGTTAATAAATGTAATAAAAGAAAAATCGAGTAAAGGAAACATAATATATAAGCACTACTTAGTATGGTACGAAATAAAGCAATCCGCATGTAGAGCTACTTCACACTTAACGTACTTCGTTTTAACCTCTTTATGGCACAGTCTGCAACTAGTTTGTTTTTCCTGTAATGCTACAAGATGCTTTTTGTTATCAAATCATGTGTTTCTCAAATTGGTACTTCTAAAATACAATTGATCTAACTTTCCGTTTTGCAATCTGAGAAACTGCCAATCATTTTGAACCATTAGAACCAAGTAATAAGAAATGACACGAAAGTGTAATCTCGTATATATCAGAACAATTATTGCAGATTACAGTTCTTAATACGCAAAATCTGCCTGTGAAATAAAAAAGTTCCTATTTCTTTCTATAAATGAGTTATCGAAGAACAGGTCTCACCCACTGTCCTTTTAAAAGGACAGTCATGATTTTATAAATTTTTCTATTGATTGCGTTAATTATACGTTATTAATACACTTTTGTAAACATAGTTACAGTATTTGACAATAAAAGAAAGTATACATCCAAAATAACATTTACCTGATCAACCTAAAGGTGCATTGGACTGGAACTGATATGTTCCAGAAAGATTTCTTCCAAAAACTATTGAACACAGTTCAAAACTACTACTATTTCTTAAACACACAGAAGCCTGTAAAGTGTCCTTTTAAAAGGGCAACGGGCATATCTTGATTAAATTACTAATATCTGATTTCAAATTCCTGGCTGTAGGTTCTTGATTAATTGTATTAATGTTTAATAAAAAGTGAGCAAATAAAAATCAGATTAGAGTAGGCGGTGCAAAGAAAATGTATGTCTATGATTAACTGAATTAATTAATGCAATACATTCATGGACTGTCAAATTTATTGACTTTTTATTTAATCACAGACATACATTTTCTTTGCACCGCCTGCTCTAATCTGATTTTTATTTGCTCACAGGTTATATTTCTACAAAAATCCAGTGCCAGTAAATCCTTTCAAAGCCCAAAGTTCTAATATCGTCAAAATTCATATTGTCTTCCTTGTTAATACAATGAGAAGCTAAAGCAGAAGCATTATTTAATTTTCCTTTCTTACAACTGCAACAACGGTAAACGTTAATTAGATTTTAGTTGTAACTACGGGCTCTATTTCATTAATTAATAAATCAATCAATTATGTTGATTAGCGCGGTTTTTTAGTTTTTGTGGCAAACGGAAACCCCGCTGCAAGGAATTTTGTAAATCACATTTCTATTATCTAATAAGGGGTCGGGTCTTTACATTTAGACATTAAAGTACTGATACAACACGCATTGTTTAATGCAAATGTAGATATTCTTATTTTCATTATTGTTCAAAGTTTTAATAACTTTTTGGGACAGCCCGTGAACAAAGGGGAGTATCTGTAAATTCGCGATGCATTGTTGGCTACGGGGGGAGCTTGATTGCTTACGGCTACATTGGATGCGTTGAGGGTGATAAACACTAATTTGTTAGTTAATTGTGGTGGAAATGAATTTTCTATCATCAAATAGTAAAGAATATGTAGATTCTCGTTTAAAAGACTAAAGTGTGAAATTTTCTGGATTCTATTTTTTAGTGCTAATACCAAATTTATTTTTAATTTCATGTTTAATTTCATGATATTGTAACGTTTTTAAAGGTTCTATTATTTTTATTTTAATCAAAACACGAAATAGTTAATAATCTAATTTATTAACAAGTAACACTAATTACCACTAACTTAAACAATAATACGTAATTTATGTTAACAGCCGAGCGAAAGTATATAACGCGACTTCGATTCTGAACTGTCCAATCTGAATTTATTTCGAACTGTCTCTCGTTCGGCTGCGTGCATTTTTATATGCCGGGGTTGTTTCTCGCGAACATTCTCGCTCGCGACGGAAAGTCTCAGATCATCGCTGACGTGATGTCGAAGCTTCTCGTCTAAGACGCGTCGGTGTTGACGCATCAGACGGGCTGGGACCGCAGTCGTCACGCTGCCCCCTTCTTAAAAACGTTTCGTCTCGGAACGTTCCTTGTGATAGCCTTGAAGGAGAATGTCGAAATCGGCATGCTGGTCCCTCTTTACAACATCCGGTCTGGAAGAAATAGCAGACTACGGTTTTCCTACTGCCAACAGCTGCCTGTGGTGACTGCAGACTAGAACTTCAATTCCCGTTCCGTTGAAGATGACTTCTATCATGCTGCGAACGACCCTCCAGTCCAGCCCATCTAGTCCGCAGCCTATCTTGGGAATGGCTAATTTCGTCTCCTTGCCTTCCACCAGCTGTCTCTTCAGGCTCCATAAAGCTCTCCAAATACTGCCATAGTCAGGCTTACCGCTTGATATCTTCTTGGTGACTAAGTAGTACACGTGTCGTCTTTGTTCCGCCTCCGTGTGGATGATCTGCAGGCTCTTGCCCACCATGGGGTGCTGTCTTAGGAGTTCCTCGACCTGACCAAATTTCTTCCGGAAGACTTGAGCTATCCCCTTAGGTCTTCTGCCACACAGTCGGCCAGACTGTACTCTGGTGACACTTGAAAAAGGTCTTGCTGTCTCTCTGTGGTCACTCCGAATCGCGCCTTACTTCCTGTGGCGTGATGAAACATGAAGGTTTCGAAGTTTTCTTCGGAATCTTGCGTCCGTTGTACTGTCCCCTCATTTTCTTCTCCGTTGTAAGGAGCCATTCGGTTGAAGTGGATAACTTTGGGTTTGCCATGCGGAACCTTCCTGATGCGGTAGATGACATCGTTAATCCGTTTCATCACTCTATAAGGACCTTCCCACGATGTCTGCAATTTTGGGGACAGACCTCTACGTCTTTGAGGATTGTAAATCCAAACCAGTGCTCCAGGTTGGTATCCCCCATTCTGAGCATTGATGTCATAATGCTCCTTCATTCGTTCGCTGGCCGTCTGTATATTGTGACGCACTTGATTGTAAATGTCGTCCATTTTCCTGCGTAGGCCGCTAACGTAGTTCTCGTCGGCAGGGACCTCACCGGGCTTCATGCCGAACTTCAAGTTGCAGGGCAGCCTTGGCTCTCGCCCAAATACCACTTTCGCTGGTGTCTCTCCTGTTGTCTCATGAACGGACGATCGGTATCCCAGTAGAAAAAGGGGAATGTACGTGTCCCAGTCTCTCTGATGATCGGAGACGACTTTGGACAAATGTTGGTTGATGGTTCTGTTGAATCTTTCCACCATTCCGTCCGACTGCGGGTGAAGTGCAGTGGTTCTAGTTTTCCGGATGCCGAGCAAAGTACACACGTTCTTAAACAAAGCCGATTCGAAGTTCCTTCCTTGATCTGAATGGAGCTCCATGGGCGCGCCATATCGACTGATCCATTCACGGACAAGGGCTTCAGCAATAGTCATCGCCTCTTGGTTTGGTAGGGCGTATGTTTCAACCCACTTGCTAAAGTAGTCCATCACCACGACGATGTACTTATTTCCACTATTCGTTTGTGGAAATGGGCCGGCTACATCTATGGCAATTCTTTCGAAAGGACTTCCCACGTTATACTGTTTCATGGGGGCCTTGCCTCGTCGGTGGGGGCCGTTACTAGCTGCGCAGACTACGCACTTCCTACACCAGTCCTTTATGTCTTCCTTGCAGTTCACCCAGTAGAACCGTTCGCGCACCTTTTCCATAGTCTTCTTGATTCCCAGATGCCCTCCCGAAGTTCCATCGTGAAGCTCCCTCAGAACTTCCGGCACCCTATTCTTGGGGATCAGCAACTGTGTCTTCTGTTCCGTGCCCTCCTGGTTCTCGATGGTTCGTTTCAGAAGACCATGATCCAGCACTATGGAGTCCCACTGCAGTACGACTTTACGGATGGTGCACATGGTGCTATCTCTTCCCAAGTAGGCCTTGCCTCCCTACTTTTCCATTCCAGCACCAATTTCAAATCCTGATCGTTCTCCTGGTCTCGTCGCAATTCTTCACCTTGCCATTTGTCGTCTATAACGGCCGTCCTCGCAGTCGTGGCTACTTTCTCCTCCAGACGACTACAATGCTTACAGTCTTCAGCACAAGGTCTTCTCGACAGAGCATCGGCATTTCTATGGCTAGTTCCGGCCCGATGCTGGATTTCAAAATCGTATTCCTGAAGTCGTTCAATCCATCGTGCGACTTGTCCTTTAGGATTCTTGAATCGGAGGAGCCATTTTAAAGCGGCATGGTCCGTCCTCAGGAGAAAGTGTCTGCCATATAAGTACTTGTAGAAATGTTCTATGGACTTTACCACGGCTAGCAATTCCCTTCTAGTGACACAATAATTTCGTTCCGGCTTTGATAGGACTTTACTGAAGTAGCCAATCACCTTCTCCTGCCCTTCTTGTATCTGGGACAGTACGCCACCGATACCAACATTGCTAGCGTCAGTGTCCACGATGAACTTGCCTTCTGGGAGAGGGTAACTTAGAATAGGAGCACTTATCAAGTACTGTTTGAGTTGTTCAAAACTAATTTGGCAATGTTGGTCCCATTCAAACGGACGACCTTCCTCGGTGAGTTTTGTCAACGGCTTAGCGATGTCCGCAAATCCGGGAACATAGCGCCGATAGTAAGTGCATAGGCCTAGAAAACTCCTTATCTGGTGTTTATTCTTGGGAGTTGGCCAGTCCTTCACGACCTGAATCTTCACTGGGTCCACGGCGATTCCATCCCCATTAACAATATGGCCTAGATAATTCACTTCCTTCTGGAACAGGTGGCACTTCTTGAGACTAAGCTTTAGTCCAGCTCCGCGAAGCCGCTGGAACACTCCTTCCAGGTTCTTCAGATGGTCGTCGAAAGTTTTCCCCACCACAATTATGTCGTCCAGGTATACCATGCACGTTGTCCAGGACAGACCCTACAGAACCGTCTCCATCAGCCTCTCGAATGTCGCTGGGGAATTACATAAGCCAAACGGCATCACCGTGAATTGCCATAGACCCATACCAAGGGAAAACGCCGTTTTTTCTCGATCTTCGGGCGCTAGTTCCACTTGCCAATAACCACTCTTTAGATCCAAGGTTGAGAAGATCTTTGAACCGGCCAGGGTGTCCAGGGTGTCATCAATCCGTGGCAAAGGATAGCTGTCCTTTTTGGTGACGTTGTTGAGCAATCGATAGTCTACGCAGAACCGTGTGGATCCATCCTTTTTCTTCACAAGCACTACCGGTGACGCCCATGGGCTACTCGATGGCTCAATTACGTTGCCTTTTTCCATCTCACGAATAATGCGTTCTGCTTCCTCACGCTTCGCCAATGGTAACCTCCTTGGAGCTTGACGGATGGGCCTTTCTTCCCCGGTCTCTATCTTGTGTTTGACTATGTCAGTTCTTCCCTTAGGTCCATGTTCTACCTCGAACACATCTTGATACTGACAGATCAGGTTCTTCGCTTTTGTTTTTTGTTCTGGAGTCAGTTCCTGGGCCGTCGACATGACCATTTCCAACAACTTCTTCGGGACCTTCGTCTCTTCTTGTACGTTTGCTCCTATTTGGCGGGAGATGGACGACACCATGGCACAGCTTCCCAAGATATCGTACCTTTCTTGATGTTGACAGGAAAACAGTTCACATTCATTAGGCGGACTGGTATTTCCTTCTTTGCTGTCAACAACATTTTTCCAACGAGAACTCCTTTTCCAATCTTCTGATCGTCAGTGTTAGGTTCGACCATAATGACTTGCCCATCTTGGAAAGCGCCGTTCAGGTTTGCATCGACTATAACCTCGGTTCTGCTAGGCAATACGACATCTTCTGCGAGAACAACTCGAGCGGCCACGTCCTCTCGTTGATGTAGAACCAACTCCTCGTTGTTAACCGCCATTACGCCACGCTTCAGATCCAATTGGAACCCATGGGCACACATAATGTCCATGCCCAAAATCGCCTCATCCTCTATTTCTGCTACCAGCGCACGGTGTCTGATAGGAGTCGCTCCAATCGTAATGGTCACCTCTACTTCACCATGGACAGTCGCTGATGTTCCGGTTGCTGTCCTCAGTCTCCATTTAGTCGGCTCGGTGCATCTTGATGACTTGATAACATCGGGCCTCAAGATAGTCTTCGTCGCACCCGTATCCAATAACATGGTGTGAGGGATGTCATCAATGGTGGCATCCACGAAGACACTGCTGGTTAATCGCCGCAGGGCTACTACTTTCGTGGCTCTTGTCTTTGGGGGCCTTTGAATACGGGTCGACGTTTGCCCCTCTGCACCGACCCGGCTTAGTTTCCCTGTGGCTTCCTTCGTGAAGGCTCCTGCCTGGCCTTGGGACACCGGCTGCGAACATGTCCCTTTTGCTGGCAATTCCAACACACCAGCGGATTCTTCTGCCTCAAGACTTGTTCCACAATGCGGCGAACGTCCTCCGTAGTGGTATAGTCCTTGGGCCGCTCCTCTGCAGCAGATCGCACCTGGATGCTGGCGAGTTCTTCTTCTTGGGAGTCCATGGCAGCTCGTACCTTGACGTGTCCTCTTGAAACTTGCTTCGCCGCCTCGTATTCCAAGGCGTAGGCCAATGCGTTCTTGGATGTCTTAGGGTGGGCCATTCTCAATGCCTGCTGATTGTCCGGGTCACGGATTCCAACCACGAAGGTCTGCAGCGTCAAACATTGCAGGAAATCATCAGGAGCTGCAGGATATGCCAACCGGGCTAGGCGCGCTACATCAGCCTCGAATTCCTAAAGACTCTCCCCGGATTTTTGGTAACGGTTTCTCAGCTGCGCATGGTACACGTCGGTCAGATGCGCCTGGCCGTAACGCATCTCCAGCCGGTTCACCAGCTTGTTGAAGTCTTCTTGTTCCTCTAGCGGCATCATTTGTAGCACATCGATAGCGTCCCCCCTCAAGGCCACAATTAACGAAGTGGCTTTTTCACTGGCCGTCCATCCATTCGCTTTTGCTGCAGCTTCTAACTGTTTGAAATAGTTAGGCCAAGATGACTTCCCATCGAACGTCGGTGGTTTTATTTTCAATTTAGAAATTTCCGCCGGTCCTACCACAGTTTGGGCCTCATTATTTTCTGGTATTCCTGCTGGTGACGGATCCCCGAACATTCACAACCCTGTCATGATTTGTTCGAGATTCTTAATTTTGTTGTCCTGCTGGAATAGTATATCTTCCACATTTTCTTGCAGATTCCTTGTCTCTTCTGATATTTTTACCACTAGTTTATCTTCGATCCCTTTTGATTGCTCTAGAAATTCATCCTTCAAATTTCCAGACTGTTCTCGAAGTTTGTCTTCTAAATTTCTAGATTGTTCCAGCAGTTTAGTTTCCAGATTTGTCGATTGTTGTATTAATTTATTTTCAAGTTTCTCTTCTAAAATTTTCACATCTTCTTCCGTGTTTTTAGAGTATTCCATTAATTTGTCTAGATCATCTTTTAAATTTTCGGATTGTTCCAGTAATTTATTTTGCAATTCATCTTTGAAACTTCTCGATTGCTCCTTTAATTTATCTTCCAAATTTCCAGATTGTTCCATCAATTTAGCTTCTAATTTTCCAGATTGTTCCTCAAATTTATCTTCTAATATCTTACTTAAATCTGCAGGACCGCCCGAGATTTCAAATAGAAAGGCTTCTGGATCCTCCCCTGCTTCTAGTAGCACTTGGTGTAGTCTCTCTTGCAAAATCGATTTCTTTCCGGAGATTTCCAATTCGCGCTCTTCTAATTCGGCTTTTAATTCGGTCACTTTTAACTCTTTTAACAACACTTTCCTTGAAGCCATTGTTTTTTTTTTTGACACTGTATTTTGTTTAATAATTTGAACCTCGCACCTGACACCAATGTAACGTTTTTAAAGGTTCTATTATTTTTATTTTAATCAAAACACGAAATAGTTAATAATCTAATTTATTAACAAGTAACACTAATTAACACTAACTTAAACAATAATACGTAATTTATGTTAACAGCCGAGCGAAAGTTTATAACGCGACTTCGATTCTGAACTGTCCAATCTGAATTTATTTCGAACTGTCTCTCGTTCGGCTGCGTGCATTTTTATATGCCGGGGTTGTTTCTCACGAACATTCTCGTTCGCGACGGAAAGTCTCAGATCATCGCTGACATGATGTCGAAGCTTCTCGTCTAAGACGCGTCGGTGTTGACGCATCAGACGGGCTGGGACCGCAATCGTCACAATATGATAAAAAAGAAAATTTATGTATCTGCCCGAGACCGTCGGTTTTCTGTACCAATCCAAAATTATAAATTAAGTGTATACATTTTACTAATTTTATTGTGATCTGACAACAATTCTATTCGAGTTCAAATCTGGGAGTTGTGGTAGTTTTCCTATTATAGAAAATTTTGTATTAAACTAGCAGGATAAAAAAGCAAGTATACAACACAGTTTTAGACGTGAAAGAAGAAATATTTTATGAAGTAAGTCCAGTAAAGAATCGAGAAGATCAAATGAAAATTGGAGTAAATAAGAAAGTAAGTTGCAGGAGGAATCCAAGCTGTAGATGTTAATAAAGACAGATATATGTTATTATTTTTAAAACTAATAACAGAGAAAACGACCAGTCGAATCCGGTCTTTAAAGTCTTTAAAGAAACATTTGATTTGATGTACATATGGGAAGAGGAAAGAAAGAAAAGTTGAAAGAGCAGCTAAAAAAAAAACCAAGAAATTGAGGCATGAAACCCATAATTCAGAAAACTAGCTAAGAAAACTAATTTAACAGGTGTCTTTTCGTTTTTCTTTATAATTAGTGATAGTACAGCAAAATGTTTTCTATGAAATTTTTATTCAGGGAAATATTTTCCTCCAAATTTTACAATTCTTTCAATTCCCCGACAGTAAAAATTTTTGTCTTGAGAGGCGAAAAAAAAAAGACTAACATAATTCTTGACAAGTTTGCTTAGAATCTGACTCTAAAGCCTCTGAAGCTTCAAACCATCATCATCGAAAAGAGATGGTCTATTTGATCGCAGATATTCTTTCAGATCTTTCCCCGAAAGGGCTGCAAATTTTTCTTAACACCTCCGGGCAGTACCGGACTGCGGCGATGGCTAATCTCTTTATTAGGGTTCAAAATGGTGACCGTGTTCGGAGTAGCCGGATTGTGGCCCTAGTCATTCTGCTGTCTTAACGGATACCAATAGATCAAATTATTTTTATTTTCTGTCACCAGACATGTAAATAAAATACGTACCTACTTTGTTATGAAGTAAAGCAAATTGTATTAAAGCACATTTCCTTAAGAAAAATTATTTTGTAAATCAAAAGGATGAATTGACTAACCAAAGTTTTCAAATTTACTCTTCTAGAATTTTATTGGTTACAGACAAATGAAATCAGAACAATTACCAAATTGCTAGCTATCTAGCAATTTGGTAATTGCACAGCACAAGAATAATTTTGATTGTTATTCTAAGAACTGATGGCCGCAATCCGGCTGCCCTCTTATCAGGTACAATTTCTGACCCTCTGCAATACGGTTATGCTTAAAAGGGATTAATATGACCGACGCCGCAATTCGGCCACACCGACACTTCCAACACTATGTAAAACAATGTGTAACAATTGAAAGTTGTATACTAAGCCATCATAATATGCTGTAGAGCTACCTCTATTAGCACACTGTTCAACTTCAAGAACAGTGTTGAATATAACATATTACTAAAAAGCGAGAAACATTATTGGATAAAGGAGTAGAATGAACATCTAAGAAATATGATGAAAAAACTGAAGGAGAAGGAAATTATTTTCGAAAGATCAAAAGCGGGAATTAGCTTAGGAAAGAAAATTGAAAAGCAAATTGCAAAGAAAACATATAAAAAAAAGTCCCAGTTTTTTCTTAGTTATCACGAGTTTACAGGTTCGAAAATTACAAGAGAAATCCTCAGCTTATTGATTGTCAAAATTAAGAGTCAGAAGGTAGAAAAGGTAATAAATTCCTCATAGATTCATAGAGTGAGACAATGAAGCTTAAATCTGAAAACAATCGGCAAGATGTTCAAAATTTCTTCAGAATCTCTTCAAATAACACAACACAAAATCTCAAACCGAACAGAATAGAATGAAGAAGATTTACTGAGCTAGTGAGGTACTCACAAGACGCCTACCTCCGGAGCTTGCGGAGAGGTGAAGCGAATTCTCCTACGCCTGATAACTGATAAGTAGGGAGTCTAAAATAAAATCAGTTTTTTTATGCGCGTTTGTCGACCAAGCGGAGACGGCATATCTTTTCCGCGAGCTTCGATGCAGTAACGCATTGTTCGGCTCCGTGCACTCGCAGCGTCGTCGAGCTAGCCCACTGTTATGTATGCATCGTATACTGCTTACGATCCCACTCTTTCCAAGCGTACGCTCGTGATAAATCAAACTGATTAAAACCAAGACTCTCTACTGATAAGTCAATGTAGAGCGTTTACATAGATTCTGAATTAATTCAAGGATAAGACTGCGTATAAAATAGATCTTCCACAGAATTTCAAAATTCCATATATGTTAATAATTGAGTTCCAGGTTTACAGATCTTACGGTTGCTACAGATACGGGCAGAATCGACACATTAAACTGATTATCCCCATGATAATAATAAAATAATACCTGTTTTTCAGTTTTCACAACTCTTGCGATCGTTCTTTAGAAAATAGATGAAAAATCATTTGCTATTTCAAGTTTTGTTTCACCTGACCTCAACACTTAAGAAAGAGCGGCGATTGTAAATTGCGGCGGCGCGGCGGTCCAGGATTTCATAAATCCAACCTGTAAATTGCGGCGGCTGGTCAAGTAGATGTTTAAAGAAATATGTAAATTGCGGCGAATGGTCAGTTATAGAGTTCTATAATCTTCTTTGTAAATTAGGCGAATATATACCGGGTGTTTCCTGAAAAATGTTTCATCCTGTAGCGTCGTTATTTATGATCCGATTTTAATGAATAAAAAAATAAAACAAATGGCTTTAGATGTATTTTAAAATGGCTCTAATTTCAATTTTTTCTAATGTTATCTTCAATATATATCGATAGTCAACTTTTTTTTTTCAAATGGCTGCCCAAATTTTTTTAGCTTTAATCTAGTAGAGCATTTTTTTCTACATCGGATAATGTATTCAAAATTATTATTTGGTGCGCAGTTAATTGGAAAAATTAATAAAATTATTATAAGCATGATTTTTTATGACAGTTTAATAGATTTAAAATAATAATAATAAACAATCAACAAACAATAAACATATTAGACAAAATCATAAAAATTGACAAGTATTGCTCGAATTGACCTCCACCATCTTGCTCAACACACAACTGGCACCTTCTAATCACGTCACGGACCGCATTTAATAGTAAATTAGGAGGTATTTCGCCACAAGTATCAATGATCCTCTTGTCTTAAAATCAAATCGTTTTCCGGGCTTGTTATGTACACGCGATCTTTGAGATAACCCCACATCCAAAAATCGAGCAGTATAAGATCCGGAGAACGGGCAGGCCATCCAATTGGCCCATCCGTTCCTATCCATCTTGCACCGAATTTGTTATTTAACCAATGGACAATTCTTCTTGCATTATGAGGAGCAGCTCCATCTTGTTGGAAAAATTTAGTTCTGCCAAAGGTAATTCGTCCAAAAAATTTTCTATGTCTATCGATAATAGTTGGTGATATTTTTTTTGATTAAGGCTGGATTGCATAAGTTTTAAACCAGGATTAAATTTAAGCCCATGTTAGAATGTGACACACAATATGCTATACGTCATTGTGAATGACCTTCTAACTTAGAATTAAATTTAATCCTGGCTTAAATCTTTTATGCAAGCCACCCTTTAGAGTACCATTTATGACAACTGGCCCAATTAATTGATCTCCTAAAAAACTACAAATATTTTCAAAATGATGGTTGAATGACATTTGTCGTTTAGTGCATTGTTATGAATTTCCACGGCTGACTTGAAAATTTCATTCATTATGTTAATAATAATTTTATTAATTTTTCCAATTAACTGTGCACCAAATAATAATTTTGTATACTTTATCCGATTTAGGAAAAAATGCTCTACTAGATTAATGCTAAAAAAATATGGGCAGCCATTTTTGAAAAAAAAGTTGACTATCGATAGATATTGAAGATAAAATTAGGAAAAATCGAAATTAGAGCCATTTTAAAATACATCTAAAGCCATTTGTTTTATTTTTTTATTCATTAAAATCGGATCATAAATAACGTCGCTACGGGATGAAACATTTTTTAGGAAACACAGTGTATATACCGTGAGTTTTTTATACCTGTGAACATACATAAATAGTCCTATGTTCAGTTTAAAAAAAAACGAGTCAATGCATTGCAGGATATGCTTCCATATCCTAGCAATCTTCATCAAAATAAATGTGCTGTCAGTGTTTATTATGAAATGATTTAAATACCGAAATCTTAAGAAAGTCTGTGTATGCATAAGATAATTGCTTAGCAAAAAACTGGTTCAGTTTTTAAAATATCATGACATATTTTTAAAGGTCTCATTGAAATGTCTTCCGTAGCCTTACGTTTGCAAGAAACACTAATAATTTGTTTGTGAATTTTCCTTGCATCAGCTTCGTGACAGTATAAGGATTACACAGTAGCGCGACTCTCATGAAAATATTCAGTTCGCGCATAACATCCCGCGCAAGGTCTGAATTACAATCTCGGGATGCAGAGCTCTTTTATTTACAGCTCTCGTGCCGAATGCATGCTTATGTTGGGCCAGAGGCGTATTAAGGGAACTGTGAGGGAATTTAGTGTAAAGCGATCAAAGGTTAACAAGTTATCTTTTATTGAAAATGGAAAGTACAGACAGACGTGGAGTGAATCGATGTGCCGTTAAACTGTGTACAAACAATTCTAAAAATTGTAACTTTTTGTAGTTTTTTTAGATTCCCTGCGGACAAGAATAGGTAAGTAGTAAGATAAATAAATCATTTTATTCTAGTTATGTCTAGAGCTTGAAAAAATAATTTGTGCTTAACACTTAACAGAGGTTTTAAAATTAACGTTAAATAAACACTAAGCAACTATTGAAATATTTATTAATTTTACTTATACAGAGTGGAAAGTTTAACTGGAATAAATTCTGTAACTTAGAAAATTACCATTTGTAGCAAAATTCTTGGAACAGGTCAATTTTTAATTTTAATGGCGCATATTACAAAGGGACTTCTTTAACTTTTCAATTATTTGGAGGGGTGAAACAACCCCTAACTTTTTTTTTTTTTAATAGAAGGGTATGTTGAGTAATTTTTTTTCTTAAAGCTTGTTCAATTGGTAATACAGCTACGTTTTTATTTTTTAATTTTTTTAAAATTTTTCTTTCCTGAAGTTCTGCTATGTCGTTTGGTATAGTCACATAAACTTTACTTTTTAAATACCCTCCCATAAAGAGTCTAAAGGGGTGAGATCTGGAGATCTTGCTGACCACTCAATCGGTCCTGTTCTTCCTATCCATCTACTGGGAAAAACGGTTTTAGTAAAAAAAACATCTTTTTTTTTAAATTTTTTTTCCTTTTACTGTTAAAGAAAAATTAAAAATAAAAACGTAGCTGTATTACCAATTGAACAAGCTTTAAGAAAAAAAATTACTCAACATACCCTTCCATTTAAAAAAAAAAAGTTAGGGGTTGTTTCACCCCTCCAAATAATTGAAAAGTTAAAGAAGTCCCTTTGTAATATGCGCCATTAAAATTAAAAATTGACCTGTTCCAAGAATTTTGCTACAGATGGTAATTTTCTAAGTTACAGAATTTATTCCAGTTAAACTTTCCACTCTGTATATTTTGAAAATAATCACCAATTTTTGTTTGTTTACAATTGCTGAATTTTGTTTTTGTAATTTGAGATTCCACGTAAGTTATCAAATTACTTGATTTTTCAGCAGCAACAAAATAAACAAATTAACAACAATAACTGTTTAACAAATTAATAACAATAACAAAAATCATGTTTTCAACGAAGCAAAAAATTTTAGAATATTTTTTTAAATCAACAAATTTACTTTTTTTTAATGATTTTTCAATAAAATTTACTTACAATAATAAATAAATGCACATTTCTTAGTTAATATCACACAAACATTCTTTTTCGTGAAGTAAAGATTTTTTTACTTACAAATACAAATTTTGTTGACTTGACTACGTTCTTGTAACTGAAATATTTATTTGACTTGAATGAAGATTTGTTTGCTGTTATTTAAACGAATAATTTAGTTGAGTTGACACAATTTTGTTTTATTTAACAAAATCGGTCTTAACGTGTACGCTTTGTTACTTTTTAGCACGTCCACAAAATACTACAATCCGGCCCTGGCGTGTGACTTTACAATTTGCAACGAAGTCTCAGTTAAAGCAGGACCACAGCATTCGACACATCCCCACTTCCCACTCAAGGTCAATGAAAATCCAGTAAAGAGATCAAAGTGCCGACAAGCGAGTTGCACTACTGTATTCTTTATACTGTGCTTCCTGATTATGCTCCAGATCCTTTCTTGACAATATTCGCTCGGAACCCTCTCCAATCGTATATAGTTTTGCCGTGCATCGTTTTGATGTACAACACCATTTCACTTCTCCCGATTTTAGAGTTCCTTTTTCAAAAAATTTAAAATTATCCAACACCAGTAATAGATTTCCATCTTCACTAGTTACTTTTCTCTTAATTCACTCATTTTGTTGAATAATAAATAAGCAATGAGTGTAGAAGGCTATACAGGGTGTCCATTTTTCGAGCCTAACCATGGGGATCTCGGTTATCTTAAGAGATACGAAGTTGGTTAAATTAGAATAAAGTTTTTTTTATCCCAATTAATAATCTTTAAACAAATTTCACCTATTTATTAAGGTTTTCAAGATATTCGAAAAAAAGTAAAAATCACGATTTTCGTTTTTATTTTATTCTATAAAAACCAATGAAGCTAGGCCTTTTTAGGTCAAACATTGTTAAGGCACATTTTTATGAGCAATTTAAATATGCCATTATCTTTGTCATGACATCAAAAATTACGAACAAACGACATTCAACTTTTTATTTTCTTATGGACACCATCTTGGATTTTTACACGAATAAATGAAGCCTCTTTTTCTGATTACAATGATGTATCACACTTGATGGTTTCAGTTAAATTCTGGATAAAATTTCGAAGTCATCTGTTCTGCAAATAGTGCCTTGGAAACAAAAACCTTTTTTTTGTTTCTAAAGAAAATTTGACAGTTCTGTATGTTTGCACTTTATAATTGAACATAGTTTATAACAAAATAAAATCAATACAATACAAAAAAAATAACAAAACAAATGAATTACAATAGATACTCAAATTAATAATAACAATAATAAGGTTTATTAGATGTATAGTTCGTTACAAGCATACAAGAATAGACTTGGCTTAAAGTAAACTAAATTAAATTAAAATATAAACAAAACAAAACAATTACTGCGAAGATTGAGAAAGAAAGAACAATGCAACGTATACACCTAATTGGCATAGACTCAGCAGTGCTGGTTTTCAGCTATACCAGTAAGACAAAATATATCTACATATATCTAAATACAAATGTGGATAGAGTATCCCAATTAGCAGATACACTTTAAGTGACTTGTTCATTAATTAAGATGTTTGCAAATCTGTAGCGAAAGGAATGTGCAGAGCTATCATAAAAACGCGCAAAAACGTCATAATAACAGTTTAGAAAACTTGGGGCAGAGTATAAAAAGCAGCTTTTAAACTTTTCCGTACTGTTTTGCGGTATGCTAAACATACCCATGCAACACACAGAGTATAGAATATGTCTAAAACACGTTTTGAATTTAGTTTAAATGTAGAATATTATAGACTAGTATTTATACATATGAGTGACAGTCTAACTAACGTCTTTTTCTGGGATAAATATAACGTTTACACAAAATGTATATTTTATATGGTACGCGCAACGTTTATACATGGTTTATACTGGACGTATATTTTGAAACTATAAAATTATTATAATCATACGTGTTTATGTTATTGCAACTTATTCTAAAGAAGCTGCCAAACCGAAACGTACAGCGAAATGTTGAAATTTAATTCAACTTTAATAAGTGTCTCATCGTTTGTAGTAATTTTATATGTATTTTCTGATCACTTGTAGTTGTAATGGGCAAGAAAGTTCCTTCGGTTTTGACGTATAAACTACAACTTTAGTGAGCAGCAGTTATCCCATAGTTGGCGCTCCTGTTGAAAGCTATCGTAAATAATCGTTTTGTGACAAAGGTTGTGTATTTTACGAAAAGTAGAAGCGATCTGGTCAACAGATGTCGCCCTGAATTCGTTGAAGCAATAATTTCCACTCAATGAAGAGTGGTTGATTTTGGCACGCATTTGAAATTGAAACTTCTACAATTTAGGTTAAGACATTGATTTTCGTGTCTTCTCATCGAGTACCTTTTGTTTTGTTCTGCAAGATTAACGTTTAGGGGAAGCCTGAAAACCTTAAACATATTTCCGAATCAGAAACTACCAGTTTTGAGCAAGAGATGACGCTCTAGATCTAGAAGTTAATTTTACAATCCAACAATTGATCTAATTTGTGTCCAATCCGAGGTGGACACAAATTAGATCAAGGCACGAGTTTTCGTATTTTCCCGTTGAATTCTTTTGTTTTGTTCTACAAAATGAGTTTAGGAGAACCCTGTGGAACCTTAGGTATATATCCGTGTCAGAAACTACCAGTTTTGAACAAGAGATGGCGCTGTAGAAGACAATTTTATAGAAATCAATCAGAGATGTCACAATTTAAGTTAATGCGTCTGTTTTCCCGTCTTCCAGTCGACTTTCTTTTGTATTTTTCTGTAAAATTAATATTTTGGAGAAGCCTAAAAACCTTAACTACACCTCCGATTCAGAAACTACTAGTTTTTGGCAAGAGATGGCGCGCTAGAAAACTATTTTACAAAATCCATCAGAGATATCACAATTTAAGTTAATGCGTCTGTTTTCACGTCGACTTTCTTTTGTTTCGTTCTGTAAAATTAGTATTTAGGAGAACCCAAAAACATTAGGTATATCTCGACATCAGAAGCTATCAGTTTCTGGCAAAAGATGGCGCTCTAGAAGACAATTTCACAAAATCAATCAAAGGCATTACAATTTAGGTTAAGGCAACGGTTTCCTCGTCTTCCCGTAGACTTTCTTTTGTTTTGTTCAGTAAAATTAATATTTAGGAAAAATATATTCTCGTATCAGAAGCTACTCATTTTGAACAAGAGATGACGTACTAGAAGACAATCTTACAAATCAGTGAAATATGTTACAATTTTGGTTATGGTCGCGACATCTCGCGGCGAAATTTATAAGTTACTCATATTTTAAGCTCACGTCTCATTTAGGTCTAGTGGTATAATTCCAACTTAACTTTAAACCGAAACCCGAAACAATTGTTGCAATAATCGTTATAGGTTTAAACTTCAGCTTAAATTTAAACTGGCATTGTACATCTAGGCCCAAATGTTAGTATTTTTATGTAAAATTTACTTTGTAACAAGGATCACAAGACCAATTTGGATAAATATTTTGAACATGTTACGTCTAAACATTTATTATATTTTTTGAGATTATATTTTAAATTTTTAATGATACATTGATAAGATGGATGATAAGATGGAATAAACGTGTTTTGCAAGTCGCGGCATTTTACATTTTAATGAAAAAGTTTAATTAACGCATCACTTATCCTACGGCAACTAATAGTACCATTAAAATACGAATATTTTTGGTATTCTATTTACCATTACCAAAAATATCCCTGTCTGTCGTATATAAACCGTCTAATAAACGAAATGGTGTTGCTTGGGTATTATTGTTCCTAAGATTTAATGCGTGAGTATTACCTCTTTTTTCGAGAGTATTAAATAAATATCTAGGACATTTTGTCTGTATGATTTTAAATAACATGCCTGCGTACTGCAGTGCAAAACGACCATCAAGTTTGAGTAGTTCTAACCTATGGAAGAAAGGGGTAATATGCTCTCTGCGGTTGATATTAAAGGCGAATCGTAGGCAGTTATTTTGTAGCACTTGTAAACGGTTTTTTAAGCTACCAGTTAAGAAATTGTAATAAACAACACTACAGTAATCCAAGTTTGTAAGAATTAGAGTGTTCATCAAATTCCACTTTGTTTTTCCAGGTAATGAGTGTTTATGTCTATGCAAGGATTTAAAATTGTTCATCCTTTAGCTCTGTGCATAATTCTTCCTAAATCTTCTTAAATTAAAATTGCCCTTCTACTCGTATACCTTCTTCTCATTTATTTCAAATTTGTAACAATACTTCTAAGTAATTCAACATCGACAGGTACAATATTGTAAATTTTGTTTTTCATGGTACTTACACTACTTACCTCATAAAATATAATTTAAAGGCTACAATTCTGTTCAACGTACTTGTTCGGTTGATGTCTTTAGGCTGGTTACAGATATACATTTTTGAACTAATTTATGAGTTGACAAAAAACGTAAACATTTCAAGTACGTCCCGTTTTCTCTAGTTTAAAAGCGACATTTTATTACCGCAATTAACAATAAACGTAACTGTCACACCTAAAATTGAATTGAACTGTCAAATTTTATTTAGAAACAAAAAAATTGCTTTTGTTTCCAAGGCACTCATTGCAGAACAGATGATTTCGAGAAAATGACCTGAATCTAACTGAAACCATCAAGTGTGACACATCATTGTAATCAGAAAAAAAGGCCTCATTTAATGGTGTAAAAATCCAAGATGGCGTCCATAAGAAAATAAAAAGTTGAATGTCGTTTGTTCGTAATTTTTGATAACATGACAAAGATAATGGAATATTTAAATTCCTCATAAAAATGTGCCTTAACAATGTCTGATCTAAAAACGCCTAGCTTAATTTATAGAAAAAAATGAAAACGAAAATCGTGATTTTCACTTTTTTTCAAATATCTTGAAAACCGTAAAAAATAGGTGAAATTTGTTTGAAGATTATTGATTGCGATAAAAATACGCAACTTTGTTCTTATTTAACCAACTTCGTAACTTTTAAGATAACTGAGATTATCTTAGGTTGCCATGGTTAGGCTCGAAAAACGAGCACCCTGTATATGACCCTAACCACCCCTTTTCTGATTTAATTTCAGGAAATTTGGTTATTTCTGTGTACAATCATTAAACTAAGAGATTAAGAAGGACAAGAGGACTGAAATATTTATTTGACCATACGCCCCAATTTACTATAAATATTTTGGGGAGAAACCTGCGGAATGGATTAAGACCCAAGCATCGCCGCGATTTACATCTGCCCAGAAAGAGAAATTAGATTTTCTTATATACATTTGTTACAAAGTTAATAATGAGATTTTGGTCATTTCAATAATTAGTCCTTCTTTGAAGAGAATTATCCGGAAAAAAAAAATACAATACAATACAATAACGTTTATTAACCATTAATACAATATCCGTGTTATATGTACAGATATAATACAGTAACACAGAGTAATGTTTATGGCATGTCAATTTTGCAGAATCCTAAAATCATAAAATATAATAGAAATATACAATTACAAAAAAAATAAAAATAAAAATATTCAGTAAGGAAAGTGAAATGTTACAGACTGAATATACATATATAAGACCAGCACAGACATAATTGAAATACAGGATTTGTATAAACACACAATCACAGCGCGGCTCACTAATTACCAAAGGTTCGAGAATGTAGTATAAACTCATCTATAGAATATGGTGCCATCAGCTTTAAATTGTTATACAGAGTTTTTTTTAATTTTGCCAGAGTAAACCCCTTTATATTAGATGGAAGTTGATTATATAAGTTAAGATTAATAGTATTCTTTTTTGATTTTGTTAATTTCATTCTCGACTGTTTTAAAAGATATCCAAAGCGAGTAGGATATGAGTGATTTTCATTTACAGTGCTAAAATTATTTTTTATGTTCGTGGATGTGCACTAACGTACTGTAAACAAAAACAGCAGGAACTGTTAAAATGCCCATCTGTATAAAATATTGTTTACAATGAGCGTCGTATTTTAATCGACACAAAGCTCTCACTGCCATTTTTTGGAGTCGAAATATTATTATTGAATCTGCAGAGGCACCCCAAAGCCTTATACCATATAGAACATGTGAGTGAAATAAGGCGTAGTAAGCCGTTATGTTGTATTCTAAGGAGATCAATTTTGATAATTCTCTTAGTACAAAAATCGCGGAGGATAACTTGGAGCTAATGGATTTAATATGTGCATACCAGGTTAAATTATCGTTTAAACTTATGCCTAAGAGGTTAACAACGGCGTTTGAAGTTATATCATGATTCGTTGAGAAAACCATTATTTGTGTTTTGTTCTTATTCAAGCTAAGTGAGTTTCTGACAAACCATTGCTCTGCACTATCTTTCATGTCTTGTACCTTCTGTAACAGCGCATTAATATTGTTATCAGAACAAAATATATTTGTGTCATCGGCGTAAAGTATGGATTGTATAGGCTCCATGAACTTACTCAGGTCATTTATATACAATAAAAAGAGAACGGGTCCCAACACAGATCCTTGCGGAACACCGTACTGGACCCGTACTTCCCTTTGATAGTTTGCCATTAATTTTAGTGCACTGACTTCTATCTATTAAATAACTTCTAAAAAAGTTTAGTGTTGAACCGCGAATACCACAATAAGTTAATTTATTTATTAACAATATTCGTGCTGAACGCAGTCAAAGGCTTTTGTCAAGTCGCAAGCAACTAGTGCTGTGTGTTTGCCTTCTTCAAAACCTTCAACTATGTTCCTCACGAGCTCTTCAACTGCCTGAACACAACTATGTCTAGGCCTAAACCCGTATTGGTTTTTATTCAGCACATTAAATTTTTCTAAGAAATTTATTAATCTGTTTTTAATTAAAATTTCCAAAACCTTTCCTAAAACTGGCACAAGTGAAATAGGTCGGTAATTATTTTTATCTTCTGGATTTCCCTTTTTAAGTACAGGAACAACCACCGAAATTTTAAAAGCTGACGGGAAAATACCCTGCTCGAAGCATAAATTGTATAAGTGAGATAATATAGGAGTTATAAGTTCAGAGAGATTTTTTAGAAATTTACTGTTAATGCCGTAAAAGTCTTTCGAGTTTGAATTTTTAAGTGATTGAATTATATTACTAATTTCTATAACAGTTGTAGGTTGAATAAAAAAAGAACGATCTAAAGCTGAAACTACACTAAATCGATTATTTTCTGCTTCATATAACAAAGGTAAATTTTTTACGATATTTTCGGCAACATTTGCAAAATAAAAATTTAATTCTTCGTTATCAATAGGAATGGTCTGTTTTTGGAGAACTTTGCCTCTCTCAAGGTTTATTAAATTCCAACATGCTTTAGTTCTGTTTTTGTGGTACATTAAGTAATTGTTGTACGCATTCTTTTTTGCAGTTTTTATATTGCTTTTATATATCTTCTTAAAATTATTATAAATAATTTTATCAGAGTCTAAGTTAGTTGTTCTATACAAATCAAAAAGTTTTTGTAACTCAGCGCGTTGGTTCTTTAAATCTAGTGTATACCAGCTGATATTGGTTTTTTGTTTTCTTTTTATGATTTTTGAGGACTGTTTTATATTATTTTGTAGGAGATATATCAATTTGTTTGCAATTTGTTCAGGGTCGTTTGAACTATATAAATCCTCAAGATTTAACTCTTTGAACAAGTTATACGATTTGCGCATGTTGATAAAATTAAGTGTTTCATTATACTGACTTATGTGACTTACGTGAGTTTGAAAGCCATACTCTGGGAACATTATTTTTATTAAAAAATGATCCGATAAATGAGGATTGAAAACTTCAGATTTATAGGAATTACAGTTTGTTAGTATATTATCAATACAACTAACCGATTCATTGGTAAATCTTGTACCAGAGTCAATTGTTGGTTTTAGTCCATATGTTTTAATCAAAAGTAGTAAAATTGTTAGCTTATTTGATTCGCGCATAAAGTTAATATTGAAGTCTCCTAATATAACGAAGTTAAAATTTGTGTTGTTTTTGTAGAGAAGTTCTAAAACTTGTTCAAATATATTAAGAAAGGTGTTCATGTTACCCTTACATGATCTGTACAGCGCCAGGACAATTTTGTGAACTTGAGGTAACTCAATAGCGCAAAACTCTGCTTCTATTTCAACACTGAAATCCTTTACCTCCGACAATTCTTTAAACTCTACATTCTCTTTTACAAATATACAAACCCCGCCATGAATGTGTGTAGTCCGACAAAACTGTGAAGCTAATTTGTAATTATTTATATTGACTAGACTTAAAATTTCAGGTTTAGCCCAATGTTCCGAAAAACACGCAACAGAATATTGGTTGTCACTAAAGTATAAGTTTAACTCATCTATTTTATTAGTTATGCACTGTATATTAATATGCATTATGCTAAGTTTTTTGTCTAGTTCGACGGGTCCGAGCTCTTGAAGTTTTTTGGAGAGGTGAAGCGCTTCACAGCAGCACCAGACGAAATATTGGGACTATAAACTTCTTCAAACTTTTGAGAACTGACTAAGTTGCACTGATCGGCTAGTTTGTCTTCCATAGTATCAGTAGAGTTGGTGCCTTTCTGGTTCAGAGCAGTACTTACAGTAGACCACGGAAACACGTATATGAGATTATTTTTATTTACATAGCTATTTTGTAAAGTAGTATCGGACTTTATAAAATCTGCAAGATTTTTAGTTAGAAGAAATTTGCCTCTGTGACTCATATGTAGACCATGTCGTGTAAAATGTTGCGAGTTCAGAATTTTATTTATATCTATGTATTGAAATAAATTCTCCGTGTTCAATAACTCGTACATTCTTTTGTTAAATTTGAAAATAGAGTTGTTGAGTGTGTGCCTACCGTGCCAATAGGGTGCAGATACCAAAATAATGTTTGTCGTATGGGTACAATTTTTAATGGCTGTTGTATCCGATCGAGAAATGTCGCATGCTCCTCTTAACGCATTATTAGAACCGCCTAGAATTACTATGTAGTCATTCTTCGTAAAATCTTTTGCCAGAGATTCAATATCCCGTATAACGTTTTCAAAAGATGCGTTTGGCTTACAGAATGACAAGACACTGTACATAGTTGGGTCCAACATTTGATGCAAAATATTACCTAAATTTCTCGCGTGGCTGTCTCCTAATATCAGTACTTTTTTTTGTGTACTGTCCATCTCCGGAAGATGCGAGAAATTGTCCTTATGTAAAGCAACATCCTTTAATAAAGTTTCTGACGTAATCGATGTCTGATTAATCGGGATGGATTTTAGTTTGTCATATTTGTCAAGTGGCAGTGATTTAGGTATTCTTTTGTCAGATATCGTAGATATGGTATTTGAATCGTCAAATGGAGTTTGTGATCCTTTGTGCAATAAAATTGGCGTCTCTGTTTCAGTTGCTGTGGATGTACGAATTGTGTTATATGGATTCAGTTTATCTATAACTTTTGATTGATTATCAATAATCAATTTGTAACTAACTATTTGAGCATTTAGCTTGTCGATTTCTTTTTTTAAGGCGGTATTTTCGTCATTCAACATGATATTTGTACTATCGCATTCTGCGAGCTTATTCCTTAGCAAAGTATTTATGTCCGTCGAGACAGTACCTTCTACCTCTTCTTTATTTTCCTGGTAAGCTAGACTTACGTAACTAGCATTTTTTGGGCTTTCCTGGATTTTTTTAACTGAGATTTGTGATTTTTTATCTAGGTGTTTATTTCGTATAAGACCAGATCGTGTTGCCGACATGGTTTATAATCCGATGAAAACCTTCGGAGCGAGTGAAGTATCGGAGAAAAACTTGCTTTATTTAAAATAAAAAACCATGTGATTTACGGATCCAAAAGTTCATATGATCAATGCACGCACACTAACACTTTAACGATTTTATTAGTTATATACACTCAATTAAAGAGAGCCGAATAGTTAATTATATTTAATTAATTAACTTTAATTAACGTGCTACGTGGCCGACCACTCGATCGGACATAGGATTACGTACAGGAGTTTTTTAAACTTCTGACAGTCAGATCGGCATTGTGAGTATGTTTTTATAATTTTGGCTGCTTGTTTTGAAATAGATTCGCAGATCCAGTTACACTCACTTTGAACAACATAATCCCAAAAATACTGAGTCATGGTTCAGTTTTCCTTCAATATTCAATATGGAGAACTATGGTTTCTGTATCTGACCTAACGACTAGGGTATAATATATTTACTGCGTGCGTTTATTTCATTGTTAGGTAATACATTTATGTTTATAAAATTCAACCTTATTCTAGCCATACAGAGAAAGAAAAAATTGCACGTCAGTAATAATTTCTGCGGTAAAAGAGCGCGTTTGTGGCAGTTAATTTAGAATTTCAGCGCGAAAAATGTTTGAACGTTACATTTCCACAGTTCTTCTAATATAAGATATGCAGTGAATAAATTAGTCTGACGCCTGCCATAATAAATTAATTATAAAATGTGACGAAACGAAAATTTAATTTCAGAATATAACATACTCTAACGCTACTCCGGCCGGTTGGTAACTGTTCCGGGAAATTTAATTTATTCGTTTTTGAGACAATGTAAAAACGTATAGGGAGTAATTTAGTACACCGGTAAAAGTCCGGTAATTTTTCAGGTCAGCACGAAACAATTTAATTTTCGAGGTAACAATCCAAATAAAACAAGATAAAATTCCTAAATAGAGATTCATTTTCGGTAACCCTATTTTATTCCTAAATGAAAATATGTAGCAGGAATCCATGTTGGTCTTTCCCCCGACAAACCGTAGCACATATATAACATTAAGCTTAACATAACAGGGTAGGTAACCGGCAAGAACAGTGTTACATGCAGCACATGATATACGAACAGTGGATTAAACCCCAAGGGGGGAGTTTAACACGACCCCGTATTAGTTATTAGCGACTCTTGTTAGTTAGATGAGCATTACTTGCATACATACATACATATTGCAGGTATTATAACCCTGTCTAATACGTTATGCAACTACTGGGAGAGCTCTAAGTGCAAACTACGTTAGGACTGTCAAATTGAATTAAACGTACAATACTTCCGCTATTCTAAAAAATATAAGACCCTTATTAAGTTCCAGGAAATTTACGAGCTGAGAAAATTAACTTAAATAAGAAAAACACGAAACGTAAATATTACGAATATGAAACTATAACCTAAATTTTGATTACTTTATTAGAGACTGATGATAAACAATTAGCTTCTATTTCTTTTCAGAATCGAATATTGTGTTCCAATTGAAATGTTTAATTCATTATGTATAAGTACACAGTTCTGTATCAGATGACTTAGCAATTTGAAAATGACATTGGATGTGAATGTTGCTGCTCACTCGATCTAAACTTAAGGACTTAAACAGATACTCTGGATTTCTGAAGAAATTTAATGGGTACTTAAGCTTAAGAATGAAAGGTATTTGCTGGTATGGGAGGAGAGAACAAGAGATTACTCCCTATTTTTCCTAATAGGGTACTGCAGTGACGATACCTCATTTGATACATAAATTTGTAACTAATACACAATCTTTTTTCACTAAGTTTGATCTGAGTTAATCGGTAAATCAGTTGCTTCTTGCTCAGGTGAACGTACTTTTGATAACACTTTTGTTTTACGTAACTTCAAACAACACTACGCCTTGATACAAAATGTTCACGAAAGTCTGACAAGTCATTGGTTTGCCTCAGTACACCTCAGTCGCATTCGTACTCAAGTATAATTAACTTAAATACATCCCTTCTAGAACTTAATCTTATTAAATTGAACGTTTCATTTCTGAAACTCCACCAACAAATTTGTATCTTGATAAAAGAAGACGTAAATGAGTAATTCGACAAGTATAGAAAAAAAAACAAATATTAATTTCATCCTTCAAGTGATTTTCAAATTTATAATCCCCATAATTTTCAGCCAGTTCGCGGCGAAGCATAATAATTCCACATGCATTGAAGTTTGCTTTGGAGTTAATGCGGCGGAAAATAAGAAAAGACAATTAATATCAATTATCACTGGAGCTAATTAATTCAGTCGGCGGAATCTTTCCGACGCATTTGTGCAGCGATAATAAAGTCTCCTGTCGTAAGACGAATAAAATATGGAGAAAGTAAGAGTAAAGCTTATTTGGAAGGAGGGAAGGGTGCCCTAAATCTAAACACCGTCGAACGAACGGGTTGGAACGACAGTTCTGATATTTAAGGGCTGTTTTATTAACCCGGAATGAATTAAAAAAGCTGTTGGAAATCTTACCGAGCTTCGGCGGATGGATTAATTTTTGTATCCTGTAACAAGCCGACGTCGGCGTCGTTTTAATTAATTTTTCATTGCTGTTAGTGAGACTGATAATGAATAAACCAGTAGAATGATCGAATTACAACAGCAACCAAAGAGGTGTTAATTTAAAAAAAAATTGTTCTGATTTAGTTTGATTCTTTTGCTTTCATAATACTAATATACACCGTGTTGATTCGTTTTTCAAACATAGCAAAACAACACGTAAAACTAAACATAAATATGTAGGCAATTATTGGCTTTCTCGTAAATTTTAGAGCATAACAGTGAAGGAAAATATTGTTCGAAATTCTAAAATGCACTTAATACATTATTTAAAACTTTAAATTTCGCAGGCATTTTCCTTTAAAATGGTAAAAATCTTCTGGAAAATGTGTATAATTTACTAAGTTAGCTATGACTAGTAAACATTTATGTAATTGTTGAAAGTGACAACTTCAAAAATTTGCAATTTTTACACTTAGAAAAGTTCGATTTCTTTTTCCGTTTCGTAATTATTGTAATAGAGAATTATACTACCCAAGAAAAAATCCTATTATTCGGGAAACTTTTTGCGGGGATTTATACTCAGCGAAAAATATCTTATGCGGATACCATTGGTAGGATTATTAAACATCTTAAAACAAAAGAAAGCGTAGACGGATTATGCGAATGAAAATATATGGTTGGAATGGAAAATGAAAATCACTTTAATGCATTAGGAATGGTCAATGAAAATTAAAATTTAAGTTTAAGATATACGAGCCCCGTCTCAGTGAAGTTGGCCTAACCAACAAAAATTTTTTTTTTCAGAAAATTATTCTTGTAGAAGGAAAGCTTATGAAAATCAATACAATATTGTGATGATATGGGAATTGTTTATTAACTTTTAACACACAAAACTAAATTCTAAGTAATAAAAATGGGAACACGAAGGTACATCTAATATTATCGCAAAATAAAAAATCGACGAAAATTAAATATAAAGCTATCATTGCGTTACGTTGCCTTTTCGACTTAATATCGCTTCGATACATTTGGACATTGTGTTAACTAAAGTCTGGCATTCATCCGATGGGAAATTGTCCCAAATTTATTGAAACCGAGCTCTGGAACTCTGGAACGGTTCTTGCTGGCTACGAGCGCAGCTCTCTGAAAATATCTGAGAATATTTTTAAGAAATACTTTTAAACACATGTGAATGGATTAAAAACTATATATCTTGAACCAGTTTTTTCTTATTGTAATATTATATTCAGTTTCCATATTTTGAATACATAGTTGGGCTAACTTCACTGAGACGGGGCTCGTATTAGTCATACTACAGTTTTTCGTGTACTAAAAAGACAGATAAGAAAATTTAAATCGTTTAAATTTTTTACAGCGAATACTATTTATTGATATGGTACACATGAAACCCCAAATTCTCAAAATTTTCTATTGGAGTATCCACTCAAAATTTACATCAATTGTCCCTAACCGAAGTTAACACCATTAAATTAACGTATAGGCAGGAATTTTAGGAATCATTGGTCCGTTTTTTATCGGAAGATCCCCCACCGGTAACAAACACCTCTTAGTAGGATCCACTTTAGGAGATCTTGACATAGACTACGAGATTTGGCTACAGCATGGCTGCGCAGAATAGTGCAGTTGTGCGAAACTTTATAAATGAGGCATTTCCTAATTACTGCTAGGAAGAGGAGGTACCATTAATTCATCACCAAATGACTTTTCTTCTGCGATAATTTAAAAAATAAATTGTATAATTGACAGAATTCCTATGAAAATGTAGAGATGTTAAAAGAAGCAATAATTGCCGAATGAGACAAGGTATCTCAGCGTCAATTGGCAAACATGAGGCAAAAATATTTTGATTAATAAGGATAATGCTTAGCTGCATATGGAGACCACTTTGAACACATTATTTAAAAATGTTAATTTGATAATAATAATAATAATAATAATGGTCTTTATTAATTAATAATTACACTGGTTTATTAGAACAAAACAAAATTTGATGTTCTTTTGTCATGGTCATGGCTAACTGCTAATAAATTGTCAATTTTCCTGAAAACTTTTAGTATTTTTGAGAATATGAGTACAAAATTAAAAAAAATAAGGCCTTAAGTGCATTTTAGAATTCTGAAGAATTTTTTCCTTTACCGTTTTGCTCTAAAATTTACAGGAGAGCCAATATTAGCAAATATTTAATTTTACATGCTATTTCCCTATGTCTGAAAAACGAATCAACACCGTGTAATATAATAACATAATAGTAGTTACTTTTTCGATCAGTCGCGAAGTTTCCTGCAGTATCTTTAAAAACAGGTTGCAATACTTCAATGTTTAAGAAATTATTTTCAACGTTTTCAAAATTAGGTAACTTCAGATTGATTGAAATGATCTCTAGTAAGTCTACGACAAACCGAAAAATGCCGATGCAACATGAGTAATATCTAATAAGACCCAAATAAGTTGGGGGGCAGGAAAATTTCGAAAATGTCTTGAGCCAAGTGAAGAGGGTTTGAATTGATTTTCTCGTCTAAAAAGAGAAGCGTGGGGAGAGTTAGCGAGACATGTGTTCATGCTGTAAAATGAACTCGGATGGCTGCTCGCAGGAAAATAGCTGCACATTTCTTGCAAAATTGCATTCGCATGAATTTTACATTCGCCATGATAATATCCATAATTTATCCGCGCTACATATAGCTCCGACTTATATTAAGATGGCGAAAATGTAATTTTGCTTTCAGTTTACAATGTACTTTTCAGTATTAAGGCGCCTTTTACTGGAAAATGTCATGAAGTTATCGATCCTGATAAAAGTCTGGCGAATTTTATTATGAGTAATTTTTCGAAGTATCGCCTTCAAAATTAACACTGTTTGTGATTAGCGCCTGATTCATGTAAAGCCTGAAATTTATGGAGCTCACAGTGTGAAAACATTCGAAGCAATTCTCTCACCACACTTTTGTGCATACATTTAACAGTGAAGACGTGTTTTATCCACGATGCAGATGTCATCATCAGTGCTAGATTTTCAAGTCTAGAAGTTTAGCGCTGATGATGCCCGCATCGCGGATGAAACACGTGTTTGTTCTTAAATTTGTAACAGGCAACGCTGTTGTCGTTCCTTTTCTTTTGAGAAACCGTCTTTAATTAACACCATGTTCAAATATGCCAAAGACTCAAATCAACAAGTTTAATTGCATCAGAATAATAATTCTTCTGAGAAATTCAATTATTGATTTCTGTTACAATTAAATTATTAAGAATCTTCTTTGTAATAAAGGGTTTAAATTTAAGAGTGCCCTTATTTCAGATATTTGTATCAAGAAAACGGAATTTAGTAGAAAAATGTATTTTAGCTTAAATTAAACGACAAACATTAAAGTTTTTATCAAAATGATTAATATTTAAAAATTACATTGCTTCAAAGTCTTCCATGGTTGTTTCAAAAAATTGATATTAAACGACCAGGAAACAGTTGCCTCTAAACATGTAAACTGATATTTGAGATGAGTGGTTTAGAACAGTCTTGCTGAAACAATAGAGCATCCATAGGCAAATCCAACTGGTGTAGAGCACCCATAACACCCTTGAGAGAATTCCGAAGCATGTCAGTGGAGCATTCTGTGCTAACAGTAACTGCGTCTCCATTTTCATTTTCGAAAAAGTAGGGTTCAATTATTGATCTTGAACAAAAACCACACCAAACTGTATCTTTTAATGTGGGCGGAGGCCGTTGTAAGAGAATTTGAATGTTGTCGGTTGCCCAATATCGATCATTTTGTTTATTGCCTACATCTTCCAAAACAAAATGAGATTCATCGCTCATGATTATATTGATAAAATTTGAGTTTTTACTTAAAATCCAGTTGCAAATGTTCACTCATACCACACACTCATACAGCATGGTCATCGTTATTTAATTTAGACACTTTCTGTCATTTGTGTGGATGAATTTGTATGGAACTGCCTCTGTGTTTGAAAAATTAAAGCACATTGCAAAAAAAATCTTCTGTTTTCCCTTTAACAGCAATCGACACATGCTCCATAGAAAAATTGAAACTCCTGACATTAGACAATATTTTGACATATTTTTCATGGCTACAGGATTGTCGATGTGAGTATAAATTACATGTAATATAGGGACACTATTAAATTTATACCCTTTATATCGAGGCGATTCCAATGTTTTTTCGTTTTAAGCTTTAGCTTTTCTGATTTTACGAATTATTTTGCCTTACGTATAATATATTTAGACTATTTTTTAAGTCATAGTCTTTAAAAGTTTCATACACTTACATAAACATTGTAGACTTTTAAACATTACAATACTGATTACGTTTTCCTGTCTTAAATCTTTGCAAGGAAAAGTAAAAATGTAATGGGATGTGATCTCGTGGACATCAATTAAAAGGAAACTCCTTTGTTTAACACCTCAATATTTCGTTGTAATTTGAATCATCAACAGGAGGTTACTACAATTTTTTATAAACAAGAGTAAAACAATCATAATTTTAAGAAAAATTAATACTTACAACTAGAGATAGATAAATTAGTCAACATATCTTGACATTAGAACAATTTTAATTGATTAGGTATATATTAAAATTATGTTAAAATTGTAAAACGACGGAAAACGTTTTTCAGACAAACATGTGCATAAATAAAAAGTGATTTAAATAAGTCAACTGCGGCGTAGGTAACATAAACAAAAGAAACTTAAAAAGCACTAGAAAGTGACAATTAAAATAATTATTTAAATAATTTGTAATTAGTCAAATTTAATGTCTTGAAGAATTTTTTAATATGTTTAAGATGTGTGCTTAGAAATTACTGATATTTTTAATGTCAGATCTAAAATTAGCAGATTGTTCATATTTTTGAATGTACGAATGTACCATTTCTAAAAAGATTGTTTTACTCTTGTTAATAAAAAAATGTAGTAACCTCCTGATGATGTTGCAAATTACAACGAAATATTAAGGCCTTAAACAAAGGCATTTTTTAAAATGTTTATTAGTTATGATGCTCTAATACATGTACAATTACAACGCATACAGGCAAAGTTCTTACAACTATCTAAGAAACAACTATATTTAAAATAAAATAAAATTTCATAAGGAAAAATTCCTAAAAAATAAATTTTAGTAATAAAATTAGCTTTTATTTAAGAATTCGTCAGTAGAGTAGAAGGCCTCTTGTATTAATACTGCCTTTTAATTGATGTCCACGAGATCACATCCCGTTAGATTTTAATATTTCCATTCTACTAAGTCTGGTCGTGACTTAAATTTTTGCTTACTTGAGGTAAACCCACTTTGTTTAAAATATTTCATGTTTTTAGAAGCTATCGATTCTTTCGATGTAAGATTGATTATTCGAATTATCGAAACATATTTATTCTACACAGTGTGTAATCGAATAAGTTTCACTTACTGTAACCACTATTAATACGTAAGAAAAGAAGCGAAGTTATGACATATGGCCTCCGAAGCCCAACTTCTTAAACTAGGAGCAAGTTCATTGGCCAATCAGAATTACATGGGAATTCACTTAAGACCAAGCAGGAATGTGTGGCACAAAAGATTAAAAAAATATTTTGTACATTAGATTTAAATATCTATTTTCACAATAAATTGTTTTTCCATACTCATCACTGTATAACGCGTTTCAATTTTTTTGACATAATTGATAAATACGAGCAACGTTAAATTGGGGAGATGTTTAATAAAATGCACGGGTTTGAACGTATGAAGCGACACCAAAAATTAATGTGCAATGATAGCGAATCAACTAAATTCAGCAAGGTAAAGTAAACATTAGTTAGGTGAACAAAATTTTAAGAAATTGAACACAGCTTCCCCACCCCTGAGCTAGACCTTTGATATTTGTAGAATTATTTATCTTATGTGATGAAGAACTTACAGTATTAATAAGTGAAATCTATTCAACTACACCTTGTATATTAATCATGTGTGTTATATTTTGATTACGTTCTGTTATTTTTAATTGGTTTTATCGCTTTCCATTTCTGTTTATTAAACTTCCTTTTCCATTATTTTTATATTCCTATACTAGAATTCACTTAAATTTTATTTCCTTCTTCGTTAGTTCTTATGTGCAATTTGATAACTCCTATATTTGTTTTTTTTTTCTTTATTTACTATTGTTTTGCTTCAGGCAATTTTTTCAGCACTTTGTTTTCTTAAACTTTTTGCATGGTGTATTTACTTTAGTTTAATGAATAAATTACTTCTATCATCAGATTTTTTCGATTCTCTATACGACTATTTTTTTCGAGAAACAATTATTATTCAAAGCGGAAAGAAACTAAATTTCAGAAAGAATCGTATTAATTAAAGTATGTTTCAATTGGTAGACTTCTATTGATCTATTTACATGCAGTGCGTCCATTCGGAAAGACTTAAATATTTTAACGTTTAGTGTCTTATATTGGTTAAACAAGGACTTCTAGAATTAATTTCATTTTAAGGAACTACGAAAAGATAAATGGCTCTAACCCCAAGTAATTAAAAATATTTTTGTGATTTAAATGTATCCGTTGATTTGTTATTAATGTTATTACACCGACTACACAGTCTTTATTAATGATACATATATCCACCGGCAAACGTGCGCACAAGTTCAAACAAACAGAACAGGTTTCTTAAGAATTCAAATCCATGTAGTTGCCGCCGCTTTAATTAAATCAATAGTGAAATCAGGCGTGTTGAGACAACGCTCCTATTTTTTTAACATGATTGTGATCCTTTCAGAAAAGTTACAAAATTGTGAGGATAATTCAGTATCTGAGTGGAGCGGTAACTGGCGCCTCCACCATGAGCGAAGAGAAACCGTACGGATTGTGTTGTCCGCTCTGTTGCAAACAAGCTCGAAGAGCGGCTTTCCGACACAATTAGGGGCAGCGTAGGGCTAAGTACAAAAGCATGTAGTGGCCTGGCGAGTGTGAGTGATGGTTGACAGCTGACCGCGGTCCGAGCGACCAGGCGAAATTACCCGATACTCTCCTGCTTGTGGATTGCAAGCGTACGTCTTATGTCGGACATCGAGGGTTTCAATTTTATGTATTTATAAGCCCGCTGCTGCACAACATTTCTGAAAAGTCACAGGAGTTCTTTGCGTATCTAGACACATGAATTAGTTATGTACATGCATATTAACTATTTAGAATAGTTTCGACTTCGTAACTTTTTTCCTTTTTTATTAATAATAGAGCTTTTTTAAATTAAAATTTGCAAGGTACATTAAATCAAGAAGAGGCATCTATACGGTTGTACATACATTTGCAAACTTAAATATCTTGGAACTCTCCAATATTTATTCTTCCCTTTCTTTTATTTTCAAAAACTACCCTATACCCTTAAACCTGTTACTTATGTCGTTTGTATCGTTAGAGTAAATAAAAATACATCGGAAGCAAAAATTTAATTCAGTAAGAAATAAATCTGTTAGGATATTCAGAAACCATGGACACGAGTGCCCTACATTGGCAGTAATGCTTCGGGTAGAATTACATCTAATATTGACTTGCAAAATCGCTGTCAGCTGAAAAGGAGCACGTCCCTGGGCGTGCTAGTGCCAAACGATCCCAGACTTACGGTGATTGATTGGCCGGGTTGATACCTAGGCCTTAATTGCATTCCAAATGTGTTTACATATACTTCATATCCCACATCACCAGCTCTGTTGATACTACGGGGATGAATTCCGTCAATGTTTGCAATAAGGGAAACGCCGACGGTTAGACACTTTTAATTATGATGTGTAAGTGGATTGTACATAGAATCGGCCGCTTGTTTTTACTGCTAATTAATGCGATTCGATGAATATTTGATTAATATTACCAGTCTTGACATTCTGTATAGTCGTGCTATTCAATTTATTACCGCAAATATTTAACCTACTTTGATTTAATTAATTTACTCTTTTAATGGAAAAAGTTTCTGCAACGCTTCTGTTTACATCTGTTGAACGGGAAAGGATGTTTATCTTCTCTTATTTACGTTATTCCACTTCTACAAAGTTCTACACCATTTATGTCACTTTAATTAACTCTTTTACTTGTATGTATTAGAAATTTTTCATTACAGCCTAGATAATTAAAAAGCTTAAATAGTTATAATCAACTCAGAAACACATCTGCTGCACCTTTTCAAAAACAGCAATAAATAGTTTTGTACTTATGAAAGGTACGTCGTTACTGCCTAAGATATATATTATATCACACATTCAATAAGTATCAGTTTTAAAATGGCGAAATATCTTTATCATTAAGTCATTTGTACTTTTAGTGTTTGGAAAAAAATATTCTTGTGTACGAGTATACCGTATGATTTTTAAAATTTTAAATCAAGGGAGGCCGTGAAGAGAAAACCATACAGCTTAAATTAACTCATACGTACGTTTTGCTTAACACCACTGGGAAAATATCGTTCAATTATGAATGCATTTTGAAGTTTTGTAAATATCATTTTGAATAAACTGTTGTATTTGCTAATTTACGCCATACGTTTTGCTTTACGGTATCCCTTGATCTAAAATTTTAAAAATCATAAGTATAAATATATGCATGTAAAATTATGTTGTTTGTGGTTCAACAGATAGGCTCGAAGGAAATAGAAGGATAAAATTAGGCAGATTGGTCAAATGAGATATATGTTTCTTAAAGTTACAATTTCATTTTTAATATTGCATTTTTAATACCCTCGACAATGACAAGTTATTGATTGCCTTTGAAATATTCCGCGCAGTTCGCGTGCGGATTCAATGACTGAATGAATCAGGGCGACAAGTTTCTCCTGCATTGAAATTGGCGTCTCTTTTCACCAGACTGCTTAAATGACTCCACAAAAAAATCTAGTGGGATAAAGTCCGGAGGCAGCGTAGGCCATGGCGTAGTTCCACTGGGTCTAATCCACTGTTCACCAATTGATGACGCCGTATGTCAAGTAGAACAACGTCAAACTGGTAATACCTCATGTCGCTGTTGAGATATGAAGGTAATATGTATCTATTGTATCAGCCAACCAAATTATTTCCAACAATACCTACAGATTGATTGAAAATCTAATTTAGTGGTCTCGAATGTAGCATCCAGGAGGGTTTTCGTCTACCCACAGGTGCAGGTATCGTACCAAATTGCAGAAAATCTGAATGTAAGGACATGCTTTTATGTAATTTATTTCTTTTGCACTCCTTTACTAACCCACAGGATTTCTATATTGAATTTTAGAACACCCTGTATAATTAATTCCGGTAATTAATCAGGAAACAAATTGGTTATTAAAAACACTTTCTTCACAATTACTTTTTCCATTTCCATTCAACAATATCAGTCTGTAGATGCCTGATTTATAGGATGCCTGCTATAGACGGCAACAAAAAATATAAGTTCAGTATAATGCATAGTAAAATATGGCTATTTGTGGGATTCGATGTTATCAAGTTCAGCTTCATGTTGTTGAATAAAATACATTGACCATCACGTCATTTTTGTTATTATAACTTAAGATACGTTGTCAAGTTTTGAATTATTTTAGTCTGTGGAATTATGAATAATCATTTGATCCTGAAGAATTTGTCAATCGCCAATAAAACGTTGAGTAAGCTGTGATTTTAAGCTGTCCGTGAGAAATTATTAGGAATTGTTACACAAAAAGTGTTTCACATAATTCTGCTTTCACTTTCCGTTTTTCTAAATTAAAAAGTAAAGAAATGCTGTTATTAAAGTTAAAGAGTAAATGTACACAATCACTTGAATATTTTTCTTAATTTCATTTTCTTCTTCTTGAAAATGTTTCTTGAAAATGCTTCTTGAAAATATTTCTTGAAAATGTTGAACATATACCCATATATTCAATATGAAAAGACGGAAAATTAGTGAATATTGCTTTTTAACTTAATTTAGTTGATTAATATGTCAAACATTAACAATATGTATATTATAGCATACAGTAATTTATCTTGAGAGTACATCACTAGCTAGCTATACTTCTGATAATATAAAGTTTTTTTTTTATTATACATATAATATGTATGCCGATCATACAGATCTGAGTTAAGAAAATATACGACCAAATGACATGACAAAAGTCGCAGGGCTGTTTCACGAAAGTTAGAAGGCGATAGCTATACAGGGATATTCACGGTGAGTGGCCTATTAGAATATTATATTGTGGTCAATACTAGTTTTAATTTGTATTGCAGGAGAAAGGCATCGAGTAACCTGTTTTGAGGAACAACCGCTGTGACATTCATATAGTTTGTGTATTTAAATAAAGACTTCGTAAAAAATACATTGTTTGTATTGTACTTTCATGCTACGTAGCTTTAAGTGCTTTATGCTATGTGTTTTATCTCTGAAAGTCTGAAGGCATCAATCCAATGTATCCATTGCTATGTTAAAAATTCAATTTAAATTTGAGAATCTCTGCAACTATGACTTTGATTTGGCTTTATAAACTTTAAATCTATTAGATTGTGTTATAGGGATTTCAAAGCTGTTATCATAATATATTCTGGACTCATTTAACAATCACATGGCATATCTAGTTAGCTATATTTTACCTGAAAGTTTTGTAGTTATAAATTTAATTTAAAATGGATTTCGTTTTGACATTTTTTTATTTTCTTTGTTATGATCTTACGACAAACATTTTCTTTTATTTCATCTCTTTGGACTTGTGAAAAAAAGGAAAAAAGCACCAAAATGAAATCCATGAATACGAGACAAGGGCCAATTAATTGCATACATTTAAATATTTGGAGTATTTTACTTAATTGAAAACAAATAAATAATTTCTTTTTGTTTAAAAAGTGGCTGGTGCAAAGCACCCGGGCCCCGGCCTACTCTATACTTTTGTAACAACGGACGGAACTGAAAATAAATTATCAAAGAAAGCCGATTAAAGAAACCAAACTTTCAATATAATTAATTTCATATGGACTCCTCGAGACACTTTTCTCCTCTAGATACCATGATGAGAGTGAGAAAAAGATTCAAATATCAAAGTGTACAATAATAAAAAACACCTGTTACCTTGTGATGTTTCTCTAGGCTTCGGCTTATCGATCGTTGAATCTGAATTCATTCAATAGTACAAAATTAGGGACAATTTTAATTGCGAGGAGGTTTAATTTACCACTTACTAAACACAAAAAAAAACGCTCGCAGAAAAAAAATGTATCTTTCCTACCGAATATAAATAAAACTAAAGAGAAAATTTATTTATTTATCAAGAAACCGAACTGTAGAGAAATCGCAATGGTATTTAAACACAGATTACATTATTTATATAATCTATCTGGCGTCTCTAAGAGGGATAAAATGACATCACCTGTAAAGTCAAATTCAAAATATTTGCATCTCGCGCATAGCTTCCGAATGAAAATGTACTTACCGGTAGAGGGCATGCCATTTCTCTATTTCATTTGTTTTTTTCTTAGTATGCTCACACCTATGTCCATTTGCGGATATCATCATGTTTCTCAATGTTTGCAGCTCGGAATATATTCTAACCACAGGGACTGATTGTTATAGTTTCAAGTCAATGCGCAAAATTACAAGTTTTGTTTTAATTTGATCGCTTTGTTCTAATTTTATCTAATTCATACTCATACGTTTAATTTTTGTGATTGCAACATTTATTTTCTAATTTTGAAATAGTAAATTTTTGTACAGAATTCCGGTTTTTTACACCATCACACTGACCTTAAAAGAAGGGCCCCACAATTCTTACTGCACCCGGGCCTCGGCATTTCGAAGGCCGGGCCTGGGTACCCCTAATGGTTAACACCGAATTAGAAGTTCTTTTTTATTCGTGGGCGACGTAGCGTCGTAAACCTCTTAATAAAAAGCGTAACTTTCGAAACTTGTCAATTATAAATGCATTAATTTCGCAACCTAAATAACCGATACATTAGCAAACAATATCCGAACTTCTTTTAGAGCTATACCATGCGTCTCCCCCGCCAGCCCGATGTAAGTCCCGGGGGAGCAGCCCCATTATCGCGCCCCTCGACGCTCGGCGACGCGGCACAATGATGCCAATTCCCAGGCGCAACAACGTATACGTTTAGTTTAATGCCTCGGTTGTCACTCCCGAATACAAGCATTCGATGCTCTGTGACCCTGGATCGTTGACGTTGTATCGGTTCCGTTCAGTTGTGCGGATTTATTTGGATTTTGTTTAGACGGTTTTGCCATTTTATTGTGTACATGCCGGTAGGTACTTTGTGCCCGATGTCTCCTGCTCACGAATTTTATGTCCGGATGAGATTCGATTTGATTTCTATGTCATTGGCCCACGATACAAGTCGTTTATTCCAAATAATCCAATTATTTGTTCCAGTTCTTTTTATTTAAACACACTAAAGGTTATTTTGGTTGAAATGTTTACAAAAAAATACCACATAATGTCTTTTCAAAGTCTTCTCTTCAATAAATTATTTTCAATGAAAATTATTAAAGCAATAAAGTCTTTAATTTCCTAAAAATTAAATCTGATTGTCTTAGCAAGGAACGCCATTAATTCAGTCGTTATTAGTAAGGGAAAAATCGATAGATTTCTGATTCAGAAAAGAATTTTTCTGAAATTATGCATTTCTAGGTACTAGGAAAAGAGAGCGGAAGTAAATCTGACCAAACCAAAGAATTTTTATTTTTTTATAATATTTCCATCTATTTACTCCTTGTACCTCTAGGCGTCAATTACTAAAATCATATTGCCAACCCTTCTAGAATTTAGCCGAAGTCGGAAAAATTGGGGGATTTTTAACGTATCAAACATCATATTGACACGAAGCCTACGGTTTTGTATCCTATTCGAAAAGAGCACATGCTTTTCCCTTTCATCCACAATTAAAAAATCGGCCGCTAGGTTGGTATATTATTCTACGTACGAGTATAGTGTTTCTTTTCCTTAAGGATTTAGTATTTGAAAGCACTTTCTTAAAAAGTCAGAAAAAACAGCTACATACAATATAAAATGTATTCTGAAAAAAAGCTTAATGAGGTAGGTTCCCGCTGAAGTTTTCAAAATTAGAATATCCCTAAAACTGCTTCAGCTAGTATTTAATATTTTGTTTGTTTTTCATATCTTCAAATAAATATAGTGAACTCAGTAGCACAATTCTTCAGGGTTTAATGCTTTCAAAGGCACTGAAAACATCACCAAAATATTGTTAAGGTTCCTGTTCAAAATGACCGTTCTTGAGTTATTTTAAAAAGTGACATTTATGTTCCATAGTAACAAGAAATTGTAAATTATTAAACTTTTAAGCCAGAACTTTTAGATCGTATTATCATGGCCAGCTACATTAACATTCACTGACGTGGTGACGTGTATGTATGGCCGTTTCAATTTGACTTTTAAAAATTTGACGGATACTCCTCTCAGCGCGTCTTGTGAGTTTTCATGTAATTGCAGTAACTTAATGGCAACTGCAATTACCTAAAAACTCACAATTGAAACGGCCATACATACACGTCAGTGAATGGTTAATGTAGCTGGCCATGGTATTATAGACATTATTTCCATAATTCCCTCATTTTCCTTCTTGTTGTTATACAGGGTCTGGCAGTCAAACCTGACTGTTGTAGTTTGAGTGTCACCCAAAGTAGGAGCAAAAATGGGGAAGAAAACGGTTTAATTCGATTCCACATGTATGGAAGTTTTATATTTATGGAAAAGTGGGGCCATGAGCATCGCGCTTTCGTCACAGAGACGTATTTCAACGTCGATTCCATAGCATTACGCATGACTTCAATGTTTTCCGGGGTTCCGGCGGTTTGAACAGACCCACCCCTCCTCCTTGGCATTATTGAAGACGTAGTGCGAAAGTTTTGCACCCACAAATATTTCGTGTAGGAATCCTTCCGCGGGGAGGAACATTGATGCTGGCGGAACTTTCATTGCGTAATCGTAACGAAATTGCCGTTTTTGAAATACGTCTCTGTGACTTCCATACTTGTGAAATCGAATAATACCATTTTCTTCCCAATTTTTGCTCCCACCTTGGGTGACACTCAAATGAAAACCGTAGGTTTGACTGCCGGACCCTATACAAAACGAATTTAGAAGTTGTGCAAATATTTGAACTGATAATAAATAGATAACCTCAAAACATTACGATTCGCTCAATAAAGCCTTATACAAAAGTTTTTTGAAGGGCACCGCAATTGAAAACGGCCATGAACGGCGAATTCCCAGGTCCTTTTTATTTATAATGTCGGGACATTTTGGACGTTCCGATGAAATTCTAGTGCCGAAAAAATTCACATCGCCGCGCGAAGGGCGATCGCTTTACGTAAAACTCGTCCGAAAGATTTATCCAGAAAGCATTATACGGATTTTCGATAAACCCCCTCCAATTCCTATAATTTCGAAAAAAAATTAAAAAACTGTTTTCAGAAGTTCTTCCGGGAAACAAACCGCCCCTGGACAAAAATTAAAGAATCGGTGCGCGCATCAAATTGCACCACCGCGAAAACCTAATTCTAATAAGAATTACTTCGAAAACAGTGGCACTCAAGCAAAACAATTATCCTACTTTTCTCGAAAACTATAAAAAACATGTTTGTAAGTCAAGCTCAAGTATTTTACATCCTTTTAATAATAACTGCGTAAGATATTTGGACGACTATTAAATTCACCTAGAATAACATTCTGACGATAAAAAATAGAGTGTGAATAAAAGTCATCATAACTACGCCACTAACTGGCAGTTCTTTGAAGAAGAAGAATTAGTAAATACTTATTGACATTGAGAATTTGAGAGTACTTCATTTCTAACGGTTACGTCGAAGGGAAAGACGTATCGATTTCTCTATTACATTTGTTATTATTAAATGACTGTTAATAATTAACTATTTAAGTTTCATTAAAACCCTGTTTGGGTCCTCTGTACATCGAGAAAAATAAATCTTTGTAGTTAATGAATATGCTTTAATTTAAAGAAACTGTTTCTTTCAATAGTAGCAAAGATATATTACTTTCAGGATAAAATATTGTGTTTGGGGATAAATATTATTTTCATGTGAATAAGTAGCTTTTTTTAACACAAATAAAACATATTTTAATGAAGCAATATTTATTTCACTGAAATACGAAATGTCAAAGATATAAATTTCTTAACTACAAAGGTTCTTTTTTCTCAGTGTAGCAGCACAGCAGCTAATTTTATTAACAGAAGCATTAGACAAAATTAAAAATAATTTCATATCAAAAGCGCAAAATGTTTTTTGATATAGTGTAGTGTACGGTTTAGTTTTAATTCGCTGTATTAATATTTTTAAAGTCTGTGACTTAAACCACAAAAATAAGATTGCAGTTGAGTTCTCGAGTTACTATTCTGCTGATGAGGCCCCAAATAAGGCCGAAACAGTTATCCAGAGGATGCTCGATGAATTTCTTGCATTTGCTAGATAAAAACAAAGTTTGGTTAATTATATACTGCACTTATTGTTATCTTTTATATTTACTATTACTGCAAAATCATTTTTGTCAATATATATTTTTTTTAATAAGTATAACAAACATTCTTAAATTTTTGGCACAATTTTATCAAAATATAAAATACATAGGCGGTATTCAAGAAAAACATTATGAAGATGTTATGAACAAAGTTTCCTAATAATGTTCTTGTTTGAATTTTTATATTATTTATATTTTATTATTCATAAATTATACTAATTTGAAGACTTTTTTATAAGAAATGAATTACACTAAAATTTTTGTTTATTTATTTTTTATTTTTGAATTGTCGTAGAACATGTTCCTTTTTTGGAATTGAATTTTATTATTCTCTACTGAATTGGATAAAGAAAGGTAAGATTTTCTCTTCACTATTGCATTTTTGAAACTTTTTGTACTCAGGCGATGGCGCTTTCCAGTTATTTTTATTCAAAATCGATTTATTTCTCTTTAAATATTTTTGAGTATTGGTTATTTGTAATAATAAAATTTTGTTGATTGTATCATACAAGGAAAAGCGGATAAGCTTTTATTACATGTAAACTAAACCTCGAGCTTTATGTTCGTACCGACGAGTGCAAAATGTAAACAAAGAATAGGTACAATTTGCAATGTCAGAAATGCACCAGCGCTTACGTCGCAATATGAATCCAAAGGATATGTGGTGGTAATACATACAAGGTTGGTTGGAAGCTTTTAGTGCTCATGATCCCGAAGAAAAATCGACAACAAAACAACAGGAAATAGCACAAGAAAAACTTATATCCCACCGCCAAGTGGATCAACCAACATACACATATTACATACAGAGCTGTGACAATGTTTCGGGGCCTTAACATGTCCGTGCTCGTTGAGGAATGATCTAACATGGAGGTCGTCGTTACAGGGGGCGTGAGCGTCGCTCCTCCTTTAGCCACGCCTAAAGCGAGCACCCTTGGCACGACAGAGCGATCTGTTGGCGACGAAACGAAACACTGTGTTGTGTTGTTTTATTGCTGTATAAGCTGTTTCATTATTTCCAAGAGTTGTAGATAAGATTGGATAGCGAGTGGAGTTCAGATAAAACCCGCTGATTATTTTTTGTTCCTCTTTTGTTTCCTTCTTTAAAGATGAGTCGATAGTCCGCTCCTTCTTTTTGTTCTCATCTCGCCATTCAATGTGCCCTTAATTACGATCTACGTCGGAAATGTGATTTGCATTAGAATATTAATTGCGTTTATAAATTTAAATAATGAATTTATATCGTGTGTAAAACACAAAACGGTTTCGTATTTCCTTAAATGTATAATTGAACATCTTATAAATTGTGAATGATTCCGTCGGATACTTTGAAGATTTTTTATATGCACCTTACAAACTTTCAATAAAATTAAAGTATAATTAATTGAAGAATTCAAAACCAATAGCATTTATTGAGCCCATTAATATGACTTCTACTTCTCATTAATTCTGAAATATGGAAAACAAAATCACGAAAAATACAAAATGTATGCATTTGACTTTGACAAAAGCTTCTGTATATACAATAACTATCAAATGTCAATTTAGCTCGCATTACATACACTCTCTGGCCTTAGGACACATAACTTTTGACTATTACTACATTCGATAACAAGTCGCATATTAATGACCATTAGTATTAAATAAAATAAATAAGACTTCTTCTGTACCTTTTATTTGATTTATTACCTTGTATGACCAATTTTATATTCCGTGTTAATAAAAATATTTGACCATCTGTAATGCTTTTACTTATGTAACGATAAAATAATTATTTGTTTTCTATGGCATGTTTTGTTCAAACAGGGTAATTGAAAATTATTCCGGAAAATTACATTCTTACAAATAATAGTTCGTCGACAAATTTCTAATATGACATTAATTACTACTCGGCATTAAGTTATGTAACCGTTCAAATATTTCATCCTCCTCTAATTCATTAAAAGATCTACTCGCCAATCTGATGTTAAATAATTAGATTCATGCTTATATTATTGGTAATGAAGACAAACAATTCCAAACTATTTTATAAAAAAATAATAATCTCTTGGTTATCTTTTTGACAAAATAATTCCTTTTGATATAAAGTATGTACTATTTTACACATCATTAAATACCTATTCGGTATTTTAAAGCTTACCCAAAGTCATTTCTACAAAGTTGAGGAAAAAATAACCTAATGTTTCTGGTTGTTTATTGAAAAATCAAGTTATTCGCCAAATAACTTTAACGGGCAGATGGAAAGACCGTTCCTTAATTAAATAAAAAACTTGTTTCACTAAAAATATAATTTACATTTTATGTATATCTTCTTTTCCAAAGACTAATGTCCAATTGCACCGACATTGATTAAAGTTAATCTCGAATTAAAGCGAAGAAAGTCCTTAGGATTAGATAACCACGTCGATAGTGCAATACAGCCTATATGAGTTTAAATTCTTGTTTATTAATCACTTATGTCAATTATTTGAAAACATGGATATGTACAGTAATGTACGTAATAATTAATTATTGATCCTGAAGAAGCTGTTAACTTATTGAGAAACGTCAGTATTTCAAACATTTTTCAATAGCTGTCTGAAAATAATTATCATAAACTTGTTTGTTGTACAAAAATGAGTTTAATTAAAAATTAAACGAGATATGAAAGAAAATAACTTATAAATATTTTTTCTTTTGTTTTATTGAAGAAATTTCAGTTAAAAATATAAAATGGTAAAGTGGTTAACGTTTCTGATTATCGTTGAAATACGTAAATTCATATGAATTAAAGATCCCACAATAAAATTGAAATCAGTTTTAAACTAGCTTATGTAATCCTTCGATGTCGTTCTTTGAGGACCTTCAGTACAGGTTTTGCAAGGACATCTGGTCAAATTGTATAGAAATTAAAGGATAAATATTGTTTTTCGCACTTGCTAGTTTCAGAGAGCGCCGACACGTCTCGGTAAACCTGAGATGAACGCAGCAAAAAAAAACAAAAACGCATCAATGAGATACTAGGCTTCCTTCGATCCGATCCGATTGAAGATCAAAGTGGGCCGCCATGTTTATGAAGACCGCCAAGTCCGGATTAAGCAGGCCTATACAAACACACCTGGATGAACCTAAATCACTCATTGACAGGCCGTTATAGCGATCTCTCGTGCAATATTAGGCCTTATATTGCGTCCGCTAAGCAGAACTAAATATACAGGCTGAGTGTTGGCAAACAGACAGCTTAGCTGGCGGTAAATGGGCAAACAATGCCGAGGTACCCGGTGTGTTGATAATCTGTTGTCTACATCCCCTTACTTTGTTAGGATAGGTACTACAATATTTATACACGAATTGTGAGGTTTTAAACATTGTCTGTCGGTCAACAATTCAAACGCAGACGATTCGCATTTATCATACGTGTTACCATGTGTCGTGCAGTCATTATATGTTTTATTGCGCATTGTCATGCAATTTTATATTTGCACAGTCGAGCTCATTACCTCGCTAATGGCAGGGGATGCGACTCAAATACGGAGGGACCGTTAGAGAATTAAATTACTCGTTCACATCCTTAAGCAAACAGATAAAACTTTAAAGGCCTCCATTCTTTTGTGTTCGTTTCACACGTCAAAACATGAGCCCCATCACACCCAGCATTTCTTACAATGAGAGAAATGCTTGGATTTTCAACAGAGCAGTAGTTATTCATTTTTTCTTCTCATAACTCAGTCGTTTGTATTGAAAAACAATATAAGTGAAGAAATCAAAAAAATGATATCAATGGTTATTGCTGAATTTTAAGATAACCTACAAGTAGGTATTATTTCGTGCTTCAAACTGAAATATTATATTGGTTAAAAAGTATTAATATCGTAAATATGCAGAGTAATAAATGAGGGGAAATTGTAAGAAACAAATTTTAAATTAACAACAGAGCAAATCGTAAAAACAGTTCCCTTGGTTAAGAACAAATTTATTTTGAATTATTTTGGCTGAAATCAATTTCAAAAATAATATATAAAATTCCCAGATATATTTCAAAAACAAATGTGCGAAATGCCCGCCGCCCGGGCCACCTTCATGTACTGATATATATTTCACATGTGGAGCAATATTAAAAATATCCCCTTGTTCAATTTTAGAATTTTACACTTTTCAGCTCGGCCGTAATAAAAAAGTATAAATTTGAAACGTCGCATACCCTGTCTATATCACATGTGACGGTGACGTCTGGACGTCAGCCCTGCAAGAAGGGTTTTATAATTGCGATACCATTGTCATTTGAATCGTTTTAAACCTCCTGTTTAGCATACATATTGTCGAATCATGTTCGCAAATTTTAATATGACGCTTCTGTCTGACACACTGATTAATGGACTAGGGCGTTTTTCGTTGTAGGATTCACTTATCGATGAATGCATTAGCATTTCGTACTTCTTAAAAAAAGAGAAATTATTGCAATATAAAACTTAATTTAATTTATAAATATGGGGATACCTTTATTATGCAAGATGCTTAAAGAAAGATGCCGATAATAGATCATTCAGAACTCATCGGATCTTTGTGTTCTTTCAAGAGTTTAGGTCTTGTACAGATGAATTTTCTGATTTGTTTAAATAGAAATTTTGCTTGCCTTCACAGAATCAAATCTTTAGTCTTTAAGCACTAATAAATGAGAATGCCGAGATACGATTTATGTAGTCTCAGAAAATGCCCTATGTAATTATATTTTGCAATATGTTACGTTCTATTTTTGAAACTAATAATTTAATTTCACCCTGTATACCTTTCTCGTTGAATTATTATTTAAAAATTCCTAAACGCGAGCAGTTTCAATTTATCGCAATTTACGGCTTGTTTGTCTTGCCCGGTAACTTTTTGTACCTGGCGATCTTACTCTTCTGGTCGTTTTTCGCTCCGCGGCGATTGATTTCGGCGTTGGATTCATTACTAATTTTCCGTCTGAAGGTGTGCATGTTTCTTCAGTTTTCCTGCATCTTGTGAAACGATTCCATGATATTTAGTTGAGTTGCGTTTAAGTGGAGGTTTAAGAATCATTTAATCGATCCTAGGTGGGATTAAAGAAGCAGGAATTAATTAACGCACGTTTTTTTGAGATTCAATTAACGTGCGACTCCCTAGGAGGTTTTGGAAGTTTCATCACTATTTCAGACGACGAGGAACCAACAACACCAGGTATAATAATTATCTTGTCCTTTTATTTGATAATTTGTAAATACAAGTATTTGTTTTTTTATTTGGGGTCGTTTTTGTTAGGTTTACTTATAGGAGTGGAATATTTCAGGTTCCTTTTGTTATTTGGTGCTGAAACGCCCTTCTCTTCGGTGGGCATCTTATTATTTTGGAAACTGGGATTTGTCCCTCACCCGATTTTCTTCTCACGAAACTGGCTACTGGTTTCGCCGAACGCTTATGGCTAAAGCCGGTCACAATTTTGGAAACGCCGCTGTGGTCGACTTACACGGACGATCGTACACTTGCTTTTTGGATTAAGATAAGTTCGATTTTCTTTTGTTTACCTTTTTTTCTTTGGGTCCTCCATTTTCGGGAGCTAAAAGTAAAATCTTATTATTAATTTAAAAAAAAAAGTGGAAAAAAAAAACATAATTACCTTTGTGTAGCTAAGCTCATAATTTATTTATTTCTTATTCACTGAAATATTTTTGATAAAATATTAAGATACTTACCTTTTTTTATGTTGTGAGCCGTGCAGATCTGAACGGTACATTAATTTCTGTACAATCCGTCAATTACTATAAGTACGCTTGTTTTAAGTATTATATTTTGTTGTTTTGTTATGTACCAATTAAGTAACATTCAAGTTTATTAAATGAAGCGAATTTCCGAATATTGATGTCTATTTGTTATTCTTTTCCTTTGATCATTAAACAAAAAAAAACAAAGTCATCAGTTAAAGGTTGTTTTCTTCAAGGAGGAGCAAAAGACCCCCACTCCCAACCCGCTGAGGTGTCGGAGCAGTGCAATTTTCTTTACCAACTTACGGAAATTGCACTATAATATTTTTTGTAATACGTGAATCTTTGTTGCTTGGAATAACCGGTTACAAATATGATTATTTATTTATCATTTTATATAATTGTTAAAACTAACACCCTAATATTTTTAATGAATTCAAGATATTTTTAAGGCTTCTTACTACTTTGGATCAGAATTCAACGCAACATAAGCTCGTTACAGAAGAACATGTTTGAACTTTGGATTATTTATCCTTTAACTGATATTTTAATTTTCTTATATAGAGATTAAATTTTTGTAATTTCTTCTTTCGTTGTTGCGCCGTACATTTTTTAAAAGATGAATGGAAAGGATATAAATTACTGTCAACGACTTTTAATTCCAATTAAAAAAATCATTTTATATTTCACAAAATTACGAAACCGTTTCAGAACGTATCAATTTTTTGATAGGTTTTTTTGCGTTCATTTAACTGACGCTTTAAATTTAATAGTCCGAGAGACGAATATGACGTGAAATAATCACCATAACATCGCTGAAAAATCAACAAACTTTCAGCGAAAATTTCAGCCCGAAATTAAAATCGCGCTCGAAACTCGAAAATATGTCGATACATCATTTTCATTATGCATAATATCGAAAACTATATTAAATGACAAACAATGCTATCGCCCGGATTGGCATAATTATTAGTTTTTGCCTGGGCAACGGTAAAATTTGCATATTTATGTGCCGCAGCATAAATTTTACCGGTAAAAATTAGCACTATGCACAGCGATGTAAATGCATTGATTTTAACTTATCGAAATTTCCGGTGTCAGTTGCAATTATTAATGCAATTTATTGGCCGCATTTTGTTTTGTATTTCGGCATAAAATAAATAAAATGCATAAGTATTTAAACGAACTGATTATTAGTAATTTGTGGAAAATTGAAATTCCCACTTAAGTTATTTAAACGGCTCATCTCCATATGACTTAAAAAAAATACTGATATGATATTCGATACTTTATTTGATAAATTTCTTTGCAAAATTAGAGAAGGTATATGGCCGTATTCACCATTCCTCAGTTACATGTTTAAAGGTCAGTTAAGCTGTTAACAGACTGTTAAATATAAAAACTGTATTCACCAACCACTATTAAGAGCTAATGTTGTGTCAAACTCACTCTTTTAAGTTAATTATGCATTATTTGGCAGTAATAAAATTTATCGCTTTGTTATACGTAATTACACTTGTGTAGCACAACAAATATAGTTATTTTAAATTAAATTTACTTTTGACTTAACAGAGACTTAAACTTTAACGGTAGCTTAGTAAATTGACTGTTCATTTGTGAATGGTGAATACGGCCGATAATCAGTTTCTTGTAAGCTATGTCTCACACACGTTTCATGAACAAAATACAAAGTTATAAAACTAACCGAACCTATGATATATTGTGACCAAGTTGTGTTTAGTAGTCAGGTAATAACAGTACAAAAGATTGCCAAAAAGATTACTATTTTTTTACAATAGCTTCGACTGATGATTTTGTGAGTTGTGTTGTAGTTGTTGCTTGTATTTGTACTTGCCCTTATTCCAATTTTTACGATTATAAGGAGCTTTTTATATAAGATTTATAAAGGTACAACTATAAAGGTTATTCACATTTAAAACAATATGCTTTCCAAAATATAACGTAATTTTATTATTATTATATTTTATATCATATACAGCCTGTTCAAACTTAAGTCGCCACTATTATGAACTTCCTTATTATAAAAGCTACAAAGTCGGTTAAATTTGCAAACTAGTACTACCGTTTACGCTGACTACAATGACGCAGTGAAAAAGACAATTGAAAGTCACGACTTTACAAAAATACACTTTTTTTAAATGGAACATCTTTGATGATTCTGTAAAAATGAAAATATATTCTTTATTTATTAATTACGAAAAAATGACAAAGGACAATTTTAATTAAGAATTTTATTCTCCATCGACTGGTAATATAATATACAGGCTGTTCCATTTAAAAAAAGTGTTTTTTTACTTTATCTCATAAACACAACGTTCAACTGTTTTTTTGACTGCGTCATTGTAATCAGCGTGAAAAGTACTAGTATGCTAATTTAACCGCATTTATAGCTTTTATAATAAGAAAGTTAGCAATAGTGCTGACTTAAATTTGAACAGATTGTACATAGGCATAGTTCGGTAAATCATAATGATGTCTCGGAGTAGTTGAAGTTTTATTTAATTTTTCATGCATTTTTGAAGCGACAGAGAATGCCGATATACTACACAGGACCGGGTATTCCGAAGCAGAAGGAAGAAGAAGAAGAAGAAACCGAACTGTCGTTTTTCGTTTTCTTTAGTCTTTTTGTAATTTCTTGTCGACTTTACCCTTGGTGCTCTTTATGTGTCTAAGCATGTTGGTCACGATAGTCCATAACTTTTCGCTTGTTACTAAGAGCTCAGCCACATTACCAGCGGTAATAGTTATTCCACACTCCGGGCTGGCTTCATCTCTGGTGTTCTTCCATCTTATGCATTCAAAGATTGTGTGTTCCGGTGTATCTACTGATCCACAATACCAGCAGGACTCGCTCTCCATCTTACTGATCTTATGTAAATAACTGGCGAAGACTCCATGTCCAGTCATGGCCTGCGTAGTGTAGTGATCTACATCTCCGTATTTTCTTCCACACCAAGCGTGTAGATCTGTGATAAATGTTTTGTTACAACCTCTGTACAACCTCTCAAGATGACTGCCATTTGTTCTTTAGTTCTTCGTTAACTTCGGTGGTTGGCATCCGTCGTAGATATCGCTTCTGTCTTGTCTCTGCTACCAACTTAATAGGTGGCACGGCTGCAGTCGTAAAAATTGCGTCCGTGGCGACAGTCCTAATTCGGTAATTCGGATGGCCATTTTCCTATTGATGGACTCTAAAAGTCTTTCGTAATGTTTGAATCTAAGTGCGTTATGCCATACGGGGGCTGTGTACAAGATGGTGGATAAAACTACTCCTGCCAGCACCTTGCGCTTTTTTGATCTGATCAGTATTTGGCAATAGTCTTCCAAGCACCGCTAGAGTTTTATTGACTTTCTCGCATATTTTCTTGACATGTGTCTTCATCTTGAGTCCCCTGTCAAGGTAGACACCTATGTAGTTTAGCTCATTTCTGCTCGGTATTGCCTCGTCCTCCAAGCGAACAGCTATGTTTTTTAATATTCTGGGTTCTGCCAGAATTTTGCAATCTCTTTTGGCAGTGGCAGTTCTTTTACATTCTTTTCTGAGCACATACATATTATATTAGATAATATTAATATATTATTAATATATTATATTATAATAATATTAGATAAATATAACGGTACAAGTTATGCTACAGAAGTATTATCTAACAAATCCAAGAGCGCGGAATAAACATTTAAATCTTTCCAGCTATTGTTTGAACACAATAGCTAATTAAATTAATATACAAACAAATACGCGTTCTACAACAAAAGGACAAACGTTGGTTGGCCGCGTAGAATTGAATTTTACGCCGCAAAACTGCTCGCGGCAAATTTAATCTCTTGTAAAAACACGCAACCAAACCGCACTGTGTGGACACCGACCGATCGGTATTCGCGGTCATCCAAAAATGCTGCCTAATATTTGGCAACGCTCGTGGTGAAAAAGGGGTTACCTAGGAGACAATAAAGGGTAACACATGCACACCAGTGGTATACTAATTACACAGTAAATTTTACATCCGCACACAACGCAATGCTTTCCAGGAGCCACCTAATCCCAAAAATGATATATATTCTGTTCTCTCTTCCGAACAATGTTTTTTCTTCGATGGAATTTATATATATAATATATATATAAACGTCCACTGAAAAATTTAAAAAATAAAGAAGTACCGCTCGCACAGGGCAACAGTAAAAATTTATCGTTTTTTAATACCCCTTTTAGATCAATTAACGAGTCGTAAAAAACGCTGTAGAGAATAATTATCCTTTAAATTTTAAACCAATATTGGTTCTGCAGTGCCTAGCATTATTCGAGTGAGTTTCTACCGACCTACCTGTTCAGGGCTGAATAAAATTTTAACGATTATGGAAATATGTTAATTGCACGTTCGGTTTCGCGGACCCACTAACTTACTAAACGACCTGTAAATATATCTTGATAAGTTGTCAGTCAAGATATTTAACAAGCGGATCGACGGCCAACTGCTGACCTATTACATTTTTAATTTGGTGTTTTATTATTGTCTCGTCGTAAAGCGCATTCTTGATTGGTATTGTTGAATACCGGTGGCTCGGAACAATGTTGTTAGTAATTACATGACGACTTTGTTTTATAAATTAAATACAGGAAAAAATATTTCAGCTGCATAAAAATCGATTGTACGATAATACCTTATGTACTCGTAAGAGGCAATTACTTTTACCTATTTTTATACTTGCACTAACGAACTAGAAAATTTTATTTCAGTATTCAGGGAAGGACAAAAGGTTTAATATTTCGAAAACTGTTTGACGTATCTAAATGAAATTTAGTATGTACTTTAGAGTCAATGGGCGCGTTCAGATCACCTCAGCAGCTGAGTTGCAGGCTCAGCAAGTTTGCTGAACTGACACGCTGTTTAGCCGCTAAGTTCCAGCAGCTCTGATTTCTACACTGCGGAAACTATTTACGCTCAGGGGGGTAAGTATAAAGTGGTCTCGGAACTGCTTTATGTTATAATTAGGAATCGTTATTTTATAATATTCTTGATTTCATGTGCGTTCTCGTCATCCTTCAGGTGCATTATTAAATAAGGTACTGGATTGACAAAGCGAACAATCAAATTCGTGATATGTCAAGTGAGTACTTTAAAAATATACTTTTACTCGATATAAATTTGTTTTGTTGTCCATGTTATAATATCACGAGTAAGAACTGCACCATATTCGTTATTTCTTGAGTGTTAATTTTCTGTTTTATCAAGTTTTGTTATTTTTTTTTTTACAAAATACAGTATTATTTTGTCTCAGTTTTAAGACAAATTGTAAATAGTAGCATATGAGGCCTTTTTTAATTGAATTTTGACAGATTTATTGCAATTTAATTTTTTCATATTCAACCGATATTTTCTCAAAAATTGTCTTATATAATGTATCAAAATGGACTACTAAATAAAGGAGAAAAATAAGAGATAGTCAATTTAAAAAGAGCAAATTGGCCTAGGATTCAAAAATAAAGGAAGATAAACAGATGATATAAATTAATAATATAAGTCTTATTGACTCTAAAGCACACGTCAAATTTCATTCAGATACGTTTCCAAGATATTAAACCGGTTCCACACTTTTGCCCTTCCCTGTATAATCATGTTATTGGATATCGTTTTCAATTTTGATATCAAATTGATAAATTAAAATAGAAAACAGAAAAGCAGGAAGGAAAACGAAGACTGTGAGATGATAAACCCAGAAAAAAGAGAAGATAAAAGTTCTACGTTATACCATTGTAAACCACCTCATACATTCATCAAACATTTTTATGTAGGTACAATTTGCTAACCAATGAACTTATTATAAACAATCTTCTTTATAAAGTTGATCCTGAGTATAATAACTAAAGGCTGGACACGACAGTGCTATAACTAATCAACGAGCCTACTGCTTAAAACTGTCAACATAATTAGAACGGCACTGTTCTTATTGAAGGAATCGTAATGTTTAGTCGTTATCTGTTACGTCAAATCTTTGCATAAATAATAAAATAGAATAAAATCGCCTTATATGTATACTACTCGCCCACCGAACAGCGACGTGCAAATGGATCTACATATTTAAACTAATTTACTATTGATTTCTCTTGGCAGAGAAGGTACAGCTGAAATAAAAAAAAATGGGAAATGAAAATTGTTTACTTAACAATACATACCTTTCAAAAAATTAATCTATTTGTCTACAAGCTGACATACCTTCAAATAATTCTAACAAATTTCTAATAAATCCATTTTCACACTATGAAAATAACGAAAAAAGTGTCAATTTTGTGGCAGGGTTGTCAATAGGCAATGTCGCCAACTTGTTCACAAAATGTCGCCAAAAAGCCCATCCTTTTTCTAACGATAAATGTGAAATAAATAATAGATTCTTTCCTAAAATAATTCGTCCGATTCGCAATGAAACAGGGCGAAAATAAACTTTATTTAAATACTTCTTAACACACTGTTTTATTTTAATGTTTTAATACATTTGGAAGGCAGTGTTTACATACCGTAGATTGTGAAAATAAAGAAGAATAGAAAGCTTAAAGTTGCAGTTTCCAAAAATAAAAAAAATAATTTTCCTATGTATTTTAGGACAGACACACAAAAATTTAAAACAAAAACAAAAAATGATATGTAGCAATTAAAAGTAAAACTTCATAAAAACAGAAACCAAAAATGAAAAAAGAAGACAAACAAAATTTAAACTAGATAATAAAACAAATGAAAAATGGAAGTAATGAAGTAAGTATGGAAACAATGAATAGGAAAATAAAATGAAAATCAATTGAAAAAAAAAAAACAAATCGGAAACAAAGAGGAAGCAAATAAAAAGTGAAAAGGGAGAGAAGTGAAAAGTGACTCTTTTAATTGCTAACATTGATGTATGTCATTGTTTTTTATTGAAAATAAATATTATTTTAACAAGGAGAAAATTAGAATGCAAAAAATCAAATGAAACATTAAAGGTAAAAAAAGGTAAAATTACACGTTAATATTATGTGTTACTAATGTAATGTAAGGAAATATACTGCACATTTTAATGTTTTTTCACAAATCGAATGTGATATTACCCCGAAATACTTTGTATATTTACAACACCTTTTTCCACATGGCTTTTGCTGTAATATTACCATATTTATCGCTATAATATTACCGTACTTATCACTGTAATTTTACCCCCATTTTTTACAGTGTAAGCAAAACTTCCGAATTTTTATATGGAACACCTTATATATTTTTACATTTTTAAAAAGAGCATTACATTACTTTTACAAAAGTATAATATATTTGATATATTAATTAAAGCATTTGCGAGATATAAGCTTTTCGAAATTTTTGCAATATTATAGTAGATTATGATTTATTATTGAAACAATTGACGCTCTTTTGTATTGTCACAGTAGACTACTGTTAACGTTCAACGCATACTTTAAAGCAGTTGTTAGATTTCTTAAATTATTTTCCTAAAAATCAATGCAAAATGTGAGAAGTACAATTTGTTAAAATGCTTTATAGAAGTAGGTGAAAATGTAGATGCAGCTTGTAATTTCTACCAGGAACGATACCCTGAAAGAAAACCACTCTTTACAGACGTTTCCATCCGCCTAAAAATGATGGGAACTCTTTAAAGACATTTTTTTTCACCTAAAAATGATCCAAAATTTACTAAATTATTTTTTAGGCGGAAAAAGTGTCTGTAAAGGGTTGCTTTCTTTCAAGGAATCGTTCCTGATATGAATTGCAAGCTGCATCTACATTTTCACCTACTTCTATAAAGCATTTTAACATATCGTACTTCTCATATTCTGCATTGACTTTTAGGAAAATAATTTAAGAAATCTCACAATCGCTTTAAAGTATGCGTTGAACGTTGACACTAGTCTACTGTGACAATGCAAAAGAACGTCAATTGTTTCAATAATAAGTCATAGCCTACTGAAATATTGCAAAAGTCTTCAAAAGCTTATATCTTGCAAATGCTTTAATTAATATATCAAGTGTATTATATTTTTGTAAAGGTAATTTAATGCTCTTTTTAAAAACGTATAAATATACAGGGTGTTCCATATAAAAATTAGGAAGTTTTGTTTATAACTCGAAAACTATGCGCTTCCGAAAATTGTAATTAAGAGCAATGAATTCTACGCTAAAAAGTGCTTTAAGAAAGTTTTACAGAAACCAGAAATTTTCATAAACAAAAGAGCTACGATGGTTTATAGAAATTGCAGAATTTGGAAAAACACCTTGTAGCTCCGAAACGGTACAAGATATCAAAATGCAGTCTTGACCATTGAGTTTCTAATAAAGCTCCAGGCACCGAGGTCAGTTTTTGTCTAATTCTTCTAAAAAGAGGTGTTTCCTATTAAAAGTGTCAAATTTGGCCCATTTTAATTTAATTTAATTTTTAATCGCCAAGTGTGTCCAAAATGTAGCCCAAATGGCGGAATTTCGCCCAATTTGGCAACCCTACTTTGTGGTGTATTTACAGTACAGCACGTTTTATAGCTTGTTAATTTTTTATCGTTATTCCTCTCCTGTCTTATCTATGTATAAATATGCTCCTTTATATGGATACCCTGTTCTGACTTTGACAAAGTTCAAAACCAAGACTTTATTATTATAATGTCATTTTTAAATATTTTTGCTACAAGTAATTGCACTGCTTAAGTTTTAACTTATTCAATACTATGTACAGACGCAGATTATTCTCGTAAAAATATATCAACGTAATTGCAGCGGTCAGAAGCAACTTTTGTGATTTTGAGAACATGAGGTTCAAAGTTGAAGTTCTATAAAAAAATTACTATCAAATGAAAATTACTTAGTTACTTATCCGTCCCTCTTTTACCTTTCGGTGTTGAGGTTAATGAGTTGAGTCTTAACCCACGACTTTTTTCCACTTTCCCCTAGCCAGCGTCCTCGCACCACTCCATTCTCTATTCCTATCTTTTAAAATCTCTGAAACCTGGTCATTCTACTAACTTCCTCTTTGTTAATAAATGCTTTTAACAAAGAGTAATACAACTCGTTAGCCGCTCTTATTCTGTTATTTATCTCCGCATCCATACACCCATTATGTGTTATCACAGAACTCAAGTATTCAATTTGTTTCACTTGTTTCACTCAACTCTTCGTCCACCCTCTCATATCTGTCTCCTGCTCATCCCTTCCTAATTCCATCATTTCCGATTTCTCTGTATTTATGAACATACCATACCCCATCCCTCTTTCCACCTCCTTAGATTTTCCATTAAGGTATTTCTGCTTGTCGCACATAAGATAAGATCGTCCGCATACAGTAGTTCCCTTACTACGAGCCCCGTCAACTATAGGTTCGGACATTTTAACTTTTTGTCTTTTTGCCACGTAACTGGCCAAGTTATTAATAAAATGAAAATATGTATTAACATGCTATTGGAAGTATACATCATATAAGTACGTTACAACAGAAAAATTATTAAAAAGGAAACTAAATTTTGTTTCAGTAGCTATAATATATTTTACTCAAGAAATAAGTAAAACCGCAATGTCCGAACCTACAGCTGACGGAGCTCGTTGGAGTAATAATTTCTGGTTTTTAAAAACTATTTTGCCTTATTACCAACTATATATGATATGGACGATGTTAAACAAAGGATAGCCAGGATAACAATGATAGCAAAGAATATTTTGCAAACAGTTCAGAGAAGAATAAAATTATGTAAAGATGAAGGTATACGATGACATTTCTTATTTAATAATAAATAAATTTGCTTTCAGTAGTTATAACACATTTTACCCAAGAATTAACTAAAACCGTAGTGTCCGAACCTATAGTTGACGGGGCTCGTATTACTGGTTTTAATTTTCTATATCCAACCACTACCCCATTCGTGCTCACTTTCATTGCTTTTGTTATGTCAACCATGACCATTGTGAAGAGTAGTGGACTTAATATACTTCCCTGTCTGACTCCTTTCCCAGTCGTGAACTCGCTAGTCATATTTGCCCCTACTCTTACCCTGTTTCTTGTCCGTTTATAAATACTCTTCACAGCTTCTATCAGTTCTTGTGGTATATTCCGTCTCTCCAATATCTTCCATATTTCTTCCCTATCCACCGAATCGAAGCGATTTTGTATGTCAATTGCGCAAGTGTACGAGTATATCCTCTCACCCTTTCTTATAATCTTCTCATTTATCTGCCTCAGTGTAAAAACCCACTATACTAGTTTGTACTCCTTACTTTCCTGAAACCTGCCTGTGAATCCTCTAGCGTTGGTTCTATTAATTCTCTAAGCCTTCTCTCCAATATTCTTTCATAAACCTTGTTCGCCGCACACAGCAATGATATACCTCAATAGTTCTCGCATGCCATTTTATCCCCAGGTTTGTGCAATGTAATTATAATAGCATTTTCCCATCTACCTGGTATCATTTTCTCCTCCCATATTTTATTTAAAATTCTCCTTAGTATCCTTTCACCTTCCTCTCCCATATTATTTAGCATCTCCGGTTTAATGTCGTCTGCTCCTGCTGATTTACCATTTTTCAACATGCTCAACGCCTCTTTAAACTCCTTCTCTGTAATTTCACCTCCTCTGTCATCCTATACCCTCTGTGGTCCTTCACTAATGTTTGTGTATTCGTCTATATCACTATTTCCATCTTCTTCCAGTAGCGCGCTGAAAAAATTCTGCCATCTACCATTTATCTCCTCCTTCGTTCTCAACAGAGACCCTGTACTGCTTTTCACCCATCGCACTTCTGCTCCTCTCTCCTGTCTAAGCCATTTAAGCATTGTAAATAATTATTTCCCATTTCCTTCACCCCCTTTTTCTAAATCATTTCCGAATTTTTTCCATGCCTCCGTTTTTAATCACCTGACTGTTTCCTTTACTTTCTTCCTCAGCTTCTTATACTCTACATCAGGGGTAGTCAACCTTTTTATACCTATCGCCCATTTTTGTATTTCTGTTAGTAGTAAAATTTTCTAACCGCCCACCGGTTCCACAGTAATGGTGATTTATAAAGTAGGGAAGTAACTTTACTTTATAAAATTTATAAAGCAGCGACGTGTGGTTGCTCCGCTATCGCCTACCATGAAAGCTGGAGCGCTCACTGGTAGGCGGTAGGGACCAGGTTGACTACCACTGCTCTACATAGTCCTCATTTCTTATTGTCATTAAATATTTTTGCCAACTTTTCTTTTTGATTCTGATTTCCTCCCTTAATAATTCGTTCCACCACGGTGTTTGTCTTCTCTTACTTGCCCTTTTGGTAACTTCACATACCTCTTGTGCCACTTTTAATATTACCTGCTCAAAATTGTTCCAAAATTGCTCTATGTCCTCTGACTCGAAAGAATTCCCTCTTCGCTCGAGTTGTTCTTTCACTTCTCATTTTTTTCACTTCGTAGCTTGTAGGCTCTTATATTCATAAATTCTACTTGTTTTGCCTGTCCTATTTCCTTCCTAACTTCTTCCCTTATCCTTATCTTGGCCTCCACTAAATAGTGATCGCTCCCAATTTCGTATTGTCTCCTTGCTCTAACGTCCATAATTTTTTTCTTATCTCTCTCTTCCATTATCAACAAATCTAAAATTGATCTTTCATTCCTGCTCTCCATTACCTTAGTATACTTATGGATTTCTGGGTGCTCAAAAAACGCATTAGTCACGAACAGGTCGTTTACGACGTTTTACCATGCAAAAATCAATGATTTTTTGGCCATCTTTTCCTATACATTTTACCGAAGCAACTTCATCATTACCTACTCTTTCGTTCAAATCCCCTCCTATCATCAGAGTTCCTTTCTTTTTTTCTATTTATTTTTACAGCATTCCCCAGAACTCATCTTTTTCTTTCTTACTCCCTGATTAATTCGGGCCGTATGCCTATTGACTATTGACAATACGTCCTGCTGATTCACCCCTTAATCTAAACCCATTACCCTTTCGTTTACCAAATCCCAATTAATTACCCTGTCCATACTTTCTGTATGTACTAAACATGCTACTCCTGCCTGCCCCATACTTGTGGTTCCAGTTCGCTAAAAAATAAACCATGCCCATTTTCCAGCACTTTCATATCCTTCCCTTTTATTTTTCTTTCCGTCACTAACCGTAATTGCATCTTCATCTTTTCAAATTCCATAATTAATTCATCTTCTTTATTACTTAACCCCCTCACATTCCATATTCCCATTTTCATATTCACATTTTTAACTGGTTTTTCTTTATTTCGGTATTTTCTTTTTCTTGTCCTTTTACAATGCATTTTCCGTCTTCTAATTGACCGACCATTACTAACTGCTTTGCTAGTCTTTTGGCTTTTTAATACTATCCTCCCTCTTGACCAAATCACTTTTATCTATATCCCAATTATACTCCTCCCCATTCACTATCAACTTCTTGTATCCCATTTTAACCTGTTTGTTTACCTTTCCCCTTTTCTTCTTTCATTTTCCCCGCAATCAGACTTTGAAAATGTCTTTCTGTTTTCGTTAAATCCGGATTAATGTAGATCTTTTGTTGTAATGATTTCAGTCTATATTTATTTTTTAACATTTACAGTTTATCTGCCATCTGTTCAGTTTCAATAAGACAAGTCTTTTATCTTTCAGCTCTTATCGGTTTGACTTTCATATTTAATGCATTCGCTATGAGCTCCTCTACTGTTTCTTTTAACTTCTCATCTCATCCTCATCCCATTTAACTTTTCATTCTTATGATATTTTGCTGCATCTTGTATCTTGTAAAATAAGAGTACTTTACTCTTAAGCCGTCTTCATTTCTCGGTGTCCACGCTGTATACCGTTCAAGATAAATTTCATCTGACATTTTCCAATTTGACTTTAAGGGATGCAGAAGCGTTCTGCGTCAATAAATTTTTATAAAAACCGATAATAAAAAAAATCCCATTTGTAGCACACTTTTTGAAAGACAGTGTATATCTTTTGTTCTTCTCTCAGTTGCTTAATTTCTTTAAATATTTCTTCCTGCTTCCTCATTAACTGCTTCATCATCCCCACCATCTTATTTTCCCCTCCTTTAGTCATTTCTGGGTGGCGTTTTTCTAGTTATTTTACTTCTATTAAATAACCCTGGCGATTCTTTCTCCCTTTTCCTCTTAGTGTCAAATGAAAATACTTTACTTTCTAATATCTTTTTATGATTGTTTCTAAAAATTCGATACATTTGTGTTTATGTTCGACACATTTGTGTTTATGCACACAACTCGACTTGAACATATGAAAAAGTCACTGTGCTTCTAACCGCCTCAATTTAATTGGAGAAAGTAAGTTTAAATTTCTCTTGACTTCAAAGTCATTATTATAAAGCGTTCGTAATTGCTCTTTTGTAAAGGCCTCAAGTTAACTAATCTCGTTCCTGTGAAGCTGTTGGCAACTAAATGAAGTAATAACAGAAAACGCAGATGGACATAACATTCCGTGAACCTCACGCCGACACACCGAAAACAAGCAAACACGCAGTCTGATAATTATTGCCTTTATAATTGCAAGTCTGGCTATGATTAGAGGCTGCCCGCTCGTCAAACTGGGGCTTTCGGTCGGCGAAAGCTTTTAAGCTCCATTCACACAGCGGCCAAAATCGCGAAACGATAGTCAGGATTAACCTCAGCGCCACTTTGACGAGTGTAATTGAGTTCTCAGTTTTTCGTGCGATTCTTTCCTTGTTTCGCCGTTGTACCGGCGAGGATGTGGTGCTAATTTTACAGAAGGCTAATTATAATGTAATTGTTGATGTAGAAGGTTCTATTATTGCTTGATATTTAATTAAAATCTGATGAGTTGGTTTAAAAGAACCGTATAATTATTGTTATATTCGGAATAAACCCCGTTTATATGCGTGCGTCACGCTTTCAGTTACATGACAGCTCATATCACAAGGATGTCTACGGATGAAAACGTTGACGTGTAAAATGCTTGTATTGAAGGAAGATATACGAAAAAAGAACAGAAATTGCAAGTTTAATTAACATAGAATATTTCATTCTCATATAAGAATACATGAATAAATAATTACGTTCAAATACTTTTGTAGAAAAAGAATTAATGTCCGTCGAGGACCTGGAGAAAGAAGAAGGTAAAGTTGCCTAATTCGTACCCCTTAAGAACAAGGCCTATAACTTTACGAAATTTGAAGAAAAATAAACCGCAATAGCAATAATAAAATCTTTGTTAACAAAGTCAATAATTTTCAAGCAAACAAAAATGACAAATTACGAATTCTCAAAGAAACAAAAATTCAAAAACGCGAAAGAAGTACAATTTAAGATCAATGTTCCAAAATCGTTCCGAACCAGTTTCCGGACTTTTTGCCTATTTTTTCTTCGTTTTCTCGTGTTGTCTTTATTGGCTGTCTTTTTTTAATGCTGTTTCTCTTTTTGAGAGTCTCATTTGCTGTTAAGTTCTGAGGTGCGCTTTTCTTCTTTACTTTAGTGAACTTTCATGTAAATTGTTTTGTATGAATTTTCTGTTAGAATTTGGGTGTCCATAGTGGGATAGTTTATTTGAACATATAAGCATTTAAAACCTCGGAAATATGTTTTCTATTTCAGTGCGAATTGTTATAGAACTATTATCAGCTATTGGTACGAAATAGGCACAAACGCCATCGTGAGTTTAAATTTGCCAAGGAAAATTTTAATAACTGACCGGCGGTTAACAGTACCAAAAATAGGATTTCTGACCCGGGAATTGTCGATCTCGATTTCCCGGGAAATTTGCTAAATTTTATCCCGGGAAAAGATTGTCGAGAAATTGAGAAATTTCCGAATTCTGCGGCTTCCCTTTCCGCTCAAGACAACTATCCGCTGCTCCGCAAATCTTATTCTCTACGGGCGAATTTATACAGCTTGAAGACTTTCACCTTAGCCAGTAATGGTTTCATAAAAAACAACTAAGCGCATGCGACTCGCATATGTACAGCAGTGCGCAGCTTAAGTGCTACAATTTGACAATTCTGTGGGCCTTGTATACTGGTGCTTAAAAGTATCCGAATGAAAAGCAATAAAATAGTTCGAATTTGACCCTTATGGTAAACTTCCATAGTGCCAGGCGGTCACGTCGGTAGTCCGAATACTTTTAAGCACCAGTATACCACAAGATAAATAAAATAAAAATAAATATTGTCAATGGCCGTGGATTACCTTATACCTGAAGCAATTGTAAATGATGAAACTCTAGAATTATATGGAAGAATTATTAAAAGAGCCTTATGATGAGCCTTGTACCACAAGGCTTTAAGGGTGAAGTTTGCGTGCAGGCGGTGCATTTTAGCCCTTGGTTTCTTAACGTGTGTAGTGGAACGGGGCAAAACGTAGTGGAGATTACGTGTTACAGTGAAAACTGCAAATTTACGAATAACAATCAGTGGATTCTAATATTTTCAAAACCAGCAAATAAATTAATTGTTGCTTGTACAGAATTTCTATTGTAATATCATTTAAGAATTTAAATCTTTCCAATGATATTAAGCAAAGATATTGTATTGTTAATATTCATCTGCGGCTTAGATGCAATTGCATTAATGTTTATGCATTTGTTTAATCTGATCAGCGCCTTCCCACCTACATTGAAGAAAACACGCTACGCACCCTATATCCATCTCTTTCAACCAATCCTATACACATGGTCTTTGTACTATTCTCGAAATAACTTTAGACTAAAGTGAGTCTTCGAACGGTATATATAATATTGTTTCCAAAGTCAGAAATGAATTGTCTGATGCTCTCATTTTTCGAACTATTATTTTAAGAAATTTAAATATTTGTTGCAAGTCGGATTTGATTACAATGAATTTTTGGGCCAACAATTGACCACGCCTTAATCTCGAACTAAACTGTTACTAGGTTATTGAAAATCCGTGTCAGCTAGTATAAATATTTATTAAATTACACGACCGGTTTCACCCAGTGTAGCAGACAACACTTGTTGTCTGCTACCCGCAATAGTTGTTGTCTATTGCGGGTAGCAGACAACAAGTGTTGTCTGCTACCCGCAATGGTACGTCAGAACTAGCTACACTTGATAATGCTCCACTGCGCGAAACCGGTCGTGTAATTCAATAAATATTTATACTAGCTGACACGGATTTTCAATAACCTAAAAGCTTAGCTAGGAACGGCATGCAGGATCTCTGGTCATTAAACTGTTACTATTTTAAGATTGTTTAATTTTAGTTTATGCATTAGCCACTGTTTTTCAAAAGAAATTTGTTTTTTGTTTTTATATTATGAAAGAGAGGGATTTTTAATTTATCTTAAAGGCCTCCGCGGCCGTCGCGCCGTCCAGCTTGTCTTGCTTTTTTAAATTACTTTTGTTAGTTTTGTAATGTTTATTATTAGAATTATTGTTTTGTTAAATTACCAAAAACATTTCTACTTAAAAGATAAAACTAAGAGGTTTTTAAAAGTAAATTTTATGTTTACTAAAGCCCTAGGTCAAAGACAAAGAGAGCGATAAGTATGAATACCAGGCTGATTTCTGTATACTTAATGGTCGAATTGTAAATATTAAAGTTGATTTAGATGATATTCTTGTGTACTAATTAATTATTTACCCTTAATTAACGACTTTTGATTTTTTTAAATATTTCTCGTCTTCCCGGGAATACCCGGGAACAAACAGACCAGAATTCTCAAGTCCCGAGAAATCGAAAAGGTCGAGAAATCAGAAACCCTAACCAAAAATAACATTGTAGATAGGTGTACTTTTGCACAAAAACTTGTTTCATCCTTTATCTTCACTAGAATTGATGCAAAATCATTATGAGTGATGTAAAAGTCTTACTGAAAACTAGTCAAAAACTTATTTTTTTCAATAATTTTCCATAGAGTGCCTACCATAATAACATGGCCGAGGTTAAATCATGTAGTTCACTGTTATTCACTGTTATTCAAAGTTCCCGAGAAATTGTGGAGGTACGATTTAGGTGCAGGTATTAGAATTAAGCAATGACAATGATCTTCGATTGCTGGAAAGTTGTATTAATATTAAAACTAATAAAAATTGAGAAATGAGGTAAGGAATTTACAAACATAATGTTAGCGAAACATAATCAAAACAAAGATTGGAATATTTATTAATAACTATTTGTATGAACTATTTACACAGTAATATTCAATTTATAAATAAATTAATATTTTGGACAGGCATCTCATTATTTTTTACTTATCTCTAATGATAATTTGATTAATTAATGTAATAGTCTTTGAAGTGTTTAAGTTCTCTAAAATTGAAACACTTTTGAAATTTAAAGTGCAAATTTGCCAAGAGCTCTACCTCTTTATAGTAATGAAACCGGGGGGTCAGTTCAATTTCGCGTAATATATTTGCCTCTTCTTAAAAAGGGAGCGAAATAAATTGGCGCAGCCATAAAAAATATGGGGTGCAATAAAAAGCATCAAATTCAGTTTTATTATGAAACACTGTATAAAACGCGTTTTTGATGAATAATGTTATCGCGGACATCGGCTTGAGATCCAAGTCACGTTCGGCGGTCCCGGATAATCGACAGTCGCGCCAACCCTGTAACACAAAAATACAAGGGCGAAGCTTTCGCACACGTTCCAAGTTCTTCCTTTTCTAAGCCCAAGTGAAATTTCATCGTGCGAGAGAAATGAAAGCTCCCAGATAGACGAAGTGCTTAAAAAGCAGGATAACCTGTACGATGTACAAGAGTTTGTATAAGAGATTCTCGTTCGGGGAATTCAGACCGTTATTGTCAGAATTTCGACTGTCTTGTTTCTTTTACGAACCTCTTTCCGTTTTTAAGACAAAAAACCTGAGCACTTGGCGCTTTGGATCTTAGCGATTTTTTGCTTGCTTCATTTAAATTCTGAGTATTATTATTTAGGATTCCTACATTTTTCTCTGAGAGAATATGCCAAGATCAAGGTGGTGCAGAATTTTACAATGCCAAATTTCCCGACATATAAATCGGCTCGCCTAGCATAGTTCGCATAGTTTTAAGTTATTGAAATTTTAATTGATAACATCTAGTATAAATTTATTTGAGTGCATTCTTTCACACGGCAAGAAGAGTTGAAATATGTATGAAATATTTGTGCTAAAAATATGAGCGTAATGGGCGTTTTAACAGCAAGTAAGATTTAAACGCAAAAACGAAAACACTACTGACGATGTACGCATCGCGTACGAAATGTACATCTAGTTTTTAATAAACAATTTTGTGAAAAGGGTGTTTTCGTTTTTGCGTTTAATTATATTTCACAAGTGCTCAATATATTAAACTATATAAGTAAGATTTAATTAAAAGTTCAAAAGTTTCAGCCGGAGTCCAAACATTTTGTTGTCCCTTCCGAGGTGGTAAGTGTTCATCCAATTTCTTAAATTGTTACCTCTGAAATAAATGTCGTAACTGTCGGTTTATTTCTGGTATTTTAGGTCGCACCAATCCCTGTAGAGCAGGGCGAGGTGCTAAAAATTACGGACGTGATGTAGATGGTTGATGGGCATATGGATTGACAGGCAGGTGAATTGAAATAGGTTACGCATTAGTATGACATACATAGCACAGATTTTCGATTTTCTTCTTGGAATTTTCTTTTAAGGCAACTTGAAGCAAAGGAATAATGTTTTCTGAGGTTTTCCAACTCAGCAAAAACGCACACCTGAAGACATATGAGATACCTATTTATAAAATAGGATATAAGTATACGCACCTAGGTTAATAAATGGTATGATGCGGAGAGGGTGGACTTCTTATGTTTATTTCTCGTAATTATCAAATTTATAAGTTTAATTTAAATATTTATATTTTTTATAAAAGAATTAAATAACGGCTTAGCTGGCCAGGAAAAGTAACTGTCGACGTACGTTTCGGTCTTATTAGACCTCATCAGGACAGTATAACCAAGGTGTAAGGTGTTGACACTTGGAGATGCAAAACAACAAATGAAGCAACAGATCAAGAGACCGAATGCACATTTGCCGCAACCACTGAGAAGACCCGCATTTCTAGGGCAACATCACAGTATAGCAACGGAGGCAAACAAAGTCAACCTGCGTTACTTCAAAAAAAAGCCGTTGCTATACTGTGATGTTGCCTTCGAAATGCGGGTCTTCTCAGTGGTTTCGGCAAATGTGCATTCGGTCTCTTGGTCTGTTGCTTCATTTGTTGTTTTCTGTCTCCAAGTGTCAACACCTTACACCTTGGTTATACTGTCCTGATGAGGTCTAATAAGACCGAAACGTAGTCGACAGTTACTTTTCCTTGCCAGCTAAGCCGTTATTTACTTCTTTTATTGTTTTTTTTTCCTGGCACTAACTTTTTCCGCAATTATATTTTTTATCCTTGAAAGTGTCACCTGCCTAAAAAAATGCAACATAATTCAGAACTCATTAGCAAACGTGTAGTGAAAATATGAATGGTCTGAAGAACAATTTAAAAACACTCAGTTACTGTAAAACTTATTGTGAGAAGTCAATTGGATTGCTAAAATTCTAATTAAAGCAACGTTCAAGGCTAAAGAATATAAAATATAATTTATGGAAAATTTAAAATTAATAAAGTTTATTTGTTTTTCGTTCATGTTGAAACATGTGTTTATCGTGTGCATACATATTAATATCGCTTCATTCATAATTCGTTAGTGGACTGGCATAGACGCTCGAAATTACGACTGCGAACAAGTTCCTTTCCAAAATAAATTAAACTTTATCTGGACTTTTAATGAGGCGAAAAAATAATGCGATCATAATCTTAAGTTATTCGGCAAACTCCGCGCAAAAAATTCACTGTAAATTGCAAATTTTGCTCAAGCCTTGCTGAAATAATAAAGAAGTAAAATTATCTGTATAAAAGCAAGACAATAATTGATGTACTTATGCCCGAAGATAATGTATGAGAAAACAATTTACTACTCGTTTTAAATATAAAATACGCTATTACATTAATTGCACATCGTATATACCTACTTGTACACGGTCTGTTATATAATATAATCGAAAATCTGATCACACATTATAACTTCATAATCACTAGTTCGAGAAATATCAGATATAATCATACAATTACAACCTTAGTTGCATATAAAATAGCACTTAGAATTACCAACTTAAAATTATAATTCGCAGGAACGTTGCACTATACTTTCGAATATCATTAAATCGGGGATCAGGCAGGAGTGGTAGTCGGCTGAGGCAGTCAGTAGCCACCAAAGGAGTAGAGATCCTATCGACGAACAAGCGCAAAACAGGAATGTGAATAGCGATAAACAACAATAACGATATAATAATGTATGATTAAGGTTATTATCATAATAGCGAGCCTGAAATCTCGTCCTTGCTATCAGCCGATACTTAATATGTGTGACGATGTTTCCACCTAATTTGTACTTCGTTAACCATACCATAATTACTACATAACTACATAAAACTCCTTTGATACTTCATATTTAAAGTGGCAAAATCTCCACAGACATTACAATTTCTATTATGCCATATTTCATATGCTTTAATTCATTCTATTTTAAAAATTAAATCCATTATACAAAACATGATCATTTTAAATTAAATCTGCAAAGTGTATTAAATATCTAAAAATTTATAATATTAGGTTGTTCGAAAAAAAATGTCGTATTATGTCTACAATTTTTTGATTCCAGAAAAGTTGGGCGATATCATCGTGGAATACAACTGCTAGCAGTGAGATGGCAAAAGGTCACTGATGCAAATGGTCATTATATAGTTTAATTAAAATTTATACAGTTTGAGTGAAGCAAGTAGGTTGGCGACGCGTGCCTCGTATGTATTCGGACGGCCGGCCTTGCATTGGGAAGCGAAACGATGAGCGCGTATTTAATTATTTTATTTTAACAAGGATTTCAATAATTTGTGTAAAATATTGTTCTAATTGCTGCAATACATTTACATAATGCAATTATTATTATTTGTAATATAATAATGTAGCTAAAAACAGCTCTAAAAACTGCATGTTTCGAACTGAAGGCGTGAGCTGTTACACGCTACTCCTACACGACTTCGTCCGAATTTACTTATATCCACCTAGTTTTAAAATTCAACCTGTATACTTATGTCTAAAAACATTCTCAATTAAAAAGAAAACGACATTTTTTTCCGAACAACCTAATATTTCCTATAATTTTGATATATTATTCAAGGTGAGGGCGAAATTATGATAATATTCGTACCGTAATGAAAAGCATTAGGTAATACATACAGAATCGTTAAATGTTCAACTGGACATCCTGCGTGCGACAGAGACCGCACTAGAAAAATAAAGAGAGAAGTTTGAATAATCACGTCCACTTGTGTTCGTAGCTCAATTATTGTGTTGATGCCGGGGACCGCCCGCTTCGCCGGGCCGTATGCAATTAGTTCTCCGCGAACCGAATCAAAGCAAACTTGCTATGTCCAGTACCCAAATTTCCGATTCTGTATAATGGATGTGGAGAGAAATAGATTGGTACCTATTGGCCTCTGAGCTGGCGATTCTTTCGCGTTTTGTCTTTGAACATATGAGACATCTTCAGGGCTCTTGCTACTTCTGCTGATAGTACTGTAAGTAGCTAAAAAGGAATCTTTTCCCTTTGATCCGAAGAGCCCAATTTTGCATTAATATTCAAGAAATCATCTTTGCTTAAGTTATCCACCAACAAATTAATGCAATTGTCGGTATGTTAAAACTGAGAATCTTGAAGCAATATTACATATTATTATTACCTGTTAACAACTTTACTTCTCTTATATTTGATAAACTGATGTTTTATCCTGCCCAAATGAGGATAGAGGTATAGAATAAAGTCTGTTGGTCTTACTGATAGAAAAAAAATTTGCGAATGAACATTAATTTGATATTTGTTTTGTCAATTTGAAAAAACAGACGACACTGTATCATGACAAGAAAAGTACTTTAAATTAGATGTATATTTAAACATTGGGTTGACCGGAAAGTTTGTGTGGATTTCTGGTTAAAAGATAGAAAATCTTATAGTGTTTTCGATTGACTGCTCTAGAGCAGTCTCAGAATATCTTCGTCCCTTATTTTTATAAGAGGGTAAAATAAGATTAGAATACTCTGAGAGTGCTCTAGAGCAGTCAATTGAAAACGCTATTAGATACCAAGCTCTATATGTCAATTGCTTATATTATATTTTGACAAATGACATTTTGATTTGTACTTAGTTATAAAAGTGTGATAAAGTAAACAAATTTGTCAACTTTCAATTGTGTTTCAAATCAAACCTACACTATTAAAGATTCTCTGTAAACAACAGAGGATACTCTGAGGCCTCAAAATAATGCAGCCGACTTGCAGCTAAAATTTTGCAAGTTTGCGATAACACGCTAATTGTATGCACTGGCCATCTCATGCGTGGTAGCTTATTAACGCAGCAGTATCGTTGCGAATTTGCTATTCTCAGTACAATTATATATAGATCAGAAAACAGTCATGCGGTGTCTCGGCTATGGGGCAGTATACTGAATATTTAATTTTCTATTTGAAGCTCGAGGAAACAAATTTTAATTTGAATTTTATGGTGTACTAATTGCGTCGATTTTTGCCATTTCTGGGTCACATAATGCACACCTATATTAATACCATAAATTCACCGAGTGCTAAAAAAACGCGCATTGGTTATATTACAGTCTCCTCGTAAAACACGGCATAAAAGTTATATCGCTTTGGACAATATTAAGCGATAAACGTTTATGATATGTAGTCATAAAATGCTACTAAAAGACAATGTGTTATCAATTCTAGGCTATGTAGCCCAAAGAAAGGCGATAAATTGAGATGAAAGAATAAAAACCATTATCTGTTTTATGAGAATTAGGGCAAATAGAAAGCAGACTTTTACAGAACAAATAATTCATTTTAAATTTGTATCATTTTAAGCTAAAAGATTAAGACTTAAAGATTACAAAAGTTATACTGGCTGTTTTAAATTGTATGCGCACTGAAGAGATCTCCTAAATTGCATAGATTTTCTCTTGATTGTTGTTGAAGTATAAAAGTAAATGTTAAAAATTTGATTTTCTTTTTTCCTTTTAGCATACCTCTTTAGTTTTAAATAAATTAAAATTCTGCAGGTACGTCTTGTTTTTGCATCGGATAATGTCCTATAAAATGGTAATCTGACGTATCATTTCGACCATTTTCAACTTTGATTTTTTTAATAAAATAAATATAAATGTTTATTCTTGCATTCAACAGTACTTACTATTCTGTTTGTGATGATGCATTACACTTGATTTTTGTTTTCTTTTATCGTCAAAGCAAAGTAATATCAATGTTGAAATATTTCTATTAAAAAAAGTTATCTTCAAAAGAAAGATGATACAAAAAAAATTTATTATAAAATAGCGACCGCGGTTTCGTCTTATAAAGACATTGTCAAGCAGATAAGTAGTTCTTAACTAGAAACACAAAAGGAAACTTAAATTAAAATAGTTTAAGAATTTAAAATTAAAATTACGTACAATACATGAGGACACCGAGGCTCCCAGGAATCGGACAGGACTGGAAACAAGGCAAACCGAGAAGAACGAGTCAGATGCAGTGTTGCCAACGTATGATTTTAAAATACTTATCGGTATTGAAAACGGTTTGATCATTTAGAACAGGAGCAGGATGGAATTTGTTGTGAAGGAATATTTCTAACGGCAATGTCTAATGTTTTGCCTTTGGGAAATTTATGTAAGAGTTTGACATTTGAAGTGGTATTGAAAGAATGCGAATTTTCGATTAAATGGTTGGCGAAGGTGGAGTCGTGTTTGCCTAGACGAAGGGAACGTAAATGTTCCTCGATCCTAGTTTTGCGAATTTTTTTATATCGCGAGAACGCCATCTGTGAAGGGCACTATTTAAGTTTCGAAACAATTTATGTTTTATATTATCACAATGATAAAAACGTTTTTCGAGTGTCGGCATAGCTCGAACTAAAAAGCGACCACCGTATCACCAGCTTATGGACTTTGATTGTGGGAGGATAATTGGTCAGCAAGATAGAGGTGCATCATACCGCGAAATTTCAGCGAGCTTGCATTGAAACGCATCTGCAATAATGTGGGTTTGTCACGAGTTTTACGAAAATCAATGCTCAGCAGAGTCGGAAAAAGGGATCTGGTCCAAAAAAAAATCAACAACTGGTAGGCAGGACAGCCATTTATACAGGCTGGCATTGTCTAATATGAAGTGTTCCTCAAGAGTGCTTACTCAATGGGCGACCTTAGTTCTGTTGCAAAATACATGCTTTTTGGGTCGATCATTGCAACATCGTGTTTTCTGACTTGTCTCGTTTTAACCTGACATTCATCTTCGTGAGGTGGCATAGGAACGAATGGTAAAACAAAGAGTGCATTGCAGAGCGACACACGGCTCAAACAAAAGCGATAATAGTTTGGAGTGCTATTTCATTCCATTCGAAAATACCTCTAGTACGGTACAGAGGTTCTGAGATACTATGACTGCCCAGAATTATGTATCTGACGTTTTAGAAACTGAAGTGTTACACTACCTTCAGCGATACCCAGAGAGCGCCTTCCAACATGATAATGCGAAACCTTATGTAGCAGACATTCTTAAAAGACTTTATGTGCACAAACAATGTGTCGCTATTTGATTACCTGACCTATCACCCAGTGAAAATGTATGGGATTGACCGGAAGCTATCCAGTTATGCAGGAATAGCCATGAATTTCATTCATTTTTTGTTAGATAAGACTATGTAAATTAAAATGTCACAGCTACTTCACAATAAAAATTTGCGTTGTGACTTGTGTTCTTCATGGTAAAGTAGATTAAAGTCCCCCTTGAATATTTTGCTTAATTTGCTCATTTTTTTTAGTCGAATAGGTATAATATTTTTGCGGAATTTCTTCTTTACCTAGTAAAAAAAAGTTGAAAATAAAATGAAGTTAATAAATGAATAAATTATTTGTAGAATTCTCACGCAAATCAAATAATACCAAGTACTGAAAAGACAAGTCCAAATAATGCCTTTACGCTCAGAGCAAACAACATTTCGACGAAAACAAACACAGTAGCTTACGATCCCATCTGTATATCCTACGGCAAATATACAACGACCCCATAGTCACACGCGGTAATATTGGGGAGGGTGATAACTACGTATGAAATATAACCTGCAAGTGCATATGATGTTTTTATGATGTCAAATAAAATATATTATCGAGGAGAAGGAATACATTAGCATGGGGCAGTAAATCTCTGCGGATATTTATGCACATTGTTTAAATAGTGTATTGCGTCTAGTTACATTCATACTCGTACATATCACGGTATTTCCGGTTTTACCACCATTTCTTTTTTGTCGCATGTTAATGATGAAACCTCAAATTAGCCTGGATTTTTGTATTACTACACCTCATAAATTAAAATTTTTGGTTTTTATTGTGAAGCATACATTATGCATTGTAAAATTTGAAATAAGAAACGTTTTAAAATTTCTGAGTACTAAGATCAATAATTAATTGGCAACGCATCGACGCACATGATTTAAAAGTTGCATAGCTCAACCTTATATTTTTATCACATTTGTTGATGCATAAGTTTCATAAAGAAGGATGCTATTAACGGACATAAACTAGAATTAATTTTCAAAATATAGTATATTAAATAGTATATTAAACTGCAATATTTTGAAAAAGTTGAATTCCGTTTATTAAATCTGTGAAAGTGAAGCGGTTACAAGAACAAAAGATGTTACCCTAAGGGTCTAGATCTTCTGAACGCCAGAAACCACGAACAATCGTAATCCCCAAGGTACATTAATCATAATAAAATAAAATCAATCATTGCGGAGATAATACATTTCAAACACAGCATAAGTAGATGTTCATATAGTGACCCCCATAGATCGTACTGTCATTGTTTACACAAGAGTAATAAATGCGGTTTAGCAAGCGCGTTTGACATGTCGATATGCGCGGATTAACATATGAATCGGAGTTATTAGATATTTAATGGTAGCAGTGTGCGCGTGCAGTTTACGAAGGCGGAACGTGGGAATCACAAATAGAACTGCGAGTGATTATTATTTATGTCTAAAAGCTAGTGAAATGATTTTTTCCTATTGTCTAGAAACACCCCACCTAAAGAGGATTCAAACTAGAACTTACGACTTTTTTAATTGCCCTACAGACTTTGTAAGCCCCATCACCATATTCATATGTCTTCAGTATTATAGGTATACTTTTTACTTTTTCGTATTCAGAATTTCTTTGAATTCACATCTATAAGAAACTTCTTATTTCTATACTCACCATATTCTTTGCAAAATTTGTTGGACCACTTCTCTCGATTAACTTCTGCTCTTCTGTGAAGTGATTAGAAAACTCAGAACTAATATCCAGTAAACTTTGGAATTTTTAAGCATGTCCTTTTTGTCTGCTAATCTAACTTGAAACTAAAATTCCTCCCAAATTGCTAACTTTTTGGCAGCCCTATTTTAATTTGAAATTTAATTGATCGCATATGTGCAAATGGATATATGGAACCATCTAAAAACCATCGAGAACTATACAGGGTGATTGAAATTCGAGGGCCAGCATTGGGATCTCGCTTATTATAAGAGATAGAGAATCGGTTAATTGGAGGCAAAGTTGCCAAATTTCATGCTGATTATTAATCTGTTAAGAAATTTGAAATATCTCGAACAGTTTCTTCACAATCGGAGAAAAACGAAAAATTGCGATTTTCGAAAATCGGACAAAACTTCTTTATTTACGATTTTTTCCAAAATCTGTGAAAACATTCCTGAAGCAACTTTTTACGCTTCATTGAATGGCGAACGTACTTTATTTTTAGAGCGATTCGTTTTTGTTTTTCCAGAGCCAACTTCATTTTTTCTTATGGGCGCGATTTTTGTTGTTTAGACAGGTAGAGAGCATATTTTTTTCTGAATTAATTGGTATGCCACAATCGCTATTTTATTTTAATTTTCATTGAGAAATTTTGAAAAAACAAATTAAATTATGTGCGCACATTAAGTTAGCTTAGTTTCACACATTAAGTTAGCTTAGAGTCAACTGTATGCTGCGTAGCCAACCTTCGTTTATTTGGTCTGTCATTAAATACAGAATGGCGTATCCAAATGAAGAAAAACATGATATGTTGCACATATTTTATTGTCCTAACGAAATTCTATTACAAGTGCTCAGCGGTATTTAAAAACTTATCCGGAAACAATCCAGCCAAGTATTAAATATTTTTCCAAGTTGGAGCATAAATTAATACAAAATGATACAACGGCTAAGTATTGCGGAAAATGGAAATGTCTTCGAACAAATGCTGTGATTCTTTTTCTCTATTTTATTTCTGTACATTCTTTTGGAGTATCAAATGTATCATTTTGAATGAAATTATTATCCAACTTGGAAAAATATCTAATATGTACTTGGTTGAATTAACTTCGGATAGGTTTCTAAATACCACTGAGCACATATAGAGGAATTTTTGTGGCAAATAAAAAATGCGCCACATATCACGTTTTTCTTCATTTGAATATGCGATTCTGTATTTAATGACAAACCAATTAAACAAAGGTATACATATCCTTGGATACGCAGCATACAATTGAACCTAAGCTAAGTTAATGTGTGTACATGAATCTAATTACAGTTTTTCAAAATTTCTCAATGAAAATTAAAATAAAATAGCATATGTGGAACATGAATGATTTCAGAAAAAAATGTGCTATCTACCTGTTTAAATAACAAAAATCGCGGCCATAAGAAAAAATGAAGTTGGCTCTGGAAAATCAAAAACGAATCGCTCTAGAAACAAAGTATTTTCGGCATTCAATCAAGCATAAAGAGTTGCTTCAGGAATGTTTTCACAGATTTTGAAAAAAATCATAAATAAAGAAGTTATGTCCTATTTTCGAAAATCGCAATTTTTCTTCGATTGTGAAGAAACCGTTCGAGATATTTCAAATTTCTTAACAGATTATTAATCACCATGGAATTTGGCAACTTTGCCTTCATTTAACCGATTCTTTATCTTTTATAATAAGCGAGATCCCCATGCCGGCCCTCGAATTTCAATCACCCTGTTTAAGGAACTGTCTAAGGACTCTAGGTTATAAAGCATTCTTTTTCTATTAAGCCTTTCCATATATCTCAGCCAACTTATTATTCGCGCTTTAACAAATGAGTGGAAGTAACACAGGGACTAATTGCCAATTTGTCGAAAAATGAGATATTCCCACAGAAAGGTTCTATATGCCATCGACTACATCCTATAAAATGGATTAAGTGCTCAGATATAAAATTTTACGGAAAAAGTGGGCTGAAAGTTGCGAATAAAATGTTTGCTATTTAGGAATGTTGGAGTTTTTAGTCAATTTCCCAAGTTGAAAGTTTTGACACTTAACCCCTTTGTTTTCGGCAATTTTCTTCTGCTCATTCATTATCCAAGCTTCGCAGATATAGTAGCTATAGGTTTTATACCCGTTTTGTAAATTCGCGTATTTGTTTTTCTTCATATTTACAATGTACCATTATGTTTCATTGTTAGTTGTTAGCCCTGTTACGTTTCGTTTCGTGTCTTTCATTTTATAATATAGTCTGTCCTACCTCTATCGTTTTCCAAGTTTCAGTAAAATAACTTAATAATAATAATAATAATGTTTATTAAGCACATAAACATGTTGAGACAAGTGAAACTGAAATACATAATATTCAATAACTACTAGCTACTACTTAAATTAACCACTACTCTAATTTTGAATTCAAGTTCATAATTTTTTTTGAAATTATGACAGGTGACAGCTTTACAGCACTTGTAATATACAAATTTGGATTGCAGAGTGCAGTGTCACAAAAAAGCACACCAAAAGAATCATAAAAAATTGCATCAAAAGAATTATAGAAAAGTAAGTTACAACTGAAATTATTTCCTTAATTCAAGATTTGCAGAGTCACAGATATTAAGCAGAAATAAAGAGTATGTAACCAGAGAGGGATATACATTATATACCGTGAGTTTTTTTATATCTCTGAACATACATAATAGTAGATTATACCACGAGTCAATAATGATAGCTATTATTCCCGAGGAAAAGTATTTACGAACCGAGCGCGCAGCACGAGGGAGTAACACTCCCAGGGAATAATAGCCATTATTGCGAGTAGTATACTCTACTTTATCTACGACTAAATTATTAAATTATTAAATTCACAAACACTACGCGTTTAACAATGACAGTTTTGAGTTTGTGTATTTTGTTGCCATGGTATTATTTGATTAGAGAAATTTTGTAATTGGTGAGCAAGAGGGAATAATGACTATTAATCCCTCGTTATTATTCCCTAATAGAATATTGCATGGCATTATTGTTCACAAACCACACATATAATACTTCCATTATATTTTAGTCGTAGATAAATATGCTTATGTTAAAAAAAAAACATGTTAATGCACTGCAGGATATGGAAGTAATCTCCTAGCAATTTTCAACAAAATAAATGTGCTGTCAGTGTTAATTAAGAAAAGTCATGATTTAAATCCCGAAATCTTACGAAAATCTTTGTAAGTATAAGATAATTGCCTAGCACATTGTTTAAAACGTGAAGGAGAACATTTCGAACATTTATTACAGTGTTTTTGTTAACAAAATAAATCTTAAAATTACTTTACTGAACCTCGTTTTGTTGTAAGTAATATGCGAAAAGTTTAAAGGAATTTTTGTGAGGTTGTTGATGTCAAGAACAATTTTCGTTGTTCAGAAACCGGATGCTAACTTCTCATTCTTGTATAACTTAGAATTAAAATATGTTGAACCCAAATTATAACTTAACCTAAAGCTTTGTGTATAAACACAAATAAATTGATTAATTAATTTGTATTTTCAAAAATTTACAACAAAACTTAATTAATTAATAATATATTAAATCAACGTCCATGATGACCGTTTTATCATCTCACAAAGTTTGCGAGATAGTTGCACTACAGCTGTAGAAATCAGAAATCGACTTTATCACGTCCGGGATGTCAACGTAAGCAAACGAACTGTTAGACGAAGACTTGGTGAAGCAAATCTCAAAAGTCGCAGACCTGCAACAGAGCCAGTTGTACAAAGGCAGTTTAAATTGACGTTCAACTGAACCAGGTTCAAAGGGAACGAAATCGCATCAAATTTTATTTATGAATGCATTAATTGCCACATGTCATTAAGATCCTATGTGAATTTGTTTACTTCGAACTTGGTTCAGTTAAACTTGAATTTAAACCTACTTTGTACAACTGGCCCTCAGGTGTCATCGTGTAGCGCGACTTCAGTTTACCAAAAACCACGAGCACTGGTAAAAGAACGAAAGGGGGCGCGTTTTGTTCACAAATGAGTGCAGGTTTTGCCTAGGTTCTCCAGATGGTCGTGAAAGAGTAGGGCGAAGGCAAGGAGAGCGATTTGCTGAATTACCTTTAGCCGTAGAGTCAGTTACCAAGGGGGTTCAGTTATGGTGTGGGCTGGAATTTCTCTAGAAGCGCACACAGAGTCGTACATCGTTCCAAGAAGCTCCTTGACAGTTGACAGGTACATCGAAGACGTTCTGCAAGATTTTGTTTTTCCGTATACTCCTTTAGTTGGAAATAACTTTCTAGTGGTGCACGATAATGCAAGATCTCACATAGCTGGAATTACTCGACAGTACTTAAACGAAGTAACATCCCTGTAATGGAGTGACCAGCGGCGAGTCCTGATGCAAATCCAATAGAACATGTTTGGGATGTGCTTGGGCGTAGAATTCGAAGTCGTGTTCCCGCTCCTTTAACTCTGAATGAGTTACAACAAGCTCTTTTAGAGGAATGGGTAAATGTTCCTCAAGATGCTATTCGACATTTGATTTTAGACATGTCAAGAAGAATGTGCGCAAGCAATATTTCGGGCACGTGCGGGCAACACATGTTATTGAAAAGCAGTTTTTAACCAATGGCGTACAAATTGTTTAAGTTTTACATGATGTCACGTCGCACAGTGGTTCAAATCGGCGGTTACGCGGAAATAATTAAGTAACTCTTGAACTACAATACATAGCAAAATGAAATTTTGTACAATAACTTATAATCCAAGGGGGACACTTTTCTATCCTATATCCAACTGTCATTCGTCATTCCCCTCCCTTCCAGCTCTCGAACCAATAGAATTGAAATAGGGAATGTACTATGAGTAACATATCATTGAAAAGGGAATTTTATAGAGAATTCAGTAATTTTGTGTAATAATAATAGTAATAATGTATTTGATTAAATATTCGTAACATGAAAATTAAACCAAAGCGTACAGAACAGAGTTCAATTTGTAATGTTTTAAAATTTATACTACATTACTGTGATTAGATAGAAATTGTGGGGGGACCGAAAATGATTGGATTTCTTTTAATAAGTATTTTGATTGGAGGTTAGGTATTTCGGATTAGAGATACTCCAAAATGTTACGGTAATTTTTGGAGTAACATGGTACTAGGGACGTAGCTTAATATAACGAAACATTTATTATTAACTAATTAATTAACAATGATTAATTACAATTACTTACATCGTGTATTGCACTAAAAGACAACTAGTCTTACATGACACTCTGAAGAGATATTTTCTAATACTAATCTAGCGTTTTCTTTAGCGGCTTTTTATAGGGGTTTTGTGACGTCAATTGTTGCCTTGAAAGTTGTAATTCCTCGCTGGATTTTTCCCGTAGATGAATCATAGTTTTTGCACACGATGCGCGTTTCTTGCAGGTGTTTCGTTTCCTGCACTTCGGGTGAGTCATACGACGGAGGCATCTTTTTGTTTACATTATAGTTTTTATGTTTACTTAATTTAATCAGCTGTACATCTTTGCGGGTTCTCTTATCTCAGTTACAATACTGTTACGTGTATTTTACGGAACGCAAAGCAATAGAAAAAAATTGATAACTTACAGGGGGGCAGTTCGTGGCAGATGAAACAAACTTAATAATAATTACAGAGGTTCAAAGTATATATTACTATCGAGAATTAATCGGAGCAAGTCGAAGCTAAGATAATATTTGCCATTGAAAAAAAGGAACCTTTTGTGTCCTCGTAACCAATAAGACATTAAACTAACGAATTTTTTTGCATGTCGATAGTAGGGTATTTATTTTATATACGTAATTATTTAAAAACTGTATGTGTTTTATTTTTCCACTAAATTATTGTGTTCTTTTGTGTTCACGTTTCGAGCGCGCGACTGTAGTAGACTCGGGACTTTTTCCCGCCTCTGAACCACTGTGCGTCGTTTGCCTACAAAACAAAATTGTGTTTTTTTCACCCTTTTTTTCCATTGTACCAAAAACAGTTTTTTTTTACGTTAAATCAATGTTCAATAAGTTTTTAAAATTACAACTTTTTATATTTATATTCAAACTATAGTACTAGCAAAACTTTATAAAATGTAAAAATTTTTAGTTTTTTTAAGAAAATGCAGGTAGGTACTCCGTTTTCCATGCCGGTGAGTGTATATTAAATTTCCATCTTCCTCTCATTCATTTTGCTGCCTCATAACTAACACATATGCAGGGGTGTAATCCATTTCAGTTTCATTTAGTAATATTGTAAGTTCTTCATCACATAGGAGAATTAATACTGCAAATATCATCGGCCTATCTCAAAAATAAAAATAAAACTGACCTTCCATAGAAGCGCATCATCTTTTCATTGTTGTGCTCGTTCGTGAGATACACGTGCTTCTGGGGTCTACCGTCGTAAAACAATAAAACTCCAGCAAAATTCAGGGTCACTTAGTCAATGTCGCCAATATGCAATTCGATAACGGAAGAAAATTATAAATATCCACTCGCGTTAATTACTGAATTAATTAATTATAAACCAATTTTTACGTATTGCTAATACAGCTTATAACTGCTGTTCATAAAAGTCTAGCTATTTACATCAATAAGACAAAATACTGTAATCTTGAACCATCTGTTTGATTAGATAATCGATATTTCATACTTTCTAACACGCTATGTGATTTAATTAGTAAAATGACTGATGAAATAAATGAATATTATTATTAGTTTATATTATTATTAGCATTAAATACAATCAATTCATTTATTTAGTGCTTTGAATGAATACATGTTAATCTGTACGATCTTTCGGAATTTTGTTTGTGTAATCTGAGTGTAATAAAGTAATAAAATCAATAAATTGAGGGATGATCAGTATCGGTGTGCTTCTAATATTTTCAAAATGTGATCTCTATTGAATTAATTTTATTATCTATTTTTTTTACTTATTGTTAGGTATGATTCATGATTACTGTTTTAATTTAATTTCTTAAGTTAATTAATTAAGAATATAAATTATTATTATTATGTAAGAATTATTTTGTGAAATATCTGTATTTCTATTGCTTAAATACTATTAAAAAATTAGAATGGCATTTAAATCGCATCCGGTGCTTCTCAAACGTTTCTTGTAAAAAGTAAACATAGTTTTATTATTGAAATATGCCCCATACGCATGTCATAACTTTCGCTTCTTTTCTTGTGTATTAATAGTGGTTATAGTAAGTGAAATTTATTCGATTACACATTGTATTTGTTACATACACGTATTGCTGTGTTATTTAGATACTTTAAGGACACCTGTATATATTACTTAGGTTAGAAAAATGATTTGTAATTTATTTTATAATTTAAAACAATAAAACTAGGTACTTTATCTCCACACTCTTCTAGAAATCTTAAGGACACTATTTAATATGAAAATATTTTTGTACTTAGAAAACGTCTGATGACGCGATTGTTGCATCGCTTTCTCCACATACTGAGACCTGGTTCCACGAGAAGTTCGAGCAAGTTATGAAAGAAGCCCAATGCTTCTGAGACAACAAACACGAGGTACCAGAAAATGTCCTGAGGCATCTTTCAGGGACAACAAGGCTTCCGACTTCACGACACCAATACGTGTGGATCCTGTCTCATTGGGAACTTCTCCACTTCATTCAACCGACTTAGAAGAAGCTATCCATAGCAAACCAAGGGAATACTTCTTCAAAAGAAATGCTGGAAGGAGATCCATCTTAATAAAGCTTCCAAACAAAAGCAAGATACGCCTAACTAAAATAGATGCTATTAGGCCAGGATTTTTAAAAATGCAATATTTATTTTATAATTTTGAATTTCGTTTGTTTTAAGAATTCTTATTTTTTACAATTGGGTTATAGCTTGTGTGCTCTAAAAATCATATAACGTGCCTTTTTTAAAATTTCTCCTCGTAGTTGGCCATGAATTGTTAACTGTGAACCAGCTTCAATCGACTTGACATTTGAAAATGAAATAACATGACATAACAGAGCATTAAACTTTTATGATCGAATCTTATTTTCGAAATAACCGTCAAATTGAAGGCAAGTGGCACTATTCTATTCAGGACTGCTTCGAGCTTTCTTAAAAATTTCCGAATCTTTCGCTTCCTTATGACGAATTTCGCACGTCTTTGAATTATGGTAGTTAAGCTTTTTCGATAGACAGGTTCTGTTTTACGCTAATAGAGCAGTGAACGTCTCATAATCCTCGTATGCTCTTCAACGTCAGCAAATGAATTTTACGTAGAATCCAAGCCCGTTGCGATGAAATTGGTGGATACTTTGATTACCTATTATGATTTTACTTTGAATTGTGAATAAAATTTGTTAGTAAAGATTTTTTTTTAATTATGACATTTCCTTCGATAAATGTGAGGTTATGATATACGCCAGTTTCAAGCAAGGCTGGTTCACAACTGAAAATTCACAGCCAACCACGAGGAGAAATTTAAAAAAAAGCACCTTATAAGGGACAATTTTAAGGAGTAATTTTCAGTCTATGTTTACATCTTCAAGCTAAACATATTAGTATTGCCTAGCATAAGTGATTTGTGAAAAACATGTAAGGATTTTATTAGATTTTATTAACCTATGACTTTAATTAATAATGCAATTTGCTATAATTAATAATAAATTATTCTGTCATTTTATATGAAATTTTAAAGTATCACATGCTTTATTAGCAACAAATTTTAACATATCCATTTTACCTGTAAAAATAAAATTCTTAATTACAACAAAATTTCTGCAAACTCATCTGACAGATTATACAGAGTGTCCCGTAAATAAGGGTCCATAATGCGAGGGCTAACACAATGGTGCATATAGAGTCCGCGAATGTAAATGAAAGTGGTCTGCTTCGGTAATTTTTTTGGGAAATTTTTCAAAGAAATTACGATCGGAATACTGTCCTGTTTTGCTTATAAACTCTATACGTCATAGGTAAGCGGATGTGATTCAAAGCGAAGAAAATTCGATAATAAAATTGACCTGCTCAACATAATGACACATATTGCTGAGGTCTTTTGGACTGCGATTGTTATGTCATTAGTTACCGTGATGTCTATAGCAAGTGTTCAAAATGTCCTCTGTTGCGCAGGTCAGGGAAGGCAAGTTCGTACTCAGTATTATACTTTAGCATATCTCCCAAACGATGCTGTTTTCGTAATTTTATTAGAAGAAAAGAAGTTATTGTATATGGTCACCTATCCGTTGCTACCGTATGGCCCCTTATTTATGGGACACCCCGTATAAAACGTCATTGTGTTACTAACTCAAAATAAAGTGATTTGTGAATTTAAACAGTTCTATTAATAGCGAGTTTTCGCAACCATCACATTAACTGACGGTAAACGTTAAAATTACGTGGCTCCATTCCTTTTCCATTGGATCACATGATCTTAACGTGAGTTAACGTGATGTTTGCGATAACTCGCTATTAAACAAATGTTTTCCGTACATTTAGAAGTGTGTTTTATTTATCGATTACATTTTACGTAAACGAAAAGACAATGCTATCATTTATTAAATAATTTAAATCAACAAACTGAACCCAGTTTATCCTAATTTGTTACAAACAATTGGCAACCCTGAGATATAATAATAATTACTTTTAAATAATTAAAAGAAAAGAGTTTTCATGTTAGAATTATTTATGCAAGACTTTACATTTTTATTAATAAATTTAAGATCAGAAATTAAATTAAAACTTTCATTATTATCAAACCAGAAAACACCGCAGTATGTATAACATTTTAAGAAATTAAAAAGAAGCCCGTAAAATGTCCTTTTAAAAGAACAATGAACATATTGTGATTAATAACGCGATCTCTTCACTATTAGTGAACGTTTCTTGTACAATTTAATAAACTTTTCAGAATAAATGCCAAAAATGTTCATGTGAGTCTTTTCATTGTTTTAAGAGGTCATGAATCAGAAATTCGCATGCAATAGCATATTTTATAATAGAAAATTTTAATTCTGCAATGATTTAAACCCAATTCGATATCTATATATGTAATTGGTGCATTTCTCAAACAGCATTCGGAACTAACATCTGGAAAAAGGGGGAGTAAATCCAAAAACAGGGCAACTACTGACAGTCGGATGCAGCCCGTTAGTAGTGTCGGGGAAAGCAACCACCCGCGACGACCCCCAGCTATTATACTCACAGATAAAGTTGATTCAATTATAGGCAACCGCATCTGCCATCTGTTTGCCATTATGAGTGCGCATTGACCGTGCTAACGTGATTAACTCATTGCTAATCTGCAGGCAGCAGCTTGACTCTACGACGCTAACACTAGATCAGATTAGGACTAACACTGCGATAAGATGTATGATAAGTTGATAACTGAGATGAAACGAATCAATTTCGAATTGGTCATTACTATTTCTAATTCAATTACAAATTTAACTATATAAAGTCAAACATTCTCGTCCGACTCTCATTTTTACCATACCCTATTACGATAATACAGTTTATCAAAAAATTTCACTTCCATTAAAATACACATTTAGCCAGCACACCTTATTTGGCTTCTATTTCATTAAAAGCCAGACTTTAAAAATCATTGATAGATGATTATCTAAATTTATTCCATTTAAAAGAATGATAAAATTAGAACTAATAACAATGATAACAAGAAGTTTCAGAATTAATCATTTAAAAAGTATACTGGGTGCTTAAAAATGGCGAAACATTATTGGAGGACACCCTCTGAGCATGGGAAATATGTTAAAAAAATTGTATCTCGTGATTTCTTACAGATATGGGGGTTATAAGATTGGAATTTGAAATTTTTATAATTTCCCAATTCTGAATATTTCAGCAATTTTTATAGTGGAAGACATACTTAAAATGATGTTCCACAGTAATTCTTATTTAAAACTAATAAATAGTACATGTTTTGCATAAAAATTATCATAAAAATGATCTGGTAAGTAATTGCATTTAGTTACCTATGAATTTACTTTGACTGAAGATGTATTGTTTAATGTCAGTTGACAGAAACATGAACATAAAGTAGAATTTTTTAACATTTTCTAATTCTCAGAGGATGTCCCTGAATAATGCAGAATGGCGCTGTTTCGCCATTTTTTAAGCAGCCTGAATATCCTTTACCCTGATTTGTACCGAACAAATAAGCTCAGCTTAAATTTAAGTGTCATTTACTCAGTGTCGTGTAACCTGAAATGTCACATTATAAGTACCACTTAAATTTAAGCTCAGCTTAAGTAGTTGGTGCAAATTGCCATTAGATTGGTGGCAAAATGCATATTTTTTTTTAATACATGTAACATTATGGATTGTCAATTTCTTCTTATGAAAACTGAAAAATTTGCTAGCATGAAAAAACTAATGTAAAATCCGGCCCCGTAGTTTTTTATTTTCACATTTTAGTAATTTTTAACTATCAACAATAATAATTTCAATTTTTATCCATATTTCTTTACGAAAATCATTTGTAAAATAGTGTTTTGTAAAACTATTAAGTATAGGAAAGTTATAGAATGTTCCACTCTTAGTGACAGTACAGGGTCTTATGGTTTGTATCTGTCACTTATTGCCTTTTCTGCTTCTCCTATAACGGTATCCTTTTTTTAATATCCACATTGCCAAAGTATGTTTTGCTTTCCTTCATTTCGTATTTTCTTTATTTAAATTTAAGAAATGAAACTGCTTTCACAAAGTGTTAAATAAAATTTTTAGTAACTTATTAGATAACACACTGTATCAATTACGGTTTGTAATATTATCAATTTGGAATATGTACAATCTGATAACGTTGTGCTCCATAAGCCTTGTACTGCCAATTAAGAGTAGAACGTTCTATAATTAAGGCATAAGTGTTGAAATAGTAAGATTCACTATGTCTTGAAGGTTGGCATTTGTGAAATAAAACTAATTTTTTTATGCTTACATTTAAAATCAAAATCTATGTTTTCGTTCGTTGAAATCTCTCAATTTTTTAATAAATGCTTCTCTAACAACTGTTTTTCCTTAATGACTAAAACCGCGTTTATCAAGTCATCTTTGAGAAGAATTTAATTAACTACAATTTTTAAATGTCATCTCATATTAAACTGCAAAAAAGAATTAGAATTTGATTAATGATTTGGTAATTACCTTCTCAATGTTCAATATTCAAGAAAAAATAGGTAGTTGATAGATGGTTGATAGATTAGTGATATAAATTTAATTATATTATTGCAGTAACGGAAAATTGCAATAATTATTATCATTAAACATGAAAATTTGTTGCGTAAGCACTTTTTCTCTTAAATTAAATATTTAAATGCTTCAACGTATAGTATTATTTTTAACGTAGGTACATATTTCAACAGCTAAACTATCATCCTCAGTGCACTAATAAACACTTCATGGAATCTTTGGCTGGTAAAATATTTTCCTCGCCTCGCATTTACCATTAGCATTATAATTCGTTCAAATGTTAATTTCATCTAGCATTAAATCTGTTGACATGATTTTGAAGTTCATTACTGTTATTTAAATGTAGTATTGAGAATTGTTTTCATAAGTTTTGAACATTACAGGCAAGTTCTACTTTTTAAAGACGTTAAACTATGATAATAATAAATTTTGCTTTAACTGGATAAAATAACTGGTGTTCTTAAATTCAAAAGTCGTCGTTAATTTATTGACAGCTTCTTCAGCATAAATAATAAACAATTTGTTATTTACAGTGAAGAAGCTATCGAAATACTGCGTGATTTGTCAAATTTTTTATCAACTCTTGCCATGGAATTTGCACGGCATGTCGTAGCTTTACTGTAAATCAGCATAAAACGGGAGACACATTGAGGCGGTTGCGGTAGCGATTGCGGTGGCGGTAGGGGGTCACAAACGTTCACATGTATGCGACAAGATAGATCTGCCAATGAATTTACATAACTTTACTGTGATCGCTCGCATGTGAACGTTTGTGACTGCCACCGCCACCGCAATCGCTACCGCAACCGCCTCAATGTGTTTCCCGCTTAAAGGAGTACAATGACGTACTTTTCACTTAAGACATGCCATCCAGATCTCATGGCAAGAGTTGATAAAAAATTTAAAAAATCACTCGGTATAAACGTCTATTTTTGACCAATTGTAATGAAAAAAAAAAGTGATTTAAATATTTCACATTCAGTTCGTGAGTAAGAAGAAGTTATCAAATGAAAAATGAATTAGAGTTGACGATACAACTAAACACGCACGTGCGAATTTAGTTCATCGGACGTTCCTTCAGTCACATTGGCGTTGCTACAAAGCAAGAAAACCATTTTATTTTGATAAAATTAAAGCAGATGCGTAAAATGACAATTGCCTTCTACATCAAGACACGTTTGAACTCTATGAATAACTGCGTGAGTAACATTGAAGAACATTTCCGGTGTGTTATTTGTGTTGCAATTGATTGACAAATAGTATTAATATGACCTTAACCGGACATATGTACATTTAAATTCCAACGCCTACCCTAATTCATTTTTATATTGATCGTTTGTTATTAGGGAAATAAGTCTTCCACAACGTAAAAGTCAAACGGCAATTACAATAACAGAAATATTAAGTTATTTGGAAAATTAATGCCTTCGCATAAAATCCTTTTCATGCACGAAAATACTTCAAATTCGTGAGCTTCCTGCGGACCATTCGTCATAGCGCGACGCGCAAGAAAATAAATCGCATGTTCTCAACGCAGAAAACACAATATTTCTGGCGTTCAGTTATTCAGGTACTCGAATAAATAACGTGTCTGAAACGAATGTTAATACTGGCCTATATTTTAAGGGACGAAAAACATAAGTTTATCCTAGCTTTACCAGTGTTGCGTGATCTGTACGAAGTGAACGAAAGTAGCGATTTATATATGCAAATCGGGCGCTAATCTGATGCTATAACTTACTAAACAACAAAATTTCAAACCAGACTTTATCTTGATCAAATATGCATGCAATATAATTATAACTAATAGCTTGTTTTGCCTTTATAAATTACAATGCTTTAACAGTGGGTGGCATTAGAAATTAAAATCGTCGCTAATGTTCCTGCAGTCGTGTTTCTTAATTCCAAGTACTTGTAATTATTTCGGAAATTTATTGGTTTTTAATCAACGGTTTAGATAATTGCATCCTGTTAAAAATTAAAAATACATTCACACCGTTTCTTTTTTAATCTTTGCTAGATCATTTGAAACAGAAGATTAAAAAAAAATTCGTTAATTAGAAAATATAATTAAAGTAGATTAAAGGTGTGACGAAGGGAAATGAAAGTTTGTTTTAGCATTTCCATCACGCCTCAGCTGTTTAGATCTATTTACATTTCAGATTCAGTCTAATTAATGCGATTCTCATCTTGATTAAACTGTTACTTTGTAGAAATAGATTTATTCTAAGAGTTACATTAGTAGATAGTAAAATGTAAAAACACTAGACTAATAATATAGACTTACAAAATTAGAAACCTTATCTACAAAAACAAGTAGGTAACATGGAATTAAAAATAATTTATTGCAACATGAATTTGATTCAAAGTAAATTCATCATTTTTCTAATCAACGGGCACTATTATATTTTTACTCCGAGTTTTTAATGCATTGCACAACATAATTTAATATTATCCAACAATGACTTATGAAATCAAAGTCCTGTAACAATTGGTTGCTTCAATGGTTGCTTGCATTATCATGAAGTGCTCTCTCGCTCACAAATATTCTCAAGGACGCACTTAAATTATATCAGTTATTTTTAAATAGATAACATTACGTACTACAATTTAATGTTATGGATTACAAGCGACGAGCACAGTGTAATATAATAATTTCATATCGGTAGTTTGACTGTGATTTTTTAAAGAAATGCAAATCGCAAGGCTGTTAGTGCTAATACTGACTTTAATAGTGACTTCGCAATGTGCAAAAATCCTTGGTATTTTCCACTGGGCAGCACCTAGCCATAATATAATCGGCGCGCGTCTTATGAAGGAACTTGCCATCAGAGGTCATGAAGTCACTTTTATAAGTCCTTTTCTTCAAAAAACACCGATCAAAAATTTGCGCGAAATTCAACTTACTGGGCACAAAGAAATATTGGACGGTAAGTACAAATGAGTCCTGGCAACCAAAATCAGTTTTTATAAAGTCGGTTAACCATTTTTTGGATTATTCGCGGTTTTGAAGAAAACTGAATTTTCAGTTATTCGGAAAACCGAATATGAATATCACCTATCGTCTTTTTTTGGATAATTCGATATTCGGATGACGGACATTCAAATATCCGAATAACAGGAAATTCGAATAACCGGACATTAGAATGAGTTTTTCTTATTTAATAATATTCAGTACTTATTAGAAAAAAAGTACATGTAACTAGTAATATATTTACTTATTTAACTGCTTTTATTATAAAATATTGGCGTATATCTCAGCAAATTATAATTGGTCTTGTATCTTTTTGTATACTTCTAGGCCGGAATTCAGAAACATTTACATGAGACCGTGTAATTCTCATCTAAATCCCGTCTCAAGTTATTTTCACACTCATGCAATTTGCGTGTCTGGGTTTTAGCATGCAAATTTGCACAAATAAGAACTGAATTGATAATCCCTTTTCACGGTCAGTTTGACAAACTTTCTGGCTTATGCAAGTAAAAAAATTGCGTTGTCATACAACGACTTCCTTGTGCAAATTGGCGTGCACAAGTAAATTACCGCAAATTGCATGAGTTTAAAAGCGGACCTTTAGACTGGATTTAGAAAGAGCCAATCAGTCTCAATTTTACCTCGGTATTCACAAATAACTTGAGATGACTGACTAAAACGATTGAGATCAGTCTTCCAGTATTTTCTGAAAACGAACTGAAAAAAGTGAGTATTTCACTGAGATAAGTTTGAGATCTGCTCAATTTGAGACTATGAATTCGGGCCTAAAATGAATTCTTCATCTGAATTAAAAACTGGAATACCTAATTTACCGGCTTTCGGTTAATCAATTGAAATAATCGAATTATCGGTTTCTCGGTTGTCGATTTATGGAATATTCAAATGGTCGATTTTTTGATATTAGAATAGTCAAACAGGATTTTAAAGAAACCGATTATCTGGTTTCAATTTTTTCCGGTTTTTGCCAGCATTAGTAGAAATTCCACTAAAATTTTTCAAAATTATTGTAGAACGAAAAAAGTACTAAAGTAGAAACATACCTATATTCTTTTTCCTTTTTTCAGAAATAAAAAATTCAATGAACATGTTCGATACAATGGATAGGCCGTTACAAGTTCTATGGTTCTTTATAAGAGGACTTACTTCCGAAATGGTAGACAGAACTTATTCACACGAAAACGTCCAAAAACTGTTGAATTCCAACGAAACATTCGATCTAGTAATCAAGGAACAGTTTCAAGACGATGCTTTTTTAGGAATAGCGCATCACTTTAAAGCACCCGCCCTTGTATTGAGCACGCTAGGTCCCTCAAGTTGGACTAATCGGTTGGTAGGTAATCCTGCACCACCATCATATGTAGTCGACTTATTTTCAAATTATCCTCCGCAAATGACGTTCTTTCAAAGAACACTGAATACACTGTCGAAAGTTTTCACTGATCTGATGTCCCTGTACTCAATTTACGTACAAAACGATATTCTTCACAAATACATTCCGGATGCGCCTCACGTTGAAGCGCTCATGCACAACGTGTCCTTCGTGCTACTGAATTCGCATACAAGTTTTGATACACCTGTTCCTTTAGTGCCTAACATGGCACAAATTGGGGGTTTTCACGTAGAACCACCAAAGAAGCTGCCTGAAGATTTGCAGAGATTTCTGGACGATGCTAAAGAGGGTGTTGTTTACTTTAGTATGGGATCGAACTTGAGAAGCAGGGACTTGCCAGTTGAAAAACGTGATGAAATTCTGAAGGTATTTTCCAAGCTCAAAATGAAAGTGCTTTGGAAATGGGAAGAGGAGGAATTACCTGGAAAACCTGCGAATGTCAAAATACATAAATGGTTACCTCAGCAAGATGTATTAGGTAATAATTTACCTTGAAATATACTTTAATTTAATTTTTTGCATCACAAACTCTTTCAAACGTCAGAAGTGAAAAATATTTTTCACTTCTGACGAAGCTGTCGAACGACTGCGAAACGTTAAACGTTTATGCGCTATTTAGTGTCCGTTTTAAAGAGTTTGTGATACAATTTTCATCGGACAAGAACCAGCTTAAATTAATTTTTTGCATTCCAGCACACCCTAATATTAGAGTATTTATAACCCACGGAGGTTTACTAAGTACAATTGAGGCTATATATCATGGAGTACCCGTTATCGGTATACCTGTGTTTGGAGACCAAAGTATGAACATGGCCAAGGCTGAAAGAAAAGGATATGGCATCCTAGTTCCTTATAAAGAATTGTCAGAAGCAAGTCTTGGACAGGCTTTGAACGATATGCTTCACAATTCTAAGTAAACAACTAATATTGTTATGTTCATTATGAAATTTTCATTTTGATTTTAGATACAAAGAAAACGCCGAAAAAAGATCGCAGCTTCTACACGATCAACCAGTAAAGCCAATAGATAGTGCAGTTTATTGGGTTGAATATGTCATAAAGAACAAAGGAGCTCCACACTTGAGATCAGCTGCGCTTGACTTAACTTGGTACCAATATATACTTCTGGATGTCATTCTGTTTCTAACTGCAATCTCGGCTGTTTTGGTGTCATTAATTTATATGGTGTTTAAGAAGTTGTGTCGCAGAAACAAAAAGTCGAAACAAAAAACACAGTGACGAAAATTAAGAAAAATATATAATGTATAACATGTGATAACATTTTTGGAATATATTGTTAATATTTAAATAAGTAAAATTAATAGAATGAGGTAGTAAACGCAAAGATGAATAAGCACGTTTTCCTAAATTTGAAAAGTTATGCTCTAATTTAAATTAATTACATTCACGGAGTACCAAACACCTAACCACACCTCACTCTAATTTATTTATTTTAATATATTTGATTAACGATAAGCACGTTTTCCTAAATTTGAAAAGTTATGCTCTAATTTAAATTAATTACATTCACAGAGTACCAAACACCTAACCACACCTCACTCTAATTTATTTATTTTAATATATTTGATTAACGATGTTATAAAATAATTTGTTAAAGAAATATTTACTCTGTTTTGAACTTATGTGATACGTAATTATAAAAATTTCAAAAATTTGATTTTATGAGCCAACAAAGTCATTTTTCCTTGAAAGCTTGTTAGCTTGTAATATTAATATCTGATTGTTTTTTGTGCGGATACAGGATGTTACCGAATTTGTGTCGGACTAGCAAATAGTACTGAAAGAAAAGAAAAACATATTACACTGACATTCTTTACTATTTGGGCGGCGCTGTAATATTTCTTAAACTTCATTGTTGGTATTCAAGCCACAAACTGATAAAACTAAGCTCTGTATCTTAAAATAAGTTATCACATCTAACAATTTGAAGTAATAATTTGTGTTGTCTAAAGTATCATAGCATAATATGCATATTGCTTGAAGTTGCTAGTGTGACAAATTATTGGCCGGAATTCTAAAACAATAAAATTATTTTAATAAGACAATTTTTTTTTCTGTATCCAAATTACCGCTTCAATCTTCACGGGTTGATGTAGATAAGTTATAAGCAGAGCCGTAATTGCTGTAAAAATGAAATCAAGGAGAAAGCATCACGTACAATATTCTGAACTTCTATGAACCTCATGGTAAATCATATGCTTTTGAATTTACCGTAATTTAGAGTTTTAGACAGGTATACTGGTGGCCAAGTAAGCCGTTACGATTCGAAGGACGCGTAACTCTTAGCGGCAATATGACTGAGGAGACGAGTGCCGTACGATAGCCGCTGTTTCCACTACAGGTCAATAAGGGTGAGCGAAGCCTGTAGGGATAATTAATGATCACCACTCCACATAAGGTCTTTGTTATACAGAGTATTTCAAAAGTCGCGACAGAAAATTTTTCCCATATAAACACGTGTTCGATTTCTACGCCTTTACTAGATAGAGGGGCTTAAATTTGTTACCGTAAATTTTATTAACATAGGTTGCTATGATTAGATTGTACTAGGTTAGGGTTTGTTTAAAGTAAATGTTCAAAAACGGCTCCTCCAACTGTAAGACTTTGCTTGACATAGGTTTTGCTTGCCACCGACGAACTAATTCGTGTACGTGTATCTCATAGCCTTCTAAATCAAAAGCGAGTTCTAACTGGCCTGGGCGTTTTGAAAAATTTACATTGAATTTTTGTGCTCGAGAAAACGCCAAAAGTCGACACTTTGGCGCTGGTTATGGGGCACTGACGGCAATGAGTGAAGTGCACTGTCATTAGTGTCAATCAAAGTGAGTTCACGCAAAATTAATTAATATTGTAATTACCGTAATACAAGATAATTTATGTGGTATAACCTTTATAGATTCATGCACAAATCATTTGATCTCGTCGGAGTGAAGTACGCTTGTGCAATAAAGAAAGACTGGCACTTTAAAAAGCTTTCGTGTTATGAATAGGTAATTACAAGTAAAGGATGATTTACATTATAAGACAACGACACGACACGTAGCGTAACAGACAAGACACGGAAACATTATTCAATGTAATTCAATGATATTGTAACGATTTTAAAGGTTCTATTATTTTTATTTTAATCAAAACACGAAATAGTTAATAATCTAATTTAATTAAAAGTAACACTAATTAACACTAACTTAAACAATAATTTATTTATAAACTAATAAGTAATTTATGTTAACAGCCGAGCGAAAATTTATAACGCGACTTCCATTCTGCACTGTCAACTCTGAATTTATTTCGAACTGAACTCCACCCCCGGCCGCGTGCATGTTATAAACCGGCTCTCTCTTCGAGAAGGGCCTGGAACGCGACGGAAAGTCTCAGATTGATTTCATCGCTGACGTGATGTCGAAGCGTCCGAAGCTTCTCGTCTTCAGACGCGTCGGCGATGACGCATCAGACGGGCTGGCACCACATTCGTCACAATATCATGCACACTATCCTGCAACGACACGTATCGGCTAACACAAGACGAGACGACAATCCAGGAATGTTTTTCGTGTCTGTGCGTGTCGTTGAAGTACAGTGTATTTTTCGAATCTGACTGTCTGATGTGTGTCTGATAATGTACACATTGCGTATTTTTCGTGTCGTGTCTGTTACGCTACGTGTCGTGTCGTTGTCTTATAATGTAAATCATCCTTTACATAAAAGAGTTTCGACTTTTGATAATGTGAAACGTGTTAAAAAAGGCGTTGATAATTACGCACAATGAGAAAAGAAGCTTTATACATGTTGTAGCTTACCACAGAAATTCTGAATATATGCAGGTAAGATTTTCATCTAGAACCGTAATAGTTTAATGCTAAATTAAGTTGTCGAAATTGGACATAAATACTCCACCTTATTCCAACGTAAATAATATCCAGTATGCTCAAATTTTTATAACAATAACATTAATTGTTCTTACACGAACTCATCCACCATTCACATGTGACAGAACTGTCAAGATTTTAGGTTAAGAAAGCACCCTGTAAGCAGTGCTTGGCGGAGCACGCCTGAACTGCACTTTTACGCAGGCCAGATAGAACTCGCTTTTCATTTAGAAGGACGTGGTGTATCTAATTAAATTGAAAAATTTTATATTTCAGCGAAAGCTAAATTAATTCTTTCCAAAAGGTGTTCTTCTTCATAAATGGAAATTCAAAGGATTCAAGTCGGGAGACATTAATGCTTTGGGTTTCTCGCAATCTTTGAAAAGTTTTACGGAAAACTTCGTCGGAAGGTTGCTGTCTATTAAGGGATCTCCGTTGGTATCGCAAAACTCATACACAAAAACAATATCTGTGCATTCAGAAGAACTGAACTTGTTTATTATTTATTGTTGGCTAATACAAACTAACATTAAACAATAAACAATAGACGTTTACGTAATGCAATCAAAATCATAGAAATTCAAGTGTAATTAACTAGTAAAGGTGAGACAAATAATGTTTATGTGAAAAGTATTGTTTACAAGTCCATTTCTACTAACCCTGATACCATTCTGAATTAACGCCACTTAAAGAAGAAGTAGGTGAAGTAATGAAACAGCCTGTATAACCACGCTACAAAATGAAAATCTCGAAGAAAACTATTTTTTTTTATTATAAACATCATTTGTGCGAAATTTACAGTTGTCTGTTTTTTGTTTAGGTTTAAATTTGGAAGTAGATAAATGCTTTTGTAGACACATTTCTGTTGCAATGAATATAGCTGCTTTTGGTAAACTGTACTTTAGAATTTTACGAGATAACTTTTACAACGAGGTCGTAGATTTAGTTCAGTGAATGAAAAGATTCTATGAATTAAAAAACACCATGCAATACAAAACACTTTAAAGGTTACCAAATAATTCATGTCATAAAACCAAGTAACTAATTGATTATTTTTCACCTCTCCTTTAGTAGTCTTTTATTCTGAATTACTGTGGATGAAAAATTATTTATTGCTAAACTTTTTTATTGCATTCAGTATCTTCTTCTTAAATAGTAATAATACTCCACAATTTACAAATTAAGTATATTATTGGTGCTATTCAGAACACAAATTTAAGCAACTTTAACTCTTTAATACTTTAAACTTTAAGATCTAAAGAATTAAAGCGAAAATGCGATTCTGGACGATATTTTAAACTGTAAATTTCTTAAATAACGCTTTAAGATTTACAGTGACAAAATCGCCTTCATAAAAGCTTAAATTCCAGGTTACATGTTGTCATAAAGTCCCCGGCACTCCAGTAGGCTTTAGAAGTGTGAACGCATGTCTTTTCTTGAAGAAATCGATTAATCAGAATCTTAGATGAAAGAATAATTATGTAGATGTCAAAGCCAACGCTGTACCGCACGCAAAGTAGTAGTAGTATACTTAACAATATACTCACAATGAAGCTGGATAAGAAAAATTAATAACTTGTTAATGTGACTTTTGATTAAAACGAAAGGTTTTCAGTGTTGCCACGCATTACAACTAAAATTCCCCATATACTAAGAAGATCCAATATTTTTCATATTTTTGTTCAATAAGTGACGCAAAGTAGAAAAAATAGTATATTACACACGTTTCACAAGAGGCATTGTAACACTCTTTCCGTTGGGGTACGACTTCTTGTGAAACTTGTATAATAATATACTATTGTTGCAAGAAGCCATTTGAAACTAGATCAAATTTTAACAATAATTTATGGGTGGTGGTCTCATAATATGCTTTAAAAAAATATTGCACTTGAAGCGGAATTAGGAGACAATAGTACTCATACGATTGTAGATTGGTGCAATTTTTGTTGAGAAGTGTTCGAACAATTCGTTATGGAAAATCCTTTTGTGATTGGTGAACTCACTAAAGGTTTAACAGCTAAGGTCGTGGAAATAGACGAATCGAAATTTTTCCATAAGAAATATCATAGGGACAATGGAGGTGAGGCCATTAGGTTTCTCGGGGCATAGAAAAGGGAACGGGTAAATGCTTTCTTGTGGAGGTGCCTGATAGACGCGAGGAGAGTTTGTCAGAAATTATTCAGACGTAAGATTTAGATTCACATTCATTAACTTTGTACAATAACTGTAGAACATTCTAAGAAATTAATTTTTTTACAGATTCATTCTACCAGGAACATTATTATTATTTCTGATGGCTGGCGGGCATATAGAAATATAAATCAGCTCGGAGGAAGTATTTACGAACATAGAGTAATTATACACGAAGAACATTTCGTGGACCCCAACGATCCAAATATGCACACAGAATATTGAAAATCTGTGGATGCGCGCAAAAATGAAGATAAGGAGGCAATTTGGGACATCACAAAATTTATTTCCTAGTTATCTGCACGAATTCATTTTTCGAAATATGCATCGCGAAATTTTTTTTTCAGAATTTTTATTAACAATTATAAGAATGCATGAATAAATTGTTTTAATTCATTTACAAAATGTAAATGTTGGTTTCTTTATAAAAAGTAGCAGCAACAGTCAATTTAATTGTACGTTTATTAGTGTTCTAGTACTACCGTGAATTTATTTTAACACAAAACATTGCTGTTACGTACCAATCTGTGAATCCATAGCAACATTTACAATTTGTAAATTAAACTGTCCTTTTTAAAATAGAACATGAGATGACAGCTGTCATAAATCTGTTCTGTTATTAGTGATTTCAATATACTTGTACTACAAAATAATTGCGAATCTTCCAATTACATTAGATAAGTTTATTCTTGTTTAAAGTAAGTAAACTTAAAACATAAGGAAAACAGAAATTCTTTAATTCAAAACAAACACCACACAAGTTTTCAAAAATTTCTTCATTTACTTACATGCAATATCCTAAACGATTATAAAAGTTGTTAATTATTTACATTAGTTACTTGTCCAGGGATACTGGTATAATTTCACTAACTTTCTTCATCTGACAGATGTTCCAAATTAAAATGGACAAATTTTATATGATGACATTAGAAACTGTAACGACGACGATCATGCACGGACATTTTTAAAAATTGGAATTAGTTTCCATAGTAATATGAGCAGCAATGTTTCATATTAAAATAAAATCACGGTATATAATATTACACGAAATTACAACGTTGTCTTTTACATTTGAAAGAAGTAACATGTTATAATTTAATAACCGTCATTAATGAAACAACTGACAAAAGTGGAAATAAATTTGATTTGGCGGTTAGTTTTCAGTAGTTTTCAGCCTATCGCAGCGCAGCGCACATTTAGCACATGCGCAATTTAGGTGCACTAAACTGCAGATTACTTCGTCTTTATTTAATTATTTACAAATACAAGACAACTCATTACAAGATTCACTTGGATGTAAATGAAGCATAAATATTACAATTAATATCGAAGCATCTCAACTGAAACTTACAATCTGATTTTGACAAAAATAATGCTCTAGTAAGATATCCAGAATATAATATGTATAGACCGTATAGACCGTAATATGTATAGAAAGTATCCGGAATTTTGAAATTTTATCAATACATTGCTTATTATAAATATTATATTATATTTACGACAGTTTTAGGAACGCAGTATCTTGTCAAAATCATATTTTTCAAAGAATCTAACAAAAAAAGTGACTGCAGATATTGAATGTTAACACTTTTAAAACAAACACAAAAAATTGAGTAATTGTGTCAAATTTGAGAAAAGTGAAAACTGATAGAACATATTTTCAACAAAGGGGTTCATAATTAAAGAAAAAGGATTTGTAAATTTGTTTCTACCAAAAAGTATAAGAAAAAAGTAAAAGTTCATCATAAATTTTATACGTATGAAACACCAAATCTACTCAGGATGTAGTTGATTTGATTTCAGGTTTCCTGAATAGTTAATATAACTTTCAGGATTAAACTGAAAGTACATAAATAAATAACTAGAATTGAATTCCTCTAGTGCAATTGTTTTGTTCATAAATTCAAAAACTGGAAGTTGTAGCGTTATTTTCTTTTTTCCGGATACTTTCTAGACGGACTATATAATAAGTAATATAATAATATGTATTGACAGAAACTATTGACAAAATTCCGGAAACCTTCTAAGCGGACTATATTTTTACATAGAAACCTTACCTTGTAATCCAGAAAATTAAAACACTGTAAATAGAAAAACTAAAAGGTTCTTTAAAAACACAAAATCACTAACTCTGAAATTCACAAATCAACAGAAACTTTAAACCGAACCGAGAAACCGAATTGACACTTCTGACTGGTATGGCGCTTTAAATCAAAATTTCAATAAAAAGGTAACCATGGTAACAGTACGTGCAAACATTAGAGATTCCTTTGTATCTAAATATAATGTCATCTATCGGCCTGGGAGGAATTATAAATACGTTTGAAACCATGGTGCCTCCGATAAACATCAATGTATACTCTTTAATCTAAGATTAGAATAACATTTCTAAGACTCAGTATTTCATTCAGAGTTTAACTTTAAGCTTCGTTTTATTTCTATGGAAACAATTGTCCTTACAATTATTACTATGGGAATAAAACGAGGCTTAAAGTTAACCTCCGAATGAAATACTGGGTCTTAATATTTAATCAATCGACACATTTCAAAATGCTACAGACTAAAGAAACGTGTATATTAACGAAAAATTCCAATATTAAAGCATAAAATACAATGGGATCGAAAATGATTGAACGTCCTTGAAAAATATGTACTAATTTTGATATGAAAATCTCGTAGAAAACTCAATTAATAAACAAACCGTGCACAACATACGAACGCTATTGATTGTCACCTGACCTTGAGTATTCAAAAACGCGAAAATTCTCTAGGCCGAAGGTAGTTTTGATCACCTCTGGGTATTTATTTTCTCAAGGACGCTCAATCATTTTCGATCGCATTGTATTCATAATAGTTGTTGAAAATGCCCACTTTACTGACGGCAAAGATTTACACGTCGCTTCATATTGTAGAATTTTAATTAAAATGTGACACATACAAATTATAAACGTCATTCAATTTTCTAAGAAAAGACGTGCCCTTACATCCAAAGCCTACTGGGGTGACGGGACTTTATGATAACATGTTCTTAAATTAAAATAATATGTATGATTTATGTAGTAACTATGGAATCTCTTACTAAATATCATCAAAATTGATTCAAGCACGATTAATTTTTTTATTATAAGATTTATAAGCAATTTCTTGTTCAAGGTCTAATAATCTTATTTCAACGAAGCGTTTTTGTATAAGATAGGATGAATCGTTTTGCCTTGAGTCCAGTAATCTGTAGTTAAGCCACCACACATTTTAGAGACAGCCTATATATGATACATCGAATTAATAAACTTATGTAAATAGATCGACGTTTTAATTAATTTTTCCAAACCACTTCAGTTTCTTTCGCGAAGTGCGAAGTAATAGTTTCATGCATATCAAACTCGAGTAAATAAGTAACTGCCAATCAAGTAAAAAACTTGCTGAATCAAATTGATGAATTTTCAATTTCTGTAAACCAGTCAAGCAAAATTGCATGATCATAGTGACAACAATGAACATGTTTATTAAGATGAAAATTTCACAATAATTCAATTCAGTTACGTGATGTCACCTACTTAGTGACGAACTAACAATAAGTAAAAATATATTTCACCAGCTAAACACAGATTACAAAACGCTTCCAAGCAATTTTCAATAGATAGGAGGAGCGATGACTGGTCAAGGATGAATTATATACATACGTAGATGTTTTAAAAGCATGTACGTGTGTTGAATCATATGCTTAAGTTTTGATCTATTATCTATTATCGTGCAATATCGTGCAATATCGGTATTGAGAACTAATACTAAATATAACTGATGGTGAGTACAGCAGCCTAGATATGAATCCTTCGTATTAAAAGAAAAATTAGAGTCATTGTCTCCTTCCAATCATTTATTACGAAAGTTCAACTCTCATACTTATTTTTCTTTCTTCTGGTCACTAATGAATGTGAAATAAAAATTTCTAAGTAATACATTTTGTCACTTATTTTGTTGTGTAATTGGTATAAATATATAAAATAAATATATAAAATATGCAGTGTGTCCAAAATAACATTCCCGACCTCCATTGTTATATGAAATACAGATTTGGTTAAATAGAATGACAATCAAAAGCATGACTAAACCCACCCGTAAGATGTGCTATGCTGTATAACGAAATAATTCAAGAAAATCATTTTCGAACGAGTAGGCCATGTTTATGTATAAAATCAAGTTGCCTAGATAACTGACAAATGATATCTATCAAATGTGCTTGTAAACAATAAATAATTAAAAGAAAGCATCACCTTTAGTAATTTCTTTTGAATTTATATTAATTATTAGAATAAACATTATTCCATCTCTTGGCTTATGCTGCACGTGCTATTTTCGTTCATGGATCCCAAGCTGTATTTCACCAAATAAATAGTATTAGGAAATTAGTTTAATTGGATATATTCAATCTGCCATAAACGTAGCCTATTCATTTGAAAATAAAATTTAATAAAATTGTTCATTTTAATTAATATAAATTTACGTTTACATGCGTAAGTAGATATCATTTGTCAATTATTTGGACTTTAGACAACAACATGGCCTACTCATGTGTAAACAAAATTCAAGAAGTTTTGGTATAAGATGCGGGAAATTATTTATTTTAATTAATAAAATTTAAAGGAAATTAATAACGATGAAGTTTTATGTATTTCAATTAATATAAATTCAAAGGAAATTAATAACGATGAAGTTTTCTTTTATTTATTTGTTGTTTTCGTGTACATTAACTAGATATCATTAGTCAATTATTTAGATTATTTAGGCAACTTGATTTTGTATATGAACCATGGCCTACTATTCGAAATTTATTTTCGTGAATTATTTCCTTATTTTATAAGCAGATTTAAGAAACTTTGGTACCTCCCTAAACCGAAAGAAAATCTCTACTGAATGAATTACAAAAATTACTGTACTACTATTAAAAAAAAATACAATTGCACAAATATTGCTTTCAAATTTAACTTTTTGTAAATTTAACTGTTACCCATAAGTTGGTACTTTAATTTACGCGCCTCCAGGCTTTCACTGTAATTATTACCCATAAGTTGGTACTGTTTTAACCACAGGTTTGTTTCAATTTTTCTTAATTAATTAATTTTTAAAGCGCAAATTCATTAATTTTAGATTTGAGAATGGTTTGTTTGTAATCGAAACATGTCATCTAATCCATAGTTCTTGTACCGATGAACAAATTATAAATTAAGATTTTCAACGAAGTTTTTTATGGCCTTCTGGCCCTTGGTTTTCCAAATTATGATGTTTTTTAAATTAAATTTGTAAACACTGTAGCATAGGAAACCGCTGCCTTCGTCAGCACAATGGTTCTGCTGACGAAGGCCCAACTAGACCTGAAACAGCTGTACAGAGCCTGCTCGGGGAATCCGCTGCAATCAAAACCGATTTGCACCAAAAAAAATATTTTCAAAATTCTCATATGCTTTGACAGCACATGGCCGCCTTGCATTGGGATGTCTTATTATGTGGCAAACTGGCTTCAATTTGTCAATCCTACTGCAATATCAGGTCAACAAGCGATCGAAAGATGTCGCTACTTAAATGTCAATTACTTTCACATCGCATTGGCGAATAACCCTAGGACATATCGGTTTGGTTTGCAGTGGAGTTCTCGGGCTACGGTTCTGCTAACAAAGGCCCAACTAAGCCTGAAACAGCTGTACAGAGCCTGCTCGGGGAATCCGCTGCAATCAAAACCGATTTGCACAAAAATTTTCAAAAATTTATTATTCTATTTTTCTCAATTTAATGTTGAGTTTCAGTATTTACATATTTGACCTCTTGTTAGCTTTTAAAATATTTTTCAACGCATAGAAGCATTTACCGCTCGAATTTTCATGGATCGTCTGCAACACGCCATGAGCATTGTTCGGGTGCGGTCGGATAATCGCTTATTGACCTTTGGAGCCGTTCGCAATCTGTATAGTGAAATTATTTTTCCATATCGTAGATAAGAAGTTATTGGACATACACAAAATTTCGATCGCTTGACTTAAAATTCAACACGATAAATATGTTAATTCGCTACATGTCCTTTCTCCCTATAACATTATCATTGGTTGACTATTTTTAATTAACTTATCATTGGTGAGATTGATAGCTTCACCTCCTTTCCGTATATAGTTTCGAGGTCAAATTACTACATACTTTGATCGAGATGTTCAGTATTACTTTTCTAAGATCATGAGAATATTGTTTCGATAACTACAGAAGTGACGTTTGTGCTGTTTCCGCTCATTGTACCACTAGAACCAAATATGTATAAACTTATAGTGTTAACTTTAATAACATTAGTAACCGGTGCTCACTGTGCAAAAATTCTTGGCGCATTTATTTCGGGAGGACGCAGTCATCACATAGTAGGTGCACGTCTAATGAAAGAACTTGCTGTAAGAGGTCATGAGGTTACGTTCATTAGCGCATACCCGCAAAATCCACCTGTTAAGAATTTACGTGACATTGAATTAACAGGTTTACTCGAACAACTGACCAGTAAGTAAGACCCAAGTATCTAATTTATTAATTAATAATTCCTATATAAGTACATATTAAGTTTAATAATTTATTTTTATTTCTTTGTAGAAATAATGGGAGAAGTTAACATGTTTGATGAAAGTGGCACCCTTAGCTTTTTTATGCCATTCTTTTTAGGTTTATTTGGCCAACTGTTTACAGAAAGTTGCTTGGCACAGGAAAACGTTCAAAAATTGCTGCATTCTAACGAAACGTTTGACCTAGTTATAAAAGAACAATTTGAAGATGATGCTTTGCAAGGTTTGGGTTACCATTTTAACGCGCCTGTATTAATATTAAGTACAGTAGGACCTACTATCTGGACGAGTCGTTTAATCGCAAACCCTTCGAATCCTTCCTATATCGTTGATCTCTTTTTGGATTATCCATCAAAAATGACATTCTTTCAAAGAACAATGAATACAATCATGGCACTTATCCAAGAAATATCGCATCTATACTCTATTTATGCACACAATGCTATAATGCATAAATATATTCCAGATGCTCCTCATATTTATGACTTAATATATAACACTTCATTTGTTCTATTAAATACACACGAGAGTTTTGATTTCGCTATTCCGTCTGTTCCCAATATGGTGAATATTGGGGGATTTCACGTGGAGCCTCCAAAGAAATTACCTGAAAACTTACAAGAATTTTTGGATAACGCTTCGGAAGGAGTTGTTTATTTTAGCATGGGCTCAAATCTGAAGAGCAAGGAACTACCGATTGATAAGCGCAATATGATATTAAAAGTGTTTTCCCGTCTTAAATTGAAAGTGCTATGGAAATGGGAAGACGATAAACTACCAGGACAACCGGAGAACGTTAAAATTCAAAAATGGTTTCCACAACAAGATATATTAGGTAAAAACGTAATCAAAACAAAGTTAAGTTATAGACTAGCTTATTGTTTTGTATAGCACACCCAAACATTAAAGTTTTTATTACCCATGGAGGATTACTTAGTACAATCGAAGCTATTTATCATGGTGTTCCCGTTATTGGAATTCCCATCTTTGGTGATCAAATGATGAATATGGGTAATGCTATGAGAAATGGTTACGGCATTTTAGTACCATTCGCAGAGCTCTCTGAAGATATTCTCGGTGATGCTTTGAACAAAATCATTACTGATCCCTCGTAGGTTTTTTTTTTAATTAAAACTAATTTCCAGTATATCATATATTTTTACTTTAGATATAAAGAGAATGCGAAAAGAAGATCGCAACTTCTGCACGATCAACCACTGAAACCCATAGATAATGCAGTGTATTGGGTAGAATATGTTATAAAGCACAAGGGAGCACCACATCTACGATCAGCAGCTCTTAGTCTCTCTTGGTACCAGTACCTGCTCCTGGATGTAGTTTTATTTATTTTTGTAATCACTACCATCTTGATTTTTTTGTTGTGTATAAGTGCAAAGAAATTTATTTGTAAGAGAAAAAGTGCAAAACAAAAAACAAATTAAATGTGCTGACACGCTATAAATTGTTTTAGAGTATGTAGTATTTTTAAACACCTGTTAATCATTATAAAATTGACGAGTTTATCAAGGCGCAAAGCAATTTTATCAACTTTCATCTAACATGTTAATTTAGACGAGAAGCAATGAGTAAGGATGAATTGCGTATTATAAGTATTATTTGCTGAATAATTATAAGTAATCTTAAATATTACGAGACGCACTTCGAGCATTTTTAAATAATTACTGCCCGTATACTGTACATTGTTTTAATAAACGTATGATGAAAGAACTAGTTACTACATATTCAAAAAGTATGTCCGAAATCAAACATATTTAATGACTTCTATCAAATCAAACAATTGAACATAAGAATTAAAAATGAGTTACTCTGACTATGACGTTTAGAAGACATGAAATAAAATTTGATATTTCTGTTTACATGTAATTTCAATATTTTACTTTCTTTTCTTTTATTAGAGCCAAAAACGACTGGGTCTTTAAATTTTGCCTTTTATTATTGATGCTTTCTTCTCTCTATTATATAAATTAGAATTTAATCTTTCGGCATCTGTCCTGCCTTATACCATTTTAGGATTTTTTGATAATTCATTATTGAAACAATTAAACAAATTGTTTGCGACTCATTCTCGTGATTCATTTCTTTATCTATTTTTACAGCCCAATATGTATGTAACTCCTGTCTAAATAAAAACCTGGTCAAGTAGCCTACATTTAGTAATTCTGCTATGTAAATGCAATGGATAAATTCTCGATCACAACCCACTTGACCAGGTTTTTATTTAGACACTTGTTATGTATTATCGTCTAGGGATGCGCATGATTGATCTATGTTTACGAAATATCGACTATTGTTTTGATCGATATTTTTTCCGATAATATCGGCCAATATCTATGTTTTTGGCAATACCTTTTTTTCAAAAAGGAAAGAACAAGTTCGTAAATGTCTCTTTGCGAGGTTTGTATTCTTCTTTTACCTTATATTTTTATGTTCATTTTCTTCTTTTCTGGTTTCTACTATTTCTACTAATCATTACTTCGTCTTTTCTTCCTCTCATTTTGTTCACTTAAATTTTATCTGCTTTATTTTAATAAAATAGTGTCGGTTGAATTCTGCTGATCCGATTTTATATATTATTTTTTGCATTGGTACGAGAATTATCTATAGTATGTATATTATCTCTTTGTTGATTTACCCTACATTTCGTTATAGATGGAGTTTGGTATAGTTTTTACTAGAAATACTTCTCTCATTTAATTTGTTGCCAATGTTAATGTATTCTTAGTTTTCTGATATTTGTTATTTTTGACACGTTTTTGTTTAATTTTTTAATTCAAGCTTCGAAACTGTGTTTTTTATTCTTGAAATAATCTCTCGCCTTTATTTCTTGATAGTGTGTATTTGCGATACTTTAAAGTTATTGACATTTCTCGTTTTACTTTTGACCTTAAAGAAATTTAACAGCTATTTATTACATTATTACATAACTTTGTATAAATGTTTGCGCATATGTGTGAGAATGACTTTAGTAGTGACAATTTTAATCTATCCCTAAACAAAGTAATTTTAAGGCAAAAGTTAAAACAAGATCGTATATTTATTATTGAAAAATTTTGCATTGTCCTAGGTGTGCTATTTTTAACTTCCATCAAAATTATTGCATAAATTTTTAAATTACATCACATCTAATATTTCAAGGTAAAAATCACACACAATGATGCAATAACATCTACGTATTATATAGTAATGATAACGTATACATGACTTTTATTTACTTATCAATTAGCTAGATAAAATTAGCTTTCTCTCATTATTTTTCAGCCAGTTCAACTACAAACATATCTCAAACAGATTAAAACAAGATATTAGGCCTTTAGAAGAATTTCAGTGCACATGAATAACGTGTGAAAAATGTATGCAAGTATAGTGCTGTTAATAACACTAGCGAGTTCTGCACAAAATGCAAGAATTCTTGGCGTTTTTCACGCACCAGCGCCTAGTCATCACGCAGTAGGTGCGCGTCTAATGAAAGAACTAGCTGCAAGAGGACATGAGGTAACATTTATCAGTCCATTTCCACAGAAGACACCGGTTAAGAACCTTCGCGACATCGAATTAACTGGATTTATCGAAGAAATGAAAAGTAAGTTAATCTTCCTAGGCGAAAAAAATTAATAAATAAATAAAATATTTTTTAGAAATACACGAAAAACAAAATATGTTTGATATGATGAGTATGTCACCATTTTTGTTGCCGTTCTTCGTGGGAACATTATCAGAGAAATTTATGGATAAAGTATTCACAAATGAAAATGTTCAAAATTTGTTGCAATCTAACGAAACGTTTGATCTAATTATAAAAGAGCAATTTCATGATGACGCTCTGCAAGGTTTGGCATATCATTACAAAGCTCCCATGTTAATATTAACAACGATAGGTCCTACAATTTGGGCTAATCGACTAATTGCAAATCCAGCACCACCCTCTTACGCACCTGATTTATTTCTGGGTTACCCTTCAAAAATGTCGTTCCTACAACGAACAGCCAACACTATCATGTTAATTTTACAGGAAATTTCACATTTTTATTTTATACAGGTGCAAAATAACATACTTCACAGACACTTCCCGACTGCTCCACATATTAACGATTTGATATACAACGTATCTTTCATTTTGCTCAATTCGCATGTTAGCTTCGATCCTGCTGTCCCTTCCGTTCCCAACATGGCACAAATTGGTGGTTTTCATGTCGAGCCCCCAAAAAAATTATCGGAAGATTTACAAAAGTTTCTGGATGACGCCAAAGAAGGAGTTGTCTATTTCAGCATGGGTTCCAATCTAAAGAGTAAGGATATGCCAACATATAAACGCGATGAAATCCTGAAAGTATTCTCGCGTTTAAAGTTGAAAGTATTATGGAAGTGGGAAGACGATAAACTTCCAGGACAACCCTCGAATGTCGAAATACGAAAATGGTTTCCACAACAGGATATCTTAGGTAGAAATTTTACCATAAAAGGTGATGATAAATGTAGCTTATTGTGTTATGCAGCACATCCAAACATTAAAGTTTTCATTACTCACGGTGGATTGCTCAGTACAATTGAGGCTATCTATCATGGTGTCCCTATTGTTGGAATTCCTATCTTTGGAGATCAGAAGAATAATATGGAGAATGCTGTGAGAAATGGGTTTGGCATCCTAGTTCCATATGCAGAACTTTCTGAGAAAGCACTCGGTGACGCTTTAGACAAAATTATTCAAGATCCTTCGTAAGTATCTTGCTTATATATTCCCTACCGTTGTATTATAATATTTCAACATCCTGTTTTTAATTTACCTTTAGGTATAGGGAAAATGCGAAAATGAAATCTCAACTTTTGCATGATCAACCGGTCAAACCCATCGATACTGCGGTTTATTGGGTCGAATATGTGATAAGACATAAAGGAGCAAGGCATTTACGATCAGCGGCCCTTGATCTTGCCTGGTATCAATATTTGCTACTAGATGTTATTGTAGTACTATTTTTAATTGTTATTACTTCATCAGTTTTAATTTATGTCGGTTGCAAAAGATTAATTTCTAGAAAAAAGAGTAGGAAGCTGAAAATAAATTAAGTAATTAATTTTTGTAAATCGAAATAAACGTCTTCTCCCCAAATTATGTATTTATTTTAGAATTATTTGTCGAAATGGTGATATATTCCTTAGGAGATACCCAGTGGCGTAGCTATCGCGGAATAGTTGGAGCAAACTGATTAGAAAGCAAAAGATTAGAAAGGGCGAAAAGAAAATTGTATAAAAAATGTCGTCGTCCTCAGGATATTGTTGGAAGTAAATTTCGCTCCCTATCACTAAATTGTTGTTCATAACGTTCATTCCTATAATAAAAATTTTTACTAAATTCAGCTTTTGTGATATACAGTGACCGGCAGACACATAAGAAATTTTTTTTTTATTATTGATTTTTATTATTGATTATTATTGAAAGCCCCTACATGTTCTCAAACTTAGAACGTCATAAAACCGAGATCAAAATATTCAAAATCGACATAATAGTAAATTATCTTTCTTTTCAAAATATTATATTTGAGATGTCAGAACAATTCTGAATAACTATTTCAAATAATATTTCCGCGTATTTTAAAAAATAAAGGTACTTTACTCTTATGTCAATTTCAAATATTCTGATCTCCTCGGTATATGACAAGACGTATTCAAATTTTGACCTATGCGTTTTGAATTTGGGAAGGTACAGAAACTTTTAAAAACAATACATTTTTCTGAGAAATCAATAATAAAAAAGTTTCTCATATTTAAGAGTATATCCAGGAAATTGAAATCGGCGTAAGAGTAAAGTATCTTTTCTTTTTCGAGATACCCGAAAATATTATTTGGAAAAGCTATTAGGAATTTTTCTGAGGTCTTAAATATGAAATCTCGGCTGTCTAGGATAAAAAGAATGTTTTGGACACAAAAAAGTGAAATTTCTATCCTATGAATATTATTGATTATAGTTTCTAAATGGTAAATGAGCGAAAAACAAATTCTAGAGTATATTCATATCACACCTGAGGAAATGTTCAGCTTTATACATTCAAAGTTCTACGATACACATGTTGATACGAGAAAAATTGAAAAATATGGAAAATATATTTTTTCATAGTAGGCGGCCATGATTTCATGTTTGAGATCCCATAACAGTTCTGAATAACTTTTCCAAATAATATTTCCCCGTATTTTGAAAAATAAAGATACTTTTCTCTTACGTCGACTTCAAATATTTTGATCTCCTCGGTGTATGACAAGAGGTATTAAAATTCAAGTATTCAAGTGTATTTTAAGTTTGAAAAGATCTTTCATAAACAATAAATTTTACTGAGAAATCAATAATAAAAAAAAATTCCAACTTTCTTCCGGTCACTGTACGAAATAAAACTCTGAAGGTATATCATTTCTTTATTCGCAGATGCGCATTTCAACAGCTACGCCATCATCTTCTGTACACACACACTTTCACAAGTTAAAATCTTTCAACTTAAAATTGGCGAGGAGAACATCACACTAACAAAGATTTCATGTTTGAGTTATTATTTGTTATTATTTATTCTTCTAAGGAACCATTAATTTTATATATAAAAATTAAACTGGAAGAAGGAAGTTAATCAACATAAAATGGGTTTATGGTCAGACTACAACCGTTTGTAAAGGTATCGAAACTTGACCAATGCTCAACAATGGAAGATACAGAGCTTAAGAATAAAGTCGTTGTACAACTTTTCCGTGCTCAAACGAATTTTCTCAAGTTTATTTTTCTATCCCAAATAGGAAACTTTTTCAATACAAGTACACTCTTCATGCAACCTTTTATTTTTTTGGTTTCTGTCATATCGAAACGATTAATTAAATTATTGAATTTGTTAGAGAGACGAAAAGCAACGTGCTTCGGGACATTAAATTAATTAAGTAATATTTTCATTTATTTACGCAAGTGGTCCGCATTTGAGGAATTTGCTAGAGATCTACAGCAAAAATTAAACATCAAATTTTTTTGAAACATAGGAATTTGAATCACCTGATTATGTTAAAATTTTCTTACAGTCTAATTTAAGACAAGCAATTTTTGCACATATATATATTTTAAAGGAAATTTTTATAGCAGGATGTTGGCTATTTTGTTTTGCATTAAATTTGCGACAAAAAATTTGTCGCGACACCGCGACAAAAATTTCAAGGCAACTTCTACGCACAGTGGTGCAACGTATGATACGTCCGTGACTCTTATTTACTTATCAATAACTTATTACTTATTAGAATCAGCTCTCTCATGCGCTCTCAATTTGCAGATAAATTCCAATTATATCTCTAAATTTTCATAGATTAAAAACAGTAGATTAGGCAATTAAAAAGTATTTCAAGCATACGAATTTCAAATTCTGTCTGTGATTGTGATGTGGAAAATGTGTAAAAGTATAGTCTTACTCCTAATAACATTAGTGACTTCTGCACAAAATGCAAAAATTCTTGGTGTTTTTCACACACCAGCGCCTAGTCATCACGCAATAGGTGCACGTCTAATGAAAGAACTTGCTGCAAGAGGACATGAGGTCACATTCATTAGTCCATTTCCGCAGAAGACACCGATCAAGAACTTGCGAGACATCGAATTATCCGGATTTGTCGAAGAAATGAAAAGTAAGTTATTTCCTCCTTAACAAACAAAAAAAAAATGCAAACATATTTTTTTAGAAATAACCGAAAAACAAAATGCATTTGACATGATGACCAAGTCACCATTTTTGCTGCAATTTTTCATAGGAATGTGGTCCGAAGAATTTATGCATAAAACTTTCACACACAAAAATGTTCAAAAGTTGCTGCAATCTAACGAAACCTTTGATCTAATTATAAAGGAGCAATTCCACGATGATGCTCTACAAGGGCTGGCATATCACTACAAAGCTCCCATGTTAATATTAACTACATTAGGCCCTACACTTTGGACCAATAGACTCATTGCAAATCCAGCACCACCTTCTTACGTACCAGATATATTTCTGGAATATCCTTCAAAAATGTCATTCGTACAACGGACAGCTAACACTATCATGAGAGTTTTACAGGAAATTACGCACCTTTATTTTATACGAGTGCAAAATAACATACTACACACATACTTTCCGACTGCGCCACATATTAACGATTTGATATACAACGTATCTTTCGTTTTGCTCAATTCGCATGTCAGTTTTGATCCTGCTGTTCCTTCTGTTCCCAACATGGTACAAATCGGAGGTTTCCATGTCCAGCCCCCCAAAAAATTACCGAAAGATTTACAACATTTCCTGGATGATGCCAAGGAAGGAGTCGTTTATTTCAGTATGGGTTCCAATTTAAAGAGCAAGGATATGCCAGCACACAAGCGGGATGCAATTCTGAAAGTATTTTCGCGTTTGAAATTGAAGGTGCTCTGGAAGTGGGAAGACGATAAACTTCCAGGACAACCAGTGAATGTCAGAGTACAAAAGTGGTTTCCACAGCAGGATATCTTAGGTAGATGCTTAACCAATAAAAGATGAAAGTTATAACTAGCTTACTGTATTTTGCAGCACATCCAAACATTAAAGTCTTTATTACCCATGGCGGATTACTTAGCACAATTGAAGCTATCTACCATGGTGTTCCCGTTATTGGAATTCCTATCTTCGGAGATCAAATGAATAATATGGGAAACGCTGTAAGAAGTGAATACGGTATCCTAGTTCCGTATGCTGAACTTTCTGAACACACTCTCGGTAAAGCGTTGGACAAAATCATTCAAGATCCTTCGTAAGTAATTTGTTTATTTAAGCCTTATTATTGTACTTAAAATACTGTCTAATTTAAATTTAGGTATAAGGAAAATGCAAAAAAGAAATCGCAACTTCTGCACGACCAACCAATAAAACCCATAGACAGTGCAGTTTATTGGGTCGAATATGTAATAAGACATAAAGGGGCGCCGCATTTACGATCAGCAGCAATTGATCTTGATTGGTATCAATACTTGCTATTGGATGTTATTTTATTTTTAGTGTTAATTGTTGCTACTTCCTTAATTTTAATTTTTATCGGTTGCAGGAGAATTATTTGCAGGAGAAAAAATAGGAAGCTGAAAACAAATTAGGTAATTTAATTCTGTAAATCAATATACATTGCCGTGTGACAATAATTCTTCAGAGTATTTGTTTACAATTATACATACAAACTTCAATAATATGATAATAATGAATAGTATTATTTCCTTTTCCCTTTTAATTTCAAATTTCTTTGATTACTTCCCTTTCAACTGGGTTGATCATTTAGGAAGGATTCGGTTTTAAGTTTCTGTGATAGTTTATACACGGTGGCGGTGGTGATAAAGTCCCGCACCAAGCTCATAATTTGTTTATTTAATGCTTTTTGCAGAATCCTGAAAAAGGTATATTTTTAATTTTAAAAAGACACATTTTGGCATTTACAGTAGTTCATAAATTGAATAGACAGAGAGAGAGAGGCAAGGTAAGGGTCCCAACATGACATCCATCTGATGATACAAAGCAAAATGAATAAATTAATAAATTTTCCGCTGAAGGGCATTAGGAAAATAGTTTTGTATGTTAATTTTGCAATGTTGACAACCAGCACCTTGCACTGTACATGTTCGGTAAACCAGGCGAATATCTACCGCTCTGATATGTAACGATCACTTTTGACAAGTTCAAAAAAGGTGGTAGCTTTGAAAAAATTCTAAGCTAGACGAATATTTGAGGAGTTGACATTCAAAAAGGCATTTGTCCAATTCGATAAATTTTCAGGAAACATAACAAACCCAATATTTTAGCAATTATTAATTATTTAAAATTTTTCTTTTTAGTAATGTTTTCAGTATTAATAGGGAAGGTAGGCAGCATAGTTTGCAAAAATATGTCAATATTAACAATTCAGAAATAAGCGCTAAAACGCAATTGAAATTGGACAAAACGCGTTTTGTTTGGCAAATTAGAAAATTTTTAAGGTTTATACAAAATGAGTTAATTTCAAATTAAAGAAACATTTTATTTCAAATAAAAAAAAAGTGAACCACTATCTTAATAAGATATCAAAGTATTACGCTACAGTTTGTTTGGCAAGTGCTACGAGACAAAAGGCGTTTTGAATATCAAAGCAAAATTTTTAGTCAGTTAGAAGTACGGGACAAATTGCTATATGAATGACAAATATGGTATCAGAAGGTGTATTTGTTTGTTTAAAATGCAGTACCATCTAAATTTCTGAAGTGAAAATTTTGGACAAAATGCATTTTGAGTGTCAACTCCTCATTTGTATAAAGTTACGGGCAATGTCCGCAGGGTGTGCAAATTCAGCATTGTCCGGGTAATGTCAACACTGCACATCGCTGCTTGACAAATTCTACAGAAATAGATAATTTGCGGTCTTGGGCCGGTTTAATTAATAACAATCATTTCTTTGCGAACTTCGCCCGGTTTTAAGTGGACATTGTTGACAATTTTAAGTCTCTACGGGCGGGCGGAGCTGTTATGCTAGTCTTCTATAGGGAAATGAAATGTATTGTTTAATAAAATAGCTTGATACAAATTTCTTAAGTTCTTAAGGGATCCGAAAATTTTGAAGAATTGAATTGTTATTTTATATTACGTTTGATGTATATACTGGGTGTTTTTGGAAGTGTGTCTGAAAAAGAATCCGGATATAATATGAAAACTAATGTAAAAAATGGCAGATTTATTTTTTCCTTTTTCTGTGTTCATAAATTATTGAAAATTGGTATAAATTATTGATAATTTTTGACAATTGTTACAATTTATCTTTAGGTGTTGACAGTTTTTTTGTTCCACATTTAATAATTAAAACCGTAACGACGAGTTCTAAGAATTGTTTTTGTTCTTAATAATTTATTTAAAGAAATTTCTTTACTCACCAGTGACGCCGGGATCGAGGTAGAATACAAAAAAACATTAAATTTGTTTTGAGAAAAAACAAAGTATTCAATCATACCCAGTACAAGTAAATACCAAGGTTCTGTTTTCAGCCACACTTCCCAAAACACCTTGTACATTTTTATATGCAGTTTCTTTGAATTTGTGTTATTTTATTACCCAAATTATAAATGTCGCAGTAATAACTACTGCAAAATAATAATAATAATAAATACTAAATATTGTTGAATTATGATTAGTCTTGGCTGGTTATATGAATGATTTATTGTTTATTGGTTCGCAGCCATTGTTAGATTTTGTCGAATGTTATACAAAGTACCTATGACATTTGTTTTTAACGTTTTCGAATACTATCTCGTATTCATCTTCAGAAAACTACAATTAATTATAATTAATTACAATTACAATATACAACATCACAGATAATACATACATATTAAAACACAGCACGTGCTTAGTGTGAAAGGTCGGGCTACGACTGAACTGAAGTTGTCACCCTGTTATTTTGGTAGTGGCATTTGACTTTGGCGGGAATTTTTGAATTGATGATAATGGGTAGATACGATCTGCTTAGATTTTCAGTGTCAGTTCTCCTGTTCATGCTGTTGTCTTTCTCTTGTATAATTGCGCACATTTCTAGAATGTTTCTTTTTAGGTAGTTTTTTTCGTTATAGACAATTATAGGATTTTTAGTATCCGTTTTGTGATTTAATGTTAATGCATGATTTAACAAAGCTGTGCAGTCAGTTTTATTTGTATTGATACTATATTGGTGTTTTTTTAGTTTGTCCTAAATATTTTAAAATTTGTATGAAGCTACATATTTTATAATGAATTTCATTTCCCTATACAAGCATAAGAAGCTTTGCCCATATTGATTTTGTGCAAAAAAATGATCGTTACTGACTAAACCGGCCAAATCCGCAAATTAACTATTTCTGCGGTCATTGCTAAGCAGCGATGTGCAATGTTGACATTGTCCGGACAATGCTGACTTTGCACATCCTGAATACATTGCCCGTAACATACACACCTTTATTTAGCCATTGTAACAACGAGCGTCTAAATAAAAACCCGGTCAAGTGGGTTGTGATCTAGAATTTATCCATTGCATTTATATAGCAGAATTACTAAATGTAGCCAACTTGTCCAGGTTTTTATTTAGACCCGAGTTATACATATTTAGCCATTGTAAATAACATGTAAAAAGTGTCCATCGATATCATGCCGGCTTCTTATGTTATTGAAGGTCAAAAATCACGAAGAATAGTTTTTCGCTAATACCTCGAATCCTATTAGTCCTAGAACAATTTATTAATACATCAAAATCATAAGTACATGCATAGTGCCTTTCATAAAGTTCGTAACAAATGGAAAAAAAATTTATTATTGTTTTTTTGCGAAATTTTTTTACTACAGTTTGTGTACCAATTAAAATAAATTCCATCTAACCAGTCATTTAAAATATGGCTAAAAATTTGAAAAATATAAAGTCTCGAACATGAAAAATTGCGATAGTTCAAAAGTTATTAATCTTTTTCTTCTAGAATCGATGAACTCAGATAAAATTAAGTGTAGTCAACAACCTACAGTGTCTAAACACAATAATTTGCTAGAATTATGACCAAAAATTAATTTTCTTAGAATTTTATTTTATGTGATCTTAAAATTAAAATGGTATTTTAATTATTTCAAAAACAAATATCATCTCGTTCCTGGATCTGTGTATTCTAAGACAAATACCACTAATCTGAAAATATTACTTTAGATAGGATTCCATAGTGGTATTTGTCTTAGTAAACACAGATCAAAGAAAGAGATCATATTTGTTTTTGAAGGATTTAAAACAGAATTTTAATTTTAAAATCGATAAAATGAAATCCAAAAAAAATTGATATTTGGTTAGAATTTTAGCAAAATATTGTATTTAGACGCCGTAGGTTATTGAATCCACTTAATTTTTATCTGAGTGTATCAATTCTAGAAGAAAAAGATTGAAAACTTTTGAATTACCGCAATTTATCATTTTCGCGAATTTCTATTTTTCAAATATTCAGCCATATTTTAAATGACTGGTTGGATGGAATAATGTTATTTTTTATTTCGATTGAAGCACGAACCAGCTGTAGTATAATTTTTTGGCAAAATCCAATAATAAAAATTTTTCCCATTTGTTACGAACTTTATGAAAGTCACTGTATAATACTGTGACGAATGCGGTGCCAGCCCGTCTGTTGCGTCATCGCCGTCTAGTCGACGCGCCTTAGACGACTGGAGAATTCTGACGGCGAAGTAAACTAGAACAGACAGCCTGTCGCATTCCAGGCCATTCTCGAAGAGAGAGCCGGTTTATAAATGCACGCGGCCGGGGGTGGAGTTTAGTTCGAAATAAATTCAGAGCTGACAGTGCAGAATTGAAGTCGCGTTATAAATTTTCGCTCGGTTGTTAACATAAATTACTTATTAGTTTATAAATAAATTATTGTTTAAGTTAGTGTTAATTAGTGTTACTTTTAAATAAATTAGATTATTAACTATTTCGTGTTTTGATTAAAATAAAAATAATAGAACCTTTAAAATCGTTACATTGGTGTCAGGTGCGAGGTTCGTGAAAATAAATAAACAATTAAAATTGAATTAAATTTAAACAAATTATTTAAACAAAGAAACAATGGCTTCAAAGAAAGTGCTGTTAAAAGATTTAAAAGTGACCGAATTAAAAGCCGAATTAGAAGAGCGCGAATTGGAAATCTCCGGAAAGAAATCGATTTTGCAAGAGAGACTACACGGGGCGACTAGAAACAGGGGAGGATCCAGAAGCCTTTCTATTTGAAATCTCGGGCGGTCCTGCAGATTTAAGTAAGATATTCAAAGATGAATTGCTGGAACAATCCAGAAGTTTAGACGAGAAATTTCGAGAACAATCTGGAAATTTAGAAACTAAATTAAAGGAACAATCTGGAAATTTCAAGGACGAATTGCAAAATAAATTATTGGAACAATCTGGAAATCTAGAAGTTAAATTAAAGGAACAATCTGGAAATTTGGAAGCTAAATTAATGGAACAATCCAGAAGTTTCAAGGAGGAATTGCAAAATAAATTGTTGGAACAATCCGGAAATTTGAAAGACGATCTGGATAAATTAATGGAATACTCTAGAAACACGGAAGAAAATGTGAAAATTTTAGAAAATAAATTGATACAACAGTCGGAAAATCTGGAAACTAAATTACAAGAACAGTCTGCTAATTTGAAGGATGAATTTCTAGAGCAATCGAAAGGGCTCGAAGATAAACTAGTTGTAAAAATATCAGAAGAGACAAGGAATCTGCAAGAAAATGTTGAAGAAATACTATTCCAGCAGGACAACAAAATTAAGAATCTCGAACAAATCATGGCAGGATTGAGAATATTCGGGGATCCGTCACCAGCAGAAGTACCAGAAAATAATGAGGCCCAAACTGTGGTAGGGCCAGCGGAAACTTCGAAATTAAAAATTAAACCACCGACATTCGATGGGAAATCTTCTTGGCCTAACTACTTCAAACAGTTTGAAGCTGCAGCAAAAGCGAATGGATGGACGGCCAGTGAAAAAGCCACTTCGTTAATTGTGGCCTTGAGGGGGGACGCTAGCGATGTGCTACAAATGATGCCGGCAGAGGAACAAGAAGACTTCCACAAACTGGTGAACAGGCTGGAGATGCGTTATGGCCAGGCGCATCTGACCGACGTGTACCATGCGCAGCTGAGAAACCGTTGCCAGAAATCCGGAGAGAGTCTTCAAGAATACGAGGCTGATGTAGCGCGCCTAGCCCGGTTGGCATATCCTACAGCACCTGATGAATTCCTGCAATGTTTGACGATGCAGACCTTCGTAGATGGAATCCGTGACCCGGACAACCAGCAGGCATTGAGAATGGCCCACCCTAAGACGGGGAACCCGCCAACGTCAAGGTGCGATCTGCTGCAGAGGAGCGGCCCAAGGATAATACCACAGAGGAGGATATTCGCCGCATTGTGGAACAAGTCCTGAGGCGGAAGAATCCGCTGGTGTGTCAGAATTGCCAGGAAGAAGGACATGTTCGCAGGCGGTGTCCCAAGACCAGGCAGGATCCTCCACGAAGGAAGCCACAAGGGAAACTAAGCCTGGTCGGTGCAGATGGGCAAAAGTCGACCCGTATTCAAAGGCCTCCAAAGACAAAAGCCTCCCATCAAACACCGTGCGCTGGTAGCAGAAATAGAGGATGAGGCGATTCTGGGCATGGACATCATGTGTGCCCATGGGTTCCAATTGGATCTGAAGCGTGGCGTAATGGCGGTTAACAACGAGGAGTTGGTTCTACATCAACGAGAGGACGTGGCCGCTCGAGTTGTTCTCGCAGAAGATGTCGTATTGCCTAGCAGAACCGAGGTTATAGTCGACGCAAACCTGAACGGCGCTTTCCAAGATGGGCAAGTCATTATGGTCGAACCTAACACTGACGATCAGAAGATTGGAAAAGGAGTTCTCGTTGGAAAAATGTTGTTGACAGCAAAGAAGGAAATACCCGTCCGCCTAATGAATGTGAACTGTTTCCCTGTCAACATCAAGAAAGGTACGATCTTGGGAAGCTGTGCCATGGTGTCCTCCATCTCCCGCCAAATAGGAGCAAACATACAACAAGAGACGAAGGTCCCGAAGAAGTTGTTGGAAATGGTCATGTCGACGGCCCAGGAACTGACTCCAGAACAGAAAACAAAAGCGAAGAACCTGATCTGTCAGTATCAAGATGTGTTCGAGGTAGAAAATGGACCTAAGGGAAGAACCGACATAGTTAAACACAAGATAGAGACCGGGGAAGAAAGGCCCATCCGTCAAGCTCCAAGGAGGTTACCATTGGCGAAGCGTGAGGAAACAGAACGCATTATTCGTGAGATGGAAAAAGACAACGTAATTGAGCCATCGAGTAGCCCATGGGCGTCACCGGTAGTGCTTGTGAAGAAAAAGGATGAATCCACACGGTTCTGCGTAGACTATCGATTGCTCAACAACGTCACCAAAAAGGACAGCTATCCTTTGCCACGGATTGATGACACCCTGGACACCCTGGCCGGTTCAAAGATCTTCTCAACCTTGGATCTAAAGAGTGGTTATTTTCAAGTGGAACTAGCGCCCGAAGATCGAAAAAAAACGGCGTTTTCCCTTGGTATGGGTCTATGGCAATTCACGGTGATGCCGTTTGGCTTATGTAATGCCCCAGCGACATTCGAGAGGCTGATGGAGACGGTTCTGAAGGGTCTGTCCTGGACAACGTGCATGGTATACCTGGACGACATAATTGTGGTGGGGAAAACTTTCGACGACCATCTGAAGAACCTGGAAGGAGTGTTCCAGCGGCTTCGCGGAGCTGGACTAAAGCTTAGTCTCAAGAAGTGCCACCTGTTCCAGAAGGAAGTGAATTATCTAGGCCATATTGTTAATGGGAATGGAATCGCCGTGGACCCAGTGAAGATTCAGGTCGTGAAGGACTGGCCAACTCCCAAGAATAAACACCAGATAAGGAGTTTCCTAGGCCTATGCACTTACTATCGTCGCTATGTTCCCGGATTTGCGGACATCGCTAAGCCGTTGACAAAACTCACCGAAGAAGGTCGTCCGTTTGAATGGGACCAACATTGCCAAATTAGTTTTGAACAACTCAAACAGTACTTGATAAGTGCTCCTATTCTAAGTTACCCTCTCCCAGAAGGCAAGTTCATCGTGGACACTGACGCTAGCAATGTTGGTATCGGTGGCGTACTGTTCCATATACAAGAAGGGCAAGAGAATGTGATTGGCTACTTCAGTAAAGTCCTGTCAAAGCCGGAACGAAATTATTGTGTCACTAGAAGAGAATTGCTAGCCGTGGTAAAGTCCATAGAACATTTCTACAAGTACTTATATGACAGACACTTTCTCCTGAGGACGGACCATGCCGCTTTAAAATGGCTCCTCCGATTCAAGAATCCTAAAGGACAAGTCGCACGATGGATCAAACGACTTCAGGAATACGATTTTGAAATCCAGCATCGGGCCGGAACTAGCCATAGAAATGCCGATGCTCTGTCGAGAAGACCTTGTGCTGAAGACTGTAAGCATTGTAGTCGTCTGGAGGAGAAAGTAGCCACGACTGCGAGGACGGCCGTTATAGACGACAAATGGCAAGGTGAAGAATTGCGACGAGACCAGGAGAACGATCAGGATTTGAAATTGGTGCTGGAATGGAAAAGTAGGGAGGCAAGGCCTACTTGGGAAGAGATAGCACCATGTGCACCATCCGTAAAATCGTACTGGGTGCAGTGGGACTCCATAGTGCTGGATCATGGTCTTCTGAAACGAACCATCGAGAACCAGGAAGGCACAGAACAGAAGACACAGTTGCTGATCCCCAAGAATAGGGTGCCGGAAGTTCTGAGGGAGCTTCACGATGGAACTTCGGGAGGGCATCTGGGAATCAAGAAGACTATGGAAAAGGTGCGCGAACGGTTCTACTGGGTGAACTGCAAGGAAGACATAAAGGACTGGTGTAGGAAGTGCGTAGTCTGCGCAGCTAGTAACGGCCCCCACCGACGAGGCAAGGCCCCCATGAAACAGTATAACGTGGGAAGTCCTTTCGAAAGAATTGCCATAGATGTAGCCGGCCCATTTCCACAAACGAATAGTGGAAATAAGTACATCGTCGTGGTGATGGACTACTTTAGCAAGTGGGTTGAAGCATACGCCCTACCAAACCAAGAGGCGATGACTATTGCTGAAGCCCTTGTCCGTGAATGGATCAGTCGATATGGCGCGCCCATGGAGCTCCATTCAGATCAAGGAAGGAACTTCGAATCGGCTTTGTTTAAGAACGTGTGTACTTTGCTCGGCATCCGGAAAACTAGAACCACTGCACTTCACCCGCAGTCGGACGGAATGGTGGAAAGATTCAACAGAACCATCAACCGACATTTGTCCAAAGTCGTCACCGATCATCAGAGAGACTGGGACACGTACATTCCCCTTTTTCTACTGGCATTCCGTTCGTCCGTTCATGAGACAACAGGAGAGACACCAGCGAAAGTGGTATTTGGGCGAGAGCCAAGGCTGCCCTGCGACTTGAAGTTCGGCGTGAAGCCCGGTGAGGTCCCTGCCGACGAGAACTACGTTAGCGGCCTACGCAGGAAAATGGACGACATTCACAATCAAGTGCGTCACAATATACAGACGGCCAGCGACCGAATGAAGGAGCATTATGACATCAATGCTCAGAATGGGGGATACCAACCTGGAGCACTGGTTTGGCTTTACAATCCTCAAAGACGTAGAGGTCTGTCCCCAAAATTGCAGACATCTTGGGAAGGCCCTTACAAAGTGATGAAACGGATCAACGATATCATCTACCGCATCAGGAAGGTTTCGCATGGCAAACCCAAAGTTATCCACTTCAACCGAATGGCTCCTTACAACGGAGAAGAAAATGAGGGGACAGTACAACGGACGCAAGATTCCGAAGTAAACTTCGAAACCTTCATGTTTCATCACGCCACAGGAAGTAAGGCGCGATTCGGAGTGACCACAGAGAGACAGCAAGACCTTTTTCAAGTGTCACCAGAGTACAGTCTGGCCGACTGTGTGGCAGAAGACCTAAGGATGTCCAAGGGGATAGCTCAAGTCTTCCGGAAGAAATTTGGTCAGGTCGAGGAACTCCTAAGACAGCACCCCATGGTGGGCAAGAGCCTGCAGATCATCCACACGGAGGCGGAACGAAGACGACACGTGTACTACTTAGTCACCAAGAAGACATCAAGCGGTAAGCCTGACTATCGCAGTATTTGAAGAGCTTTATGGAGCCTGAAGAGACAGCTGGTGGAAGGCAAGGAGACGAAATTAGCCATTCCCAAGATGGGTTGCGGACTAGATGGGCTGGACTGGAGGGTCGTTCGCAGCATGATAGAAGTCATCTTCAACGGAACGGGAATAGAAGTTCTAGTCTGCAGTTACCACCCACAGGCAGCTGTTGGCAGCAGGAAAACCGTAGACTGCTATTTTTTCCAGACCGGATGTTGTAAAGAGGGACCAGCATGCCGATTTCGACATTCTCCTTCAAGGCTATCACGAGGAACGTTCCGAGACGAAACGTTTTTAAGAAGGGGGCAGTGTGACGAATGCGGTGCCAGCCCGTCTGTTGCGTCATCGCCGTCTAGTCGACGCGCCTTAGACGACTGGAGAATTCTGACGGCGAAATAAACTAGAACAGACAGCCTGTCGCGTTCCAGGCCATTCTCGAAGAGAGAGCCGGTTTATAAATGCACGCGGCAGGGGGTGGAGTTTAGTTCGAAATAAATTCAGAGCTGACAGTGCAGAATTGAAGTCGCGTTATAAATTTTCGCTCGGCTGTTAACATAAATTACTTATTAGTTTATAAATAAATTATTGTTTAAGTTAGTGTTAATTAGTGTTACTTTTAAATAAATTAGATTATTAACTATTTCGTGTTTTGATTAAAATAAAAATAATAGAACCTTTAAAATCGTTACAATACATATCAGTTTACAACGTTTTATGTTTTCCGTTCTATGTCTATTCTGTTTTCTCCATTCTCTTTCCGCATGCTCTGTAAAATTTGTTTAGGTATTCTTGTTTCAATTTGGAAAATCTTGAATAATTTGTTTATTTATGAAAATAAACTCACTAAATTCGGTAATTTTATATTAAATTCAATGGGCAATCTAATATAGCCAGAAGAAATAGGTTTGGATTGACAGTTTCGCAGATGCGATTGTCAACTATTTTTTTTTCTTATGGCCGCTATCTTAGACATTCGTGCCATGCGATACAAAAATAAAATCTGAATACGATGATACGACACACTCATGCTTTTGTTTTAAAACAAAATATTACATTACTAAGAAATATTTTCATAAAATTTTTAATCTACTAGGCGAATGCTTACAAACATTAAGAACTACTTACGTATTGACATAAAAATGTTATTTTCTGAAAATACGTCTTAGTAACTTAATATTTTGTTTTAAAACAAAATCATAAGTGTGTCATATTATCGTATTCAGATTTTATCTTTGTATCATGTGGTATGAACGTATAAGATAGCGCCCATAAAAAATAGATGAGAGTTCTATCTGCGAAACTAGTCCTAACCTATTTCTTTTAACTGTATTAGATTGCCCATCGAATTTAGTATAATATTACCTAATGCTGTGATTTTTGTTCGTAAATAAACAAAATATTCAATATGTATTTTCGAAATTGAGAATTTTCATTTTTTTGAAGATATTTCAGAAATGAATGAAGATAGAGATTTTTTAGAAATTTTTATAGACCCAAAATAGCGCAACTCTCTTATAGTTTAACTGTCTTTATATCTCTTATAATTTAGGAGATCTAAATGGTGAGCCTTTAATTAGTTGTAACCCTGTAATATCGGACATAGAGGAACGAAGAATCGAGCGTCAATATAAATTAGTATTGTGCTATGAATTTTTCTTCATAGTATTAGATTTAAGTTCCTGTTTAACAGCGTTTCATTCAATTTACTTTTATTTATAGATCGTTGCCCACGTGCGTCCGAATTACAGAAATAAAATTAGAAATTCTTTACACTTACAGTCGTGTTCAAAAAAGTGTTGTACAGAATTTGTAGTGTGTAAACTTGTATGTGCATTCATGAAGTTCAAAAAATTGTTGTACAAGTTGTTTTGTTACATATACGGTTTCTGGCAATAAGAATATTATTGAACACAAAAATAGAAAAACCAATTGCCGCTCAAAAGCAAAGATATTTAAAACCTAGCTGTACAACACCTTTTTGAACACATCTATGATGATGGTTTAAGCATACTACGCTCGTGATCGATCAGACATCGTTCTCTCATATCCGTTCCCTGATTATTAGAAATACCTTCTCCATTTCCTGTGAATTATAACTGACACACCTTTAGTAACCCTGATTGTTTTTGATACTCTGCTGAAGAAGTACTCATATATCCTAAATTTTCCGATCCTTGTCTTTTCTTTTTGGTTTCTATAATGACAGCCAGATCTATGTTTAGTTGTTTCAGTTCCGTAAGTACTTAAATTATTATTTTATTCATACCTTGTACATTCCAATTGCCTATTTTCACGGTCTTTTTCCTTTCGTTGGTACCCGATTTTCCGGCCTAATCCAGGCATACTATTGGGTTTTTGATTTTTTTCCTGCAATGGGTTGTTGGTCCATTGCCCAATCTCCTCTTTTATACGGGCTTGGCAACGGCAGAGCACTCGATCCACCCAGCAGCTAAGGAGATAAAAAAAATTATAAACATTTTTGACATATTTAAATATTGTACCAAAATAAAGATGTAATTAAAAATTTTAATAGATTAGTACATAATACACATATTTAAATGATTTAAAGACTGAGCACATTTTTAAATGATTTAAATTTTAAAACTTTTGGAATTACTTTATTTTATACTAATTAAGAATGAATACCTATGCAATATTTCTAAACGTTGCTTTGGAAAATTTAAACAAAAAGTATAGACTTTAATAAAATCTGTGTTTCTGTATTCATTTCCATCCAATGTAATACGTCTTCTATACACCGTATTCAGAAGTTAATGACTGGGTGGTTGTAGCGCTCTTCCTTGCATAATTCTATGGTCACCGAGTCCACTAATTTCTGAACACGGTGTATTCTTAACAACCCCTTATTTATTCTATTTTATTGAAATCCAAAATGGATATGATATCTGTGTAATTTTCCTCAATATAGTTTTGGAGCACTTAAATATAAATAAAATATTTAAATAGTCAAAAATTAAATTTCGCTTTTTGTATTAGTTTTCTTTCAATGTAATGTATCTTCTCTGTATTTAACGACTCATTTTTTATTTATTTAAACCTCTGGTAATTAATCATTGTCAAATCCAATGAAATATCAAAAGACATTTGTCACTTTTATGTCCGTCAGAAACAAAAAAAATATGCATTTAAAAATATAGTAACGGAGAACGTTCACGACTCTAACTCACAAGGAGAGTATAATTTTTAAAATTAATCGTGGTCGTTAACACAGTCCATTGTTGTTTGAATGCAGAAGTATTATAAATATGATAAATGAGACGTTAGAGATCGCTACTGTCGCATTAACTCGTTTTAAAATCTGTCCCGGACGTTTCTGGGCGCATTAATATCATATACGCGATTAGCCGTGAATGGGAGCAACCTCTTTTTACAGGGAACTTAATATCGAATAATAAGCCAGACACTCTTAGTAAAAATTTTGGGATGATATCAAAACTCATTTCTCCCCGAGTGTAACTGACAGAAGGTCTGATAGGCACGCCCTGTTGTAAAAATATTATATTAATGTGTTAATAATGGCCCTAAGAGAATAATGATGCGTGATTTTTGAAAAGGAAATCTGATAATTCTATGATTGATGTTCTTGCACTGCTTCACTACAAGACACTCAGGTATGTTAAGGGTTTAAGGGATATTATCGACGCGTTTAGACCATAATTAATATAAAATTACAATTTTTGGAGATGTGGCTTACTTTTCTCTTTTAAATAACTTTATTTTTTATGTCAGCCATTTCATTCTGAGATGGTTCCGCATTCCTTAATCAATCAAAAATAAATCAAAAAATGATCTCTTACCACAATTAGTTTAGTACCTATTTCACCAGCCACGCTGCCATCATATTTTACACAAACACTAACAAGTTAAAAGCACTTCATGAAACTTTTGATTGTTATGGTCAGTTAAAGAATTTGGAATTTACTTGATATACATGTATTTGTGTTTAATTCCATTAAACTCTAAAAAGTATACATTTTATGCTTAATTTCGTAAATGATAAAAAAGTTTAAAATTTCAGGCAACATCTCTATTGCATCTCTTTACTTTTGATTGTGAGTTTTATGCAAAAGTTCCTAAGAGATTGCATTCAAGTATTTCAAAACAATATTTTAAATAATATGCAAATGATAATATTTATGAATCAACCCCAAAAGCTCGAAGCTTATTTGATTAGCAAAATAATTTTCTTAAAACTATTTATTATTGGAATTACGAAATGTGAAATCTGCGCGTGTATACCACGCGTAATATCAGACCGCAATTCTTGTGCATTTGACGACAACCCCTCGTTTGAGCAACTTTAAACTTCATAAATAAGGAATAAAGTTCCGCTAACTTTGTTCAAGTTGTGCCGGGATGATTATTTTAACGGAGGAACCATCTGGTGGCATCTCTCAGAAATGTTGATAATGAGAATTGCTTCTTCTCCCAAATGTTATTCCAGTTGATACGGAATCGCTTACTGCGGAAACAGTTTCGCTTAAGAGACACGGAAACTCGACTAAAGTAACTCGGTTCGTGGTAATTTCTTTAATCGGCGAAAGCTGACGCTTCTTGAGTTATGAACACATTAAATCAGATAAGGAATTCTGTAGGTAGGTATAGTTGAAATTACAGTTTTTGAGTTTGAATCGGTGAAAGATACGTATTTATTTTGAATGATTATCTAAAAAAGAAAATAAACGAAAAATTAAAAAAAAAAAACTGATCACAGTATTTTAACAAAATAGCTGAATAAATACTTATTTGAAATTTCAAGCTTTTTAAGTACCTATTTACGTTCCTCTAATAAACAAATTTATTGATTTTATTGTTGATTATAGAAAGGCACTCAGTCATGTTGTTAAATATCAAAATGGTTCCTAAATGTATTCGAATAATTTGAGAAATAATAATAATATATTTATTTTTAACTCAGAAACATGATAATAACAATATAACTAAACTAAACAACAACTGCAAGGTTTCTTTAAAATGTAAATTGTTGTGTCTTTATAAATATTTCCTTTAGTTAAAAAGCATTCTAAGTTAAATATCATCTCAAGATGTAACACTATTAGTTATACCACCCGCCAGGAGGGCGCTCAGCTTCCACATCTTCTCGAACACGGTGTCGACACAGACCATCAATCATCCGAGGATCCCCAGGCTGTCGGACACCTATAACCGAAATCGAACGAAACATCGACCCTTGAAGACCTCCTTTTCTTTCTTCGACGCATTCAACAGCGATGCGCCCATTTCATTCTGACGAAGCGACACGTAGGCTCAGTATTTCGCCGAAGGGTGTAACACGGTTTATACCGTGATACTAGAATGAATCGCCTCGAGTATTTGTCACGAAGGCGTGATATTAAAATTCTGATCATCTGATGAACACGTTTGAATTAATCATATTCCGTGACAATCTTTAAATTAACACATTGGTTCTAACTTCATCGAGGATGACCACGGGCGAGGTTCAGTAAAACAGATTGTTTAGTTATGTCGGTATATAGCGCAGGATATTTTTAATTGTTTGCTCTAGTTTCACATTTTCTCTTTAAGGGTGGGCGCAGACTGATCAAGCAAAAACGTCTTCAGACAAAACGTTTTGTGGAACTGAAAAACATTATGTTTGATCTTGCAACAATGCTGCATGCATAAACGTTTTACAATAAAACTGTTTCGTTTTGTTCCATAACGCTTTGTTTGAGTGAAATGCACATTGATGATGCAAAACGACTTTAGTCAAAACGAACGTCAAACAAAAATTTATGTTTGCACTCCAGACACGTTGCTTTTTGTTGTAACCTGTTGGATGGTGCCTGCCGGTAACGCACACTGATTAGACAGAAAACGTTTTTATACAAAGCAATTCGTTTTGTTGGACAACGTTTTGTTAGATGTCGCCGCACACTGATTAAGCAAATTTGTCTTTTCACACAACAATTTGTTTAACAGCGTTGTGTTTTGTTGGCAAGTTTTGTTTCATCAGTGTGCGATGGTACCTATTTAATACATGTAAAAAACAGATTTTGGCAAGTTCAAACAAAAACGTTTTGTCTAAAGACGTTTTTGCTTGATCAGTCTGCGCCCACCCTAAGTATAAAATTTACTCGCATGCTATATCATACATTTTCGATTAATTTTCCTCACATTTTTTTAACTGTGTGTGAGCTGTATTAAATAAATTCACAAGCGCTTTATATAAAGCATACAAAAGCAGCTCCCAAAGTTCGCAAACTTTATATTATACCGTGTTTAGAAATTCTCGTCTATTCAAAATTTTATATAAGAAATTTATATGTAGAGTGAAACCGTGGTACATGTTGTAAAACTTTCTGCCCAGACTTGCGTTGCATAAACACGGGCGCAGTTCTTGTGAAGTTTCAGTTCGCAACCCCAGCTGGCTTCCCCGTCATGTTTTACTTTTGAATCTCGCATTCGAAACTCGACTTATTTTTCAGTTGCAAAACTTGCGCGATTCTATTGCGATCGCGTTTTCAAGCGAGCGGAGCGCGATAAACTTGTACAAAAAATCCTAGCGCTTCGCCGTGAGGGTGTCAAGCGCTAAACTTTGTATTAACAAGAAATGAATGGTCTTTGTTTCGAAGTAAAATTGCTTAAGAGCCGGATCTCAAAGGATTATTTTCATAAAGTTCATATTCGTGGGAGATCTGCGCGCAAAGTTCGGTTATGAATTTCAATAAGTTATATATTAGTATTTACAGAGGGTCTACACTCGACTTTGCTTCATTATTTACAAGGAAGTTTCATATTTTCGGTCCGCCTTAAATTTGTCTGCTGTAAACAAAGCAAATGCTCTTTGTTTGTGTATATAATAATAACTCAGTTTAATTTAATTCTACAATGAATGAATTTAACAAGATCTCATTATGAAGTGTTCTCTTAAGTTTATTAACACAAAAGTCTTAGAATAATGATTTCTATCAAGCACAGCAAATTTCTTCTTACATCCAAACAAATACTTGAATTTTTGTAATTTATACATGATGCTGTTCTTTTTACAACAGGTTGACTTATTAAACATAAAAACATAAAAAAATTGTACATAGTCAACAAATCTTTGTAGTATTTTGCATATACGAGTAAATACAATTTTATAAGTGTAATATCATTTAAACTTCCTCTTTGCAGAGCAGTACATCAAACAGATTCCAGGAATAAATTTGCGCGGACATCGCACCACGCCGAAGGAAATAAATTACGTAGCATCGCGCCGATCCAATCTAAAAGAAAACAAAACGTACGTACGAACCGAACGAAGCACAAGCTAAATCGATACAAACCAAATGCAGCACGGCCAAACAAATTGCTAAATTATACAAGTCATGAAGGCGAGAACTGGATGAAATGTCCCAGTTGATAAAACAGATCGAATGAGGCGTTTCGAGACGGGGGTGTTAAAATGGGGTACGCCAAGGGACGCACCCTCCGGCCAAGTAAAATATTTATAAATTAACTAAATTGAACTCATATGAGGTGGAGTGCGTTATATGGCTGATTGATTTTATTGCGATTAGAGTAATGGACCATTTTATATAAGTTAGAAGGCTGTTTCATTTGATGAAGCCTGCAAGTTTATCATTCCTATCAAGTTGATTCATAAATACTACTATTATTTAATGTAGTACGTTTTACTCATGGTACGTAGTTACAACACACATTCAGTATAAGCAAAGTAAGACGTAAACTGAAAATTTAAATATTTTTGGAAACACTGCAATCAACCTTTTTAAAAGTCGTATTACATATTTCATCATGACTAAAAGCATTTTTGAAAATTTTTAAATTTTCTGAGGGAATAGAACATGTGACACCCGGTTTAATATTTGGCACAGAAATGTGATCAAGAACGGCGAATGACGAAAAAATATTCATCCGAATTGAAATTTCTTAGAAAAACTAAAAATAGCAGTTAAAGAACGAGAATATTACGGTCGAACTGAACACACAGCATGACTCTAAACTGTCTTCCCCTTTTAATAAAATTTGAATCAATTGGAATAGAAAAAGAAGTTTACGAGCTTCAAGCGGTCTGTGAGTATTTAAGTACGGCAGCGGACAATAAAATTCGGGTACGTCACTTGTGCAATGTAAACCTCACTTATATTTGTACAGTCTGTGCACCGAGTGCCGCCGTATTCACTACCGTCTATACAGGCTGATTCTTAAAATGTGCGAAAAACTTTAAGGGCTTATTCTCCGAGTAATTTGCGTCAAAAAAGTTCATATGAACATATTGATATGTTATTTTGATATTTTAAAATTTTCACCCTGTATACAATTAGTTTAGGTTTATTATTTTTGAAGTTATAATTTAACTGATATGTTAAATAACTGTACTTTAGTTAGTACGTTAGTGTGTTCCAGAACACTTGTGAAATATTATTTTGACACAAATAACTAAAACACTTTTCTGCCCGATTTAGAAAATGTCAATTGACACGCTTGATGTTACGTTTTCGCCAACAACGAAAGGCTGGTTCAACCAGAGATTCGCAGAAGTACTCCAGGATGATCAGGAACATTGGGACGACAACCTCTCACAACTTGGATCGAGTTCCAAGACATCCAAGGATGCAGTGCTGTCATCCGAAGTCAAGACTCCAGGACGAGCCGATCATGTCATCGTGGAAGACGTTTCAAAATCATCTAAAACGTTTCAAGAGTATCCAGGCGTGGCAAGTTCATCCAGCACGCTAGAAGAGGAAATCCGAAGCAAACCTCGAGCCTACTTCTACAAGAAGAACGGAGGAAGACGTCGTATTTTTGTAAAACTCAAGAACCAAGACAGAATCCGTCTTTCAAAGTTAGATGCAGTTCGACTGGGTCTCTTCAAGATGTAACTTCATATTTGCAACCTACAAGACAAGATAGTTAATATTTGTGTACAAGAATTTTTGATTTGTTTACAATCTAAGGATTCTTAATTTTTCTTATATCTAAGGTTACAGAGTTTTTTGTACTTTGAACAGTATATAAAAGGAAGATTTCTGGGCAATCCATGCAATTCAACTTAAGCCTTGAGTAGTAGAATATTCAATTCACTCTCTGCACTTAGCAAGTGAACATTCATACTTTGTAGTTAGCTTTGAACAGTCTTGTGTTAACATTTAACATTTGTAATCAATATAACGGAAAGGTTAACACCAGGAAAATACAATAAGTAAAAGAAGTAAATAGCGGCTTAGCTGATGAGGTCTAATAAGACCGAAACGTACGTCGACAGTTACTTTTCTTTGCCAGCTAAGCCGCTATTTACTTTTTTACTTATTTGTAATCAATCTTAAACTCCTTCAGAGAAACTTTTGTAATCGATGGTAGTGAGAACAAAACGTAAGAACATTCTATTTATTAATATGGTTAATTAAACATGCTTATTCAAGAATAATTCGTAAATACTTACCAACAGGTATAAGTTTAATTCAAACAAAGGACACTCTTGATTAAGGAGACCATAATAGCATTTTTAATTAAAAAACTTTGATTAAAATTTCCATCTACCCACTACGCTGTTAGATGTCAACTCAATTTAAGTCAAATATAAATGTGCATTTACACTAATCTTCCAAATGTACTAACGATTACTATGAACCAATTTTCTTGTGTAACTGTAATTTTGAAAATGTTTAATAAAATCCAACTGGACTGTATGTCCATATGAACTTTTTTGACGCAAATTACTCGGAGAATAAGCCCTTAAAGTTTTTCGCACATATTAAGAATCACCCTGTAGTATATATTTAAACGAGCTAAGATGTAACTCAGTCAGCTTTATTTGATAAAATACCATACCAAAGATATTTTTTAAAAATGGAACACCCAGTATATTTTTACGTAACGAATAGGTAATAATCAGGCTTACGATTTCGGCCTACTTCGAACGAACATATGACGAACATATTGGATTGTAAATTCACCGGCTTCGCACAACACGGCAGATAGTAAATATTGTCTTACATACTTTTTTGATTTATGTTACGCTTTATTTAATTATGTACTGCTATCGCGTGGCCCCTAGCAAATTTTCAATATATAATGCGACCTGGGCCGAAATCGTAAGCCTGGTTATAACAAAAAAAATCGGTTAAATTAAGTTTTACTTAAAAGTTTGTAAGATATTGATGTTTAAATGTAAAAAATTGATCTTTTATGAGCACTTATAGCTTGGTTATTTTAAGGTATGTGAGCTAAGTAACGCCACGTCCCCAATTACGCCATGGACCATTTTTCTGAATTCTAGGAAAGCTATATAAATTGTGCTCATTGCAGCATTTTAGATTCCTACCATCGAAAACAACGCACCTTTATTGGGAACATAGGTTCCAAATAACGCTAATCTTAATTATTTAATAGTAGAAGGACATGGTATTTTATTGAATGATTTTTATTGGATCAAAACTTTTATGTAAGCTTAAACTACTTATACCTATATATGTAGGAATATAAAGGCTACAATGAGCAAATTTTATATACATAGCTTTCCTAGAATTAAAAAAAATGGCTCATGGCGTAATTGGGGACGTGGCGTTATTTGGGTCACATAACTTAAAGACGGCACTCGGTGGACATTCTGTATAATATTTTTGACGTTTTATACATAGATATACAAAATGTCACTAGTAATTCTGACGTTTAAAACAAATATTTTCTGGAGTACATAAATTTATCATGAGGGTTGAATACTATATTAAAATTCCTTTCTCAAATAGCTTACAGCAGTGGTATCACACTGACGACCCGCCAACCGCTTCCGGCCCCCGAAGTAATTTTACACGGCCCATGAATACATTTCAATTATAAATATTTAGTGAGTGCTTGAGTAAAATAACCTAAAAAAAGAGTCGAGGAGAGAAGGAAAAAAATGTTTTCGGCCCGTCAGCTGCGTTCAGATCGTGCATTCGGCCCGTATGCAATTTGAGTTTGAGACCACTGGCTTACAAGACCAAATAATACCTTATCTCATTGAATAGAATCGTGCTAAAATTTGAGAAAGTATTTGTGTAGAAATAAAATAGTACTCTTTTTTTAATTTTTAATTTCAATGTTGAAACTAACCTTGGATCTCCAGACAGTAGATAATCTGTATCATTTATCTTCATCTAAATTTTTAAAATTACGTTATTTTGCGTATGTATGACACGACGTGGTTTGAAAGAGGAAAGGGAGGGATTTTAGAACACCACCGCAGATTTTGTAATGTGTCTCGTGCTTTGGAAATGAATGTAATAGAATTGAAAAAACTACACTCATTTGTTCTTCTTAATCTTAAGTCAATAAAATTGCTAAATATTATATTTAGAAAGGATACTCGAATTTTAATATGTACTCGTTATACATATATATACAAGTATCTACAATAATGTTATTTGCTGTTCCCTGTTCACTTTTTTATTGGGTTTTATTAAACTACTTAAAGTGTTTACAAATTCGGTTGTTTTTAAGAAAAGGGATTTCAGGTATACACTAGATCTTGATAATTAACATTTATGGCTGTAATTTTGGATTATTTAGGTTTTTAACAGGATACGTAATGTGTCCAACCCTCTTTTTAGTGATGATGGATAATAATAAGAAAGCGAAGGTAGAAATGAAGCCATTATACCTGGGGAATTGGCGGATGGAGAGGTTTAATGTCACAGAACTCCTGCTTGCAGATGACATGGTACTAATCACAGAAACAGAAACGAACTTACAAAACAAGATAAAACATTTTGAACGATGAAATAAAACTTGCTAACATGAAGATAAATATATCAAAGACGAAAACCATGATCATTGTAGGGGAAGATAGAAAATGCATTAAAACAGATAAGCAAATGATTAGAACAGGTCAAAAATTTCGGGTACCTACTTAGAAACAATTATACAGGATGTCTTAGAAAAACTGTTTCTAACTTTCAGAAGTAGCAGAGGGTACGTAATTATAAAATTGTGTACGGAAATGTTTCCACCTCAAGTTAAAACGAAATAAAGAAAACGAGGACTAGAAATAATCTTGATGTAAGAAATAATTTTTCTATTTATTTCAGGTAGCTATACAATTGTAATTTATTTCAATTTATTAAGAAAACTTGAAAAATTATAAGAAATGTTCAAGATTAAGTCTGCCATTTTTTATGCATAAGTTATAGGAAGATATACGATTGAACGACGAATTCTTGAAATATGAGAGGACGATCACGAATCAAAAGCAAGAATAATTCGAGTTACTAATTCCACTTCTGTACTGGCATAGAATAGACGTTCGATTTAACATGACCCCAAATGTAAAACTGAATTGGAGTCATATCTAGCGATCGTGCGGTCGATGGAAAAGAACCACATCTCCCAATCCAGCAATTGTCCTTTTAAAGATAGTCGATTTTTACATTTGGGGACATATTAAATGCAACACCTGTCAACACAGAAGAGGAATTAGTGGCTCGAGATATTACTTTTGATGCCATTCGAGATCATCCTCAGATATTTCGAAGAATTCGTCATTCAATCATGCGTCATCATAACTTATACATCCAAAATGGTGACCTTAATTTTGAACATTTCTTATAATTTTTTAAGTTTATTTATAAAAGTTGCTTACTTTTATGACCTCTCCTACTTCTGAAGGTTAGGAATAGTTTTCCTGATACACCCTGTAGAAAACAATGGGCTACTGGATATGGAAATAATAAATAGTCGAACTGGGAAGGTAGGAAAGATTTTTAATCATCTAAAGACTTCATTTTTTGAGCATAAAAACACACTGAGAGAAATAAAAAATGAAGTGGTTAAGAACACTTAATGACGCATTACAATTGAATAAGTGCAACATAGATGAGGTTTCTCAGAAAAATTGAAGGGAAAATGAGATTAGACAAGATAAAGAAGAAAATGATCAGAAAAACCTAAGGATTCAACTAACGCTGATGAAATACAGAAAAGACAGTTATTATAATGGATAGGGCATATATGTATATAGAACGCCAATAAACAGACTCACCAGGAAAGTATTCGAAGCCAGAATGAAAGGCAAAAACAGGAGAAGATGACCGAGGAAAGGGTGGTAGGAGGACGAGGAAAGTATGGTAGGAGGTCGTGAAAAGGGATCCAGTGGGAGAATGTACAGGCTTTGGCACAAGACACAAAAGAATGGAAAAAGAAAATCAACTGCAACCCACAGTCCTTCACCTAACGGTAGGACCAAGTAAGTAGGTTATATGTAAAATAATATTTGACCATTTCAAATTTCAGCGTAAAAAAAATTGAAAAAATCTCGAAGAGTCTGATATGAAAAATAAAGTGTCACTTGAACGTAGGATTGTTTCAAAAATACTTGATGAGATGATGACTCTAATTTCCTCTTAGAAGATAAATTCTCAGAAAATTGAACACCTGAATTAAAGGTTTTCATAATTGAAATCGTGTTTATCAGGTATAACAATACTGCAACATGTTTGTTAAATCTTCAAGGAAATTACTTCATATTTATATATATATATATATATATATATATATATATATATCAGTTGATGTCTTTGTTACACATCACATAAGACATAAGTTTGTTAGACGCATTTTTAAATCACTCGAGATTTTCTTTAGGGGTCTAGATTTCTGTTTTACTTTGGAATATTTAAAACCATCACCGTTTATTAAGGGCTGTTCATTTTACTAAACGGACACTAAATTAGTGTTATAAGCTTTAATTTTTTTCCTGAATTTCACTTTATTTCATTTCTAAATTATAAAACAACTTATATCAGTTCATAGTAATTATATAAAAATCAAATATAATCAAGAACGATAAAAATTTCGAACTTTTACTGGAATACCAGTCATAAGCCTTTGCACAGTCTCCACTGAAATTTTTCGGTTAGCTGCACCCCACATTTGTTTAAATTCTTCAATTGTTTTAGCTTCTCGGCCGTCTTTTCTCAAGTATCTTTTTATAATAGCCCAGTAGCGCTCAATGGGGCGAAGCTCAGGACAGTTTGGTGGATTATCCAGTTTTTTTTACAAAATCAACATTGTTAGAGTTCAACAGTTCCAACGTCGTACCAGAGTAGTGGGCAGATGCAAAATCGGGCCAAAATAATGGTGGAATGTTGTGCCTATGGTAAAGGGGTAGCAAACGTTTTTGTATGCATTCTTTCTTATAGACGTCGCTTCCAATTGTACCGGTCGTAAAAAATGTAGAACTCTTAAGCCCACAAAAACATATGGCTTGCCATACAAGAATTTTCTCCCAAATTTTTCTGTTTTAATTGTTCTCAAATTATCAGGTACATCTTCTCCCACAACTGCATTATAAAATTGAGACCCTGGTAACGTACTGCTGTCCATTTTGACGTATGTTTCGTCATCCATAAGGACGCAACGAGTTTTGCTTTGAATCAAAATCCTGTACAACCTTCCGCAGCGTTTCTTCGATCGAATTTTTTGTTCTTCGCTTCTCTTCGGCATTTTTTTGTTTTTTGTAAGTTCGTATGTTATTCCTTTTTTTGATATTTTGTACAGTACCTACGCCAACACCTTCCTTTTTAGCTATTCCACGTACAGACATACATTTTTCTGATTTTAATAACTTCACAATGTTTTTCTCGGCTTTCGCATTTGCCGGACCTCTTCTGCGCCGCGATTTGGTTAAATCATCAAGCGTGTGGTGCTCCCCAAATTTTTTAATTAATTGAAAAACCGCCGACTTTGAACATTTTGCAATTTTGGCGAGTTTTCGTATAAATAACTTTTCTGAACACCAATTTTGCACAATTAGTTTTCCGACTTCGATATCAATTCGCTTCATTATTGCGAATCTTTGACAACTGTTGCAAACAAAAGTCATAATTGACAATCGTTACTTGGCTGAAGCTATCAAGGTCTACTACTAAAAAAATAATTGCAATTTGGAAATTCAGCGTAAGATTAAAAGTGTCCGTTTAGTAAAATGAACAGTCCTTATTCTTCACGAATTAGATTGGTTAATAATTTCACGAAATTCGTCTTGCTTCCTTAGATTTCATTAACTCGTAAACAACACCATCCAGTCTTTATGCGAAATTTCCGACCAACGCCAAACGGCGCCGCCGATCTAATGGGGCATTCGCGGTTGCGGTCCAGCTGATATCTTGAATTCGAAGACATAAACATTAACGAAAGTCCCATAACCGTAAAAGCCAACTCGAATGTGGAACCGTTCGGCGTTAATTGCGTCAGCTTCACCTGTATCTCGTGTGTAATTAATACGTATTCTCATAATTGAGAATTGCTTCTGCATGAGATTACGTTGCACCTACATGGCTACGACTAATTACTTTTATGGAAATGAAAGGGAAATTGGGTTTGCGAGTGCCTATTTTAGCATCGTGTCTGACTTGCATTGCTCTCTTAAGTATTTAAATTAAAACGCATCTCATACTTTGTTATGAATAAAGTGAGAATAAAATGTTCCAAGACTGACAAGAGTATCATCTCTGAAGTAAGTCTGACAGGTTTTGAAATTATGAGTACTTTCCAAAGCGTACAACATACAAAATAATTATTATTTCTTAATCTACGTATAGTAAAGTTGGTTAAATGCAGTAAAAAGATAAAATTGAAATAGTGATAATGGTGAATGAAACACATGCGTGTAAAATTTATGCTGTTATTTTATTTTTGTCCTACATTTTTTGGTAGAAACAATTTTACAAATCCTTTTTCTTTAATTATGAACCCCTTTGTTGAAAATATGTTCTATCAGTTTTCGCTTTTCTCCAAATTGAGACAATTACTCAAATTTTTCTGTTCGTTTAAGTGTTAACATTCAACATTTGTGGTCACTTTTTTTGTTAGATTCTTTGGAAAATATGATTTTGACACTGCACTCCTAAAAATATCGTAAATACATATAATATAATATTTATAATAAGCAATATATTGTTAGAAATTTCATAATTCCCAATACTTTCTGGACGGTCTACAGTTGTATAGATGTGTTGGAGGATTCCATTGCAATGAAAAGCAACTTGCCATAAAATTTCTAAATTTTCGGTGTAATAGCGTTTTTTGGTCGGTTTGTGTGAGATGGCTTAATAGGAAACAAACTGCTTGGTATTTGTCATTTCTCGCGGAATTGTACTCTGTACGTTTGACAGCTTCTTCAGGACAAATAAAGTAGAAAATTTTATGATAATTTTCAACGGACAAGAAAGTACTTCAAAAAAGTTAAGAATGAAAAGGTAACTGAATATTGCGTACATGAAAAATTGAAATTACGAAAGCTGAAATTGTTTGCGCACTTGTTGAAAACTGACAGTGAACAATAAGACTTGGTAAATCACATCAGACCAACGTGTAAATTAGACTTCGTATGAAAAATACTGGTAACAAATTAGTGATCTGCAAAATTGTTGGTTGTAAGTCGGCAGGATCGCAATGGGGCCCCCGAGCATATTCTGTATAGCTATTTCGGCCCTAATTGGGGCCTCATCAGCAGAACAGTAGCTCGAGAACTCCACTGCAACCCTGACGACCAACAAGATATACGCAAATAGTTGTGCTGCGGCGCACTTATTTGACATGTTTGTTTTTACCCGCTAACCTTGCGGATATCTTGTTTGTCGTCAGGGTTGCAGTGGAGTTCTCGAGCTACTGTTCTGCTGATGAGGCCCCAATTAGGGCCGAAATAGCTATACAGAATATGCTCGGGGGCCCCATTGCGATCCTGCCGACTTGCAACCAACAATTTTGCATGTTGGCGAAGACACGCTTTGTCTGCTCCGACCGCCATCTCGTGCGAGTTAGCTCATGGGGCAACAGTATCGTTGCTATTTGCTTTCACGACACAATTTATAGGTCGGCAAATAGTTGTGCTGCGGCGCACTTATTTGGCAAATTAATGATCTAATAAAGAAGAGCAAATGTAAGAAGGTAATAATAGAGGTAAGAAAATAGACAAACATTTTTAAGAATAAGGAAATAATCCACATAATCTGATCAAAGGAGAATATGTTTTTGCTCATATAATAATCATTAAGTACATAACTTTATATCCCATTGGAAAATGTTTATTAATGTATCAGCTTGTCACTGAATTTTGTAAACTAAATCTATATGAATAGTTTCTTCGTTACCTGGCACTCATCTTATTGATGAGTCTTTGACTTTTCGGCTTTTTTGAAAAGCTTTAATATAATTTTGATCCAAAATACATATAGCATCTTATTGGTCATCTTATTATGTTAATTCAAATTCACTCTGAATTATCAATAAATTTATTGTAAATTTAGAAGGATAACAGATAATAACTTATTTGAATTAGGTAATTAAAGATTAATCACCTGTGAAAGTCTTAGAAGGAAACCTAAAATTAATTACAATTTTTACAGGAAACCGAGATAGTTAAAGCTCCTAGACTACATTCGTTGAAATATTTATTTTTTCCTATTCTTAAGCACAAAACAAAACAGAAAAATTGTCGTTACCTGCAATATACCATGCGATTTTTTGCAAACAGGCCAGAGGCTGTCTTTGGAATTTCCAAACGTTTGTCTTAAATGCATTTACTTATGACAATTTAATATCCAGATATGTCAAAGAAGAAATGTTAAAACATTCTTAAAATTGTGACCAGAATACTTTCTAATGAACAAAAATCGTTTAAATTAGAAAGTTTAAAATTAAAAAGAAGGCTGCAATTAGGTCTTGCAAGTGAAGGACAAGTGAAGGATGTTTTCACACTAACATGCGTAGAATTATTTTGACGTTTGTTTTAAAAGTAATCTTATCTAAGACGTAAGTTTGCACATTTTATGGCCCACTCTGGCCTGTTTTCAATAAATAGCATATTAACCATGATAGTTGCAATATTTTTTTAAACAAAAATTTTGCTTTTTAGCTTGCCTGATTTTCTTATAAACTTAAAATATATATGTTATTATGTTTCTTTAAAAATACTGGCTGAACTAGCGTTAGAATCCAGATTTAATTAGTAAAATCGTAAAGCAATTAGGAAACTGCACAGAATATGAACAGAACGCGTGATAAACTAATCCCTCTCGCGAAACACAGTTAACTTAATTAACAAGACATTAAAACTTTAAAACAATCCTGCAGACGTGATTTGGATTATCCGGCGGAATATAGTCATCCAATTATGATTAAAAGGTTAGTAAGAACGTATTAATTAGTTTGCGAGGGTTGCTAATGCACGGCCCTCGATATCTCGGCAATAAATCACATTAGTCAGCTAATCCTTGGGTTTGAGTAGTGTCGCTGGCGTCTCTGGGGGTTCACTAACACTCACATAAACATTTCGATTACTTGTGCTATTTTGAGAGGTATCCATCAATAAGATTTTCTAATAAGGAAAATTCATTCTTAGATGTTAGTAACTAAGATTAAATTAATAAGAGACACTCCTATATCAAATCTATTAGCAAGGATAATTCAATCTATGTCTTTTAAAGTTCCAACAACCCCTCAACAATACAACAAATCCTTCTTAAAGGGTGAAGTCCCCCCGGACTGCATGAGTGTTGGCGGCGATATACTATCCCAGGAGTCCTACTTTCTATGAGACTAATCCATTTTTCCTATACGAATGTCATTTATATGAAAGATTAGCAGCTTATTGTTAGTCAACGTTACTATGCCTAAAATGTATGTATAATCTGATTCACATAACAAAATGGATGAAGGATGTCGAAGACATACAGCGTGCGTGACTGTTAATTATACCGACAAAATGAAACCACGATAAGAAGCGATGTCCGAGAGTATGGAAAAAATGTTAAAAATATTCTTTCTACTTTAATTTACGAGAAATAATTAATCAAAAATCAGCCCCAAAACTAAGATGCGCCCCTGGTTAAAAGAGTCGAGGAGCAGATGAACGAAATAAATGCTGTCGTATCTTAACAAGTCTATTACGCAAGGTCAAGTTTTTACAAGCTTTACGAGCGAATATCATAAAACGTTTATGACACATTTACGCCGTGAATTTAAACTAAACGTACCTACTATTTTGGATAAATTTATATTTATATAGTATTTATAATTAATTACAAACCGTTCGGCAGAATTTTTTCTACATTTTTTTCGTAATCTTTTTCGTGATTCGATCAAAAATTGTACACATAATACCGACGTTTAAAACAGCTTTTTCGTCTACGTGCAATACCGATCAGCGCGAATGCAATCAGCTTGCCTGATTATCAGATTGGTTAAATACTAATTATACCAATAAATGGATCGGAATTATTTACACAATTATTTGCGAATTTGTTATCCTTATTTCATACGCAATTCCAATTATAATTACGTCGCGTAAAAGAAACTTCGGTTTCCCAGCACACAAACGTTTAATAAAACTAATTGAGATGCGTGTCAAGGTCGCATTGTGTGCAGGCAAGAAGTCAATAGAATAATAATCATAAAATTGTATTATACTGCCATATTTATAGAATGTTGCCGCCGTATTTCGTACGCAGTGCCGGAGCTTGATTTTGGGGTAATTTTTTAATTAATTATAAAGTGTTCACATGAATTTTTTAAATATTTTTCCGGTAATCTGTGACATTGATTCTTTCATGCGTTTTTTTTTGGCGGTACAATTGTCATTCACCCTGTATTTTTCAATTTCTAAAAAGAACACGTATATTTGTTTGAATTAGCTTCCGGTTGGAATTGCGTCACGTTGGCTTCTTCTACTGCCGACGTTTCGTTCTCCATTGCAGAAGAACTTCCTCAGGGCTGCTGCTGCAGTCGTTGAGACTAACGAGAAGCAGCAGCAACACCACTGATATAGTGATAATATAATATACAGAGTGTTTCATTTAAAAAAAGTGTTCTTTTGACTCATAAATGGGACGCTCAATTGTTTTTTTTTCACTCTGTCAATGTAATCAGCGTGAAAAGTACTATAGCTTGCTAATTTAACCGAATTTGTAGCTTTTATAATAATAAAGTTAGCAATACCAATAATGAGTATTCAAAAAACAAAACAGTCAGATACGCCATTTTCGCTTAGCACGACAAAATAGTGCCGAACAGACTGTTTAAGTTTGAACAGACTGTATACTACCATGTGAATATTTTTAAGTGGCATTAATGAGATGTTATTTCATATCAATGCGGCAGTATCTCCTCGTAAAATATGTGATACGTAACATCATAAATCCGTCTAAGAAGGAAGTCTCAGGCCACAAAAGTAATTAAAACATCACTTTCACGTACACTGAACCCCGTACGGATCTGTGTAGATGAATAGAAAATACGATAACACGCAGTTGCACAATGGACGACACAAGTCGACTTCGGGTACCAGGACAGATGCCCCGAAAATAAGATACAAAGTGCTTTAGCAGAATGATTGACGTATTTTCCCAAAGGCCGCTCGCGACAACAGCTCCGCACAACCTTAGGGTTAGCCACCCTGATTCAATATTACGTCGGTTTCACTAGTGTCAATCAAAGCTGAAAATCAGAATGCATATTTACACTCCCTCATGCAGGCGGTCTTTTTCATCCTCGTGTGTTTGTCTCCTGACGTGTCAATCTTATATTGGGGACCTATCCATTTCATCAACTTTCTGACGCACAATACAGAAATTTGTTTCCGTTGAAAGATCTAGTGAACTGAATAACTTATTTTATTAAAATAACTTACTTTATACTAATAACAAAGAAGAAACATAGGTACTGTGTGTCTGTATAGAGGCTGTTACAAATTCGAGGCTCACCATAGGGGTCTCGGAAACGGTAAGAGATACGAAGTCGGTTAAATTGGGGCAAAGCTGCGTATTTTGGTGCTGAATAATATTTTGTTCTGAAAAATCTTCTACGATTTGTAGTTTTTGAAATATTTCCAAAAAACCGAAAAACAATTTTCTTTTTTATTTTTTTTCTGAAGTTATTACTGCAAGGATCATAACAAAATATTAATATATTTACAGGCACCTTTTTAACCTCTTTACGACGATATCATTAGATTTTAATTAAAACGTTTCGTCTCGTTCTGACCATCATCAACTTCATTTTTTCTTATGGGCGCTACATTGAGTTTTAATACTAATGAATAGACCTGATTCTTTTTCATATATTACACATCCCTATTTAATAATTTGAAATAATGAAATAATAATGTGAATCCAAGAAAGACGTAGATTTTTAAAACGTATTGTGCTAACAACAACAAAACAGTAAAAACAAAAACCAAAAGAAGTTTGATATACTTTCGGAGTTTTATTTCGGTTAGCACAAAAGCAGATTTTGGAAAAATTTTTAGATATAAAAATGAATGATGTGAATCCAAGAAAGACGTAGATTTTTAAAACGTATTGTGCTAACAACAACAATTTAGTAATAGCACGGGAAATGTACTTCCAACAATGACGATGACGCAGTTTTTAATTAGTTTCGTAATTAATTTATACATTTTTATGTTTAAAGAAAGTATTACAAGAAATTATGTCTTTAAAAATCTTTCATTCTTGTAAAAATGTATTGTACTAACAACAATTTAGTCATATCAAGAGAAATTTACTTCCAATAATACCCAGAAAGATGCCGTCCACACAGAACAGTGTTATTAAGTTAGAAAAAACATTGCGCTTTATGGATATTTTTATAAAATTCGGACGTATCGAGATCGCCTTAATGATGATGAGAATGAAGAATTATTAGAAAAGGTAATTAATAGTTATTTATAAAATGTATAAAATTATGAGACTTCGAGAAAGAATGTTTCCTCGAACAGTAAAAACTTTTAAGATACGAGTTTTCTAAAGACATACATAATTTAATTTGATATTTTCTTGCTTTAGTAATAAAAACCTATAATTTAATTAAAAATCTAATCAACTATTGTTTTGTATTTGTCTTTCTGGATATTGTTGGAAGGAAATTTCTTTTGTTATTACTGAATTGTTATTGTCAAGACCACAATAATTTTTTTCCGTGTAGTTGACAGAAATGAAAAAGTGACACAATGTTTAATCAAAAATCATGAAGGAAACTGGGACTTGTCTCGTTAGCAACACTTTTCTTCACGATTTCAGTTAGCAACACTTTTTTTCATTCATTTTATATGGTGACGTTTCATAGGTCGAAGATTGAATTGATTGATGTTTTGTTACTATGTCAACAAATGCTTGACATACCTTGATATATTATTATTCTTCGACACTCTCATAATTATTTTCGTTATTTTCGTCAACTAAACGAAAAAATAGCATGATCTACACGCTAGAAAAGTGAATTTTCATGTTCGTGTAAATCTGATCCACTCGTGAGCTACGCTCACTCGCGAATTCATTTACACTCACTGGAAAACTATCACTTTTCTAAACTTATAAATCAATATACTATTAATTTACGTCATTCTTGGATTCATTTAATTTTAGATCTAAAAATTTTACTAAATCATCTTTTGTGATATATGAAATAAAACTCCGAAGGTATATAAAACTTTTTTGGTTTTTGTTGTCACTGCATACCATGTTTTTCTTTGCAGTGTTATTTTCAACAATTTCTTGCATTTGCAGTTGTTTCAAATTATTAAATAGGGATCTGTGATATATGGAAAAGCATCAGACAAAATAGATATATGCAATGGTATTAAAATTCAATGTAACGCCTATAAGAAAAAATGAATTTGATGATGGTCAGAACGAGACGAAACGTTTTAAGTAAAATCTAATGATATCATCGTAAAGAGCTTAAAAAAATGCCTGTAGAATGTATGAATTTTGTTATGATCCCTGCAATAATAACTTCAGAAAAAAATAAATAATAAATTACGTTTTCTTGTTTTTTGGAAAAAATTCAAAAACTACAAATCGTAGAAAACTTTTCAGAACGGATTATTATTGAGCACCAAAATACGCAACTTTGCCCCAATTTAACCGACTTCGTATTTGTTACCGTTTCCGAGATCTCAATGGTGAGCCTCGAATTTGTAACAGCCTGTATGTATACGCATAAAGGCGTTATAAAATTTTTCATTTAAAATACTTTCCCTCAGAATTTTTCAATACTCGTTTGCATGATTTATAATACTGACCACGAGGTCTTATTGTGTAACTACAAATAAATAGATTTCATTATGCAATAAAACATATTCATCTAAAAATTCTGTTCTCTGAGTTAGATTTTGTTTACCTACTTTACTTGAATAGGTACCTGCTTACTTATCGAACCTTGTTATTGGTTAATAGAAACTAGTTTTTTCTGCAATCATTTTTATTTACAAGCTTGTCAGGGAAGCTCTGAAACTACATACTGTAACTCATTCGCAGGTGTTTCCCTCTTTTTTGGTATAATCTTTGCAAACTAAATGAACGTAGAAAAATTAGTTAAAAATAGCGAGTATAAAAATGTTGGTGTACCTACTTTTAATATTAATGCCTTCGTAACATTAATAAAAATATTTTTCTATAGTAATATCCAAATAGGAAACCATTCACTTTTTTTAACTATATAAAAATTTGTATTTAGAATATAACTAGAATTATGTAAGTTAAGTGATTTTACTGTACTTTTGTATAATTACATGTAACCTTACGTTTTTAGTTGCTCTGAGGAAGGTAACAAAAAATTACCGAAAGCTTAGCAGATAACAATAAAAAGTTTATTAGAAGACCGCTTAAATGTTTAATCATAGAATAGTATAATCAACTAACGGTTGATACTCCTTAATTCGTAATTATATAAAAATTCCATAATTTTGTGTATACATATTGAATACATAGGTATCATTTGTGATGTGTGCTCAAACAGACTGTAACAATTATGGCTAATTTTACGGAGTGTGAAATAAATCAAGTTTGGATAATAACAGTAAATGTGGCGGTTACTTCCACCGTTTAAGGGTCTGGCAGAGGTCAACACATTTGAGAGCTAATAACAATGATTACCTCGCCAGCTGTACTGCATTAAGATTGATGTGTTACTATTCTACTCGAATTATTGTGGCCCACAAGCTAATCTGTTGGTTAACTTACACTGTTATCAGTAAATTTGGGGAAACGCCCTCAATGAAATTTCTCGTTAATTTACGACAACTGGAAAAATAAATTATTCAGAACAAATATGGTCGGATGATTTACTGACGCACAGAAAAATTATTTATTTATTGAACATGCGGTTGCGGTGCATCGTTTTTTAAGTGAATGCATTATGTTGCTTATATTTATCCTTTTTATGCATCATTAATTAAATAACTGATAAGTACATCCTTAATGCAAGACCAAACAACAGTAACTTATTTATTTATGTAACGAGACCACCCAACGTACTAAGGCAATTGATAAAGTGACATGAAGCAAAGAGGTTATTATGATTAATAATAATTTTAATAAGAGTGTAATCACGCAAACGTTTCGTCCGCATAATAATCGATTCTCATTTATTCGAAGGCACTCGATATTAACTGGTTATACAACGTCCGTCATTAACTTGCCTTTGTTAATTTTAAGTTACATTTTAAATTACATTTCATTAAAGTGTGTAAAAAAATTAAAAGTGCGTAAAAAGTTGTGTGTTAAAAAAGTGTGTAAAAAAATTTTCATTATGATTAAGGAAAATTAATTCGATATCAATATAAGTTCACATATGAAATATATCAATTTTGAAAAACCTGTTTTTTCTGTTTTCTTTGCAAGTACATATTTACCTTGTTTACCTATCAGATACTCGAGTCAAATTTTTTCTCCATATTTGTTAACATATTGTTTTTCTTTCTTATTCAAATAAAATGAATAACAGTTTCTTAATTTTTAAAAATGAAAAATTAAAATACCGGTTCGAAGTTCGAATTAGAAGACGAAGTACACAAAAAAGTAAATTGTACATTACGGTGAAAGCGAATTGTGGGAGATGGAAAACTAAATATATTAAACAAGGCTGTCAAAACGATACTAACGATAACTAAACCATTTAATATAGAAAAAAATTTCAAACGCTATCATCTTCTAATAAAAAAAACTCTATAATTGCAAATAAATTTGACGTATAGAGTTTTTTTATTAGAGGATGATAGCATTTGAATTTTTTTTTTGTATTAAAAGGTTTAAACGCCACTAAAGAAAACCGCACCCGGTGAACACGTGGCATATACAGGGTTATTCACGTAAGTCGTTCGTTAATAGTTTTCAAGGAAGAAGTTTACATAGAAATTTGAAATTTACGGAGGAAAGATACTTCAAAAGGATCTTTCCAAATAAAATAAAATTGACTTTCAATCACTTCCGCTTATACCGGAAATCAACTCGCTTACTTTAAATGGGATGCTATATTTTTTATCACATTTTTGAATTCTACATTGAATTGTATCTTTTTGAGATATTTTGAGTCCTACTTGGGGCATCGTCAGCAGAAGAGTAGCTCGAAATTTCCACTGCAAAATCACCGAACTGTCATAGTTATCTCGAAATAAAGCACATTAATAATCTATAGTTTAAGATGTCGCGACCTAAACTATTAATTGATAATATCGATGTTATCGATATCGATATTTTAAAATTATCGATAGCCGATATCTAAAATTTGATATAGCACACTCCTACATTGTAATACGTAAGAAATAAATTTCTTATGTAAGGAATTGTTTAATAATTCGTATTTTAGCAGTGTATTTTCAGAACTGTAGGGAATTATATAGCGCCCGTTGACTACAATGATGAATTACCATCAGACAGGTCCAATTAGACGTGGTTCACAATCGAAACGGTGCAGTAGGAGAAGTCGACTTCGTATTTCAGCGCGAGTGCAACGGGAATGCACTGAAATGGTGACCTGGATGCGCGGCAATTATTCGGAATGATTTAATACCTGAAATTGGCGGATAATAGGGTGTATTTACACGCCAATATACCTCTCAGTTCCGACAACAATATTGAGGACGTTAATATATGTTCTTGATGAATTTACATGGAGAAGACGAAGTGAAGGAAAACACGCAGGCCGCGTATTTCACTTGCGCGACGCCTATAAATTATGAAAGTAATGTGCGACATAATACCTTAAATTAATATATCTTGGACGTGTATTTTATTGATAATTTATTTTGCGGCATGTGTTGCGGACAATAAAATTCTTCTGTAAAGGTCAGCCTGTTATTATTATTATTACTGGTGCTACTAAAATTCTACCAAGGGCTGACAATTACGTGCATCAAGTATGCTTATCCAAACATAAATCATAACGCAATGAGAAACAAACTAGAACAGCTCAGAAACATGCAAAAAGAATAAAGTACTAAAAGTATTTACTAATCCTGCTCGTATATTAAATTTTCTGAATCAATCGAAAAAATATGATGAAAGAAATTAATAATTTTTGATGAAAATTTAATTCAGTCATTAAACTGAAAAACTGATGTAGAAATTAGGAAATTATGTTAATGTCAATTATTGTTAGCTCTTATTTTAGACAGCAGTTATTACTTTACGTTTCATTATTTATAACATTCCAATCTACCACGCCGTCAATTTGCTCTTGACAACACCGTGTAGTCTCTGTCATTTCATAAATTAAAAAAAAAACTGAAATATGCGATTAAATGTAAATTTGTTTCAACTTAATTTTTAATAGAATGTTTGAGATATAATGTTTACAATAAATAGCTGTTATTACTGGTACAAGTTTAGTAAACGGTGAATGGTCAGTATACCTACTCTTTCCGGCAAGATTCTGAAAAGTTTCAGCAAACTTTTCAAATTTTGCTCATCCAACGAGCTAACAATTTATCAACTAAACCATTGTAGAGACCTTTTAAACAAATAGGCCATAAACATTGAACGCAGCCCATGAACTGGATGTCCAACTAAACGTATGGCAGGGAATAATATTTTAATCTAATAATTTATTGCTTATTTTTTATCTTAAATGTTGATATTCATAATGTTACCCAACACATTATTTTCAAATACAGTAATCGTTAAATTATTATTCTTATGATATCCGCAAAACAATGCAAATAATTTTAAACTTTCCTTAACCTCAAGATTGATATAATAGATAATTACTCCTGAGAACTGTCATTGGTATTACAAAATGTTGACTAAAATGTTTTACAAAAATTAACTGAAAGGTAATTATGGTTTCTTAAACTAATATTTTTAAAACTCAAAACGATCATAAAGTAATCATGGCTAAACGATCGATTATGATTAATAAATTATGAGCAAATAAAAATCAGATTAGAATAGGTGGTGCAAAGAAAATGTATGTCTGTGGTTTAATAAAAAGTCAATAAATTTGACAGTGCAGTTTTACATTAATTAATTCAATCACAGACATTGCACCGCCTACTCTAATCTTATTTTTATTTGCTCACTTTTATTATATTACTATTAAATAATCTTTAATTTATCGTCCTCCGTTTCTCCATTTACGTTTGGACATTGAGTTTCATTTAGATTAAATTGCAATTTATTTAAAAATATATATTTAATTCAATTTATTTGAATATTTGGAATTAAGTTTTATTTTCTGTTAATAATTTTCTTCTGTTATAACTTTGCTTCAAAATGAATTATTATTATCTAATGTATCCACATAATATACTTATATTTTTCTCTATAATTATTATTTTAATAATAAAATAATATACGAAAAGTTGACATATAATTTTAATTGGTAAGGTACAACAGGTCGTTCGAAATAATAAACTTAACAACATGCGATATTTAAAAAAAAATAAGTAAAAAAATTATTAGGAAGTTGACTTTTGTCTATTAACCTCATCATGATCATATTAAGAATCTTGAACAGTAGTTTGAAATTTATCTCTGTATGCAGGGCAGCGTGGGTTTATGAGAGCCTACGGGCAATAAGAGCCAGTCTGGTTTAAATATAAAAACAAACGAAAAAAATTGAAATTTTGTGCAGTACCCCTTCCCGCCTAGGACGCATGGAATATCCATTTATCGCAAAAAAACAATGCGTAGTAATAACAGCGAGCACTTGTTTCAAATTAAGACTTGTGTTGTTATTTTTCGTAATTTTCAATAGAGAAAGTAAGTAGTCAGATACTATTTGTTTACAATGTTTTGATTTCGTATAACTAGGTTGTTAAAATATTTTATGTTTGAAAATATTTGATTTCTCGTTTATCGTTTTCTTCTAATTTTCATACCTAAAATATTAATGCTGGGGTAATTGAAGTTTCGTGTCAAAGTAATTTGTCAAATCAATTTTATTATTACATTGTTTACATTTATATTCATTTTAACAAGCCATTTCAATGCCTCGAAAGCAGAAAAATATTTTAAATACCAAAATGTTACCAAATTTCTAACTAGGACACTGTTGTCGGTAGTACTTTTCACAAGGCAACATCGCTAGTGGTCTTTTAATTTGTGAACAGAGTATAAGTTAAAGTACTTGTTGAAGTATTAGCTGCAAAAATCACTACGAAAACAATAATAAAAGTATGTTAAAGTATTTTTATTATTGTTTTCGTATTTTTCTTAGTATTACATTTTATGTTGTGTTATAAAAGAAAAGTGTATTATTTATTTTATTAACTATAGCAGTTATTTGTTAAAACAAGTTTATTTATGCAGCAGTCGGCTTGCCTTCTTTCATGGTTCTTTTTAACCCAACATATGGGCAATATGAGCCAATTTCATTTTTATTTCAAATGAATATGTTATAATTTCTGTTAATGACAGGAATGATATAGTTACGACATTTTAATAGTTTTCCTTATACGAAACAGCATAAAATTGTTGAGAGAATGCACTTTATATTTTTCAAAATATATCGATTTTTCCTTAAGTAGGTCTCATTCCCCCGTCTCCCCTAAACCTCTTCCGTACTACTTTTGTAATTTTTAAATTTTGTTACAACATGTAACTATTTTTATTTGTTTCCTACCACTGATTGTACGTAAACAGTGTAAAAAATATAAAAAATAAATTTGGTAGTTAAAAGTAAAATTGCATGATAAAATTTTTAAATATTGATTTTATTTAAATATTTTGATTTCAAGCATTACGTGATAAACGCAAGAAATACCACTCTTTACGGTATAGGTATCGCCATCTGCAAACCATACGAGCAACTACACATACAACCATTGTTTGCATATAGAGCAGGAGCAGGATTAAAACCAAAGTAAATTAAATACACGGATAATTCTAATTCTGATTTATTTTCACTTTCGCCCAAAAAGCGGTCCTCGAATGTTTACCATAAAGATTCGAAAAATTTCTTGCCGCAGTTTGGCGAGGTCTCGTGGCGCGCAAAAAAGCGATACTTTAATTTATGAATTATTTACCGGGCCGAAAATATCGCCGTCGTTTCCAGTCTAATTGGATTTAGCATTCCAGGTGACGAAGGTACATTCTACAGGTCGCGTCAACTCGTTGGATATAAGTGATTTAGAAACATTCGCGGTTGTTGAGATTAACATTCCCGCATCCTACGAAGACCGGTCCCCGTCAGAGAGCCGGGGCAGGCCGCCAGTTTGGTTTCAGGACGCCGCGCTTCTAGTCATTTGTTCAGTTCGATCTCTTGTATACATAATTAAATTCCTTATTTTACATAAATCTGCTGTACGATTTTAAATTAAAAACCGCGAATTAAAATTTCCTGATGATGTATCTCCTTAAATTTTAAATAGAAACTATGTGAAATATTGTGTGATATTCCTCAAAAAGTAAAGTGTTTATGTTAATGTAAAAACATTCATTTTTCGAAATTGCAACGCCATTTTAAAACACAACCTTGTGAAATGGTAGTGAACTGAAATTTATTTTTTTTACCTATTGAGAACTACTTCATTTTTTGAGTGGTAAAAATGGTATGACTTTTATTTAATTGGATCATAATTAAATTCATTATTAGTTTAGTCACCAAGTGCAGTGTTTTAAGAAAATTATCCAAGTACTTTTTTTATTTAGTTCCTTAATCCATTTTTTTTCATTAGTTGCAAGTAGTAAGTTTAACGAACATATTTTTTTTAACATAGTAAACTTGAAAACATTGAAAAGTACGTTTATGGAGATTACTGCACGGCATTTTATTTGCTACCCAGTCGAAAAATAACGCATAATTGAATGAAATGCTAAAAAATTCCGTCGAACATAAGACAACAGAAAACTAATTTATAAATGTATTTGCATATAAAAATTATTAATTAAAGTAGATATGTACTAACTTGTCCGATGAAAATTTGTCTCCTGATAGAGCTATCAACCGATAATGAAACGTTGAGCGATTTGCAATTTGTAAAGTATCCGGTAAAAGATTTAAAATAATTTGTTATTTAAAAATTATTATTATTACATTATCCATGTGAACAAAATTTCAAAACTTAACACTGAAACTTTATGAAGTATTGCAAATTTTACAACAGCTATTCAAACAAGCCACCATTTTGCACTAAACAATATCGTAACCGATAGAAAATCAAATATTTTGATTTCTTGAATTTCACGATTCCAAACCAAATTTGAATTTTTCCAGCACAATTCAATGTGTTGTTCTTTTTGATCGGAAGTCAGTTTATGACAACAAAGTTTTCTCACGTTTAATTGTTGATGCAAAATGTTTTGAATTTGACTCATACCAATACCCAACGTCGCCCGAATAAATTCATATGATGTCCGTTGATTTTCCTCAGGCATTGCTCGAACAACGGCAATATTTTCATCAGCAACAGCAGTTCTCGGGTGTCCTTCACGAAAGTCTTCACTAAGAAAAAACCGATCTCTTTTGAATTCGTTGAACCAATTATAAATTGTTCCCTTAGATGGGGCTTCTTCGCCAAATGCATTTCTAAGCCGATCTTCACATTGTTCAGGCATTAATGACGATTTAAAATCGTAAAAATCACAGCTCGGAAATGTTCTCTAGTCAAATTAATTTTTGAGTGAAGTTCACTCATTGAACACAAAATCTTTAGATTATGATAATTCAAAAACTATTAGAGCAAATCGAACAAACTAAACGACAATCAACTCGCAAAACATTAAAAAGTGGCTGTCAAATAAAAATTAATTTTATTTGGATACATGTTCATATGAACTTCTTTACTCAAAACGAATTATACCATAACATACATACTTTAGGTATGTATCATTCCTCCTGAAAGATCCTGCATTTATAAATTTAGCTTCAGTTTAGTATCAAAATCTATTCTTCTTGCTTAATGTTTACTTTAATTACTTCATATCTATTCTTTTGTCGTACTTGATTGATACTACAGAGATGTCCATCATCCTGTAATTGTTCATTTTAATTTTCAATTTCTTTTTAGTCTATAAACATTTTAGTTGGTAGTATATATCAGATATAGCTTTTACATTGCATGTATTAACATAATACGTTGTAATCTGTCTACCTAAATTATACAGTGACCGGCAGAAAGTTGAACACATATGGGAAACTTTCTTATTATTGATTTCTCATAAAAATGTATTCTTTATGAAAACTCCTGCATCTTCTCAAACTCAAAATTCAATATTTTTCTATTTCGTTATCTTATAATCGTTGATATTTTTAAGTTGTCCATTATAAGTTTATAACGGAATTATAAATTATTATAATTGTAAAGCAATAAAAGAAGTAAATAACGGCTTAGCTGGCAAGGAAAAGTAACTGTCGACGTACGTTTCGGTCTTATTAGACCTCATCAGGACAGTATAACCAAGGTGTAAAGTGTTGACACTTGGAGATAGAAAGCAACAAATAAAGCAACAGACCAGGAGACCGAATGCACATTTGTTGTTTTCTATCTCCAAGTGTCAATACTTTACACCTTGGTTATACTGTCCTGATGAGGTCTAATAAGACCGAAACGGACGTCGACAGTTACTTTTCCTTGCCAACTAAGCCGTTATTTACTTCTTTTATTGTTTTTTTTCCTGACGTTAACTTTTTCGTTATAATTATATAACATTCATTGTACGAGAGTAGTTTAATTAATTACCTACAGATTTTATTTAGAATATAAGAAATGGTTAAAAATAAAAAAGAGTGAAACAAGAAATAGTGTTTTTTTTTAATAATAATTTTTTAGTCTACCAAATTGTAAAAGCATGAGATATCTCATTCATAAATTACGAATATTTTAAACAGGAAGTATAAGGATGTGAATTTCTTTATTATTTTTTTTTGTAATCAATCGTAAGTGTATGTTCACTTTCTACATGAAATTTATATAGTGCAGGTGTCACTGACTTTAAGATATTTCCCATAAATCACTTTGCACCTGCACAACTGCATCATTTTTTTTCGAATGTTTTTCCAATTAAGTTACATCGAAATATAATCTGTCTTACTGCAATAGTAAAAGTGAGCTTTTTAAAATCGAACAAACATAGGTGGGCCTCGTAATTATGAATGCTATTCATTTTTGTTAGTTTTGCACTCATGTTCTTTTCTGGAAGTAGAAAAGAGTAATAGTCAGTTTTTCGTAGTTTGAGAACGGACGGTCATAAAAACTGTTAATTGCCTTAAATTGGACCGAGCTCGATACCAGTTGTAGATTTGTATCCTTTCATTTGTTGAATACATGTCAAATGCATGAAAGAAAAATATTGGCAATTAAAGTTAATCATATCCATAATTACTGCTTATTTTTCACCCTATGTTCGATTTCAAAAAACTCACTAGTAGTTACTTATTAATAGGTTTACTAAGTATGTTCTGCGTTAAAAAATTCTCATTGTATACTAATATATTAACAATCCTGAATATGTGCTTTTAATATAAATAATTAAATAAACTTCACCATCTTTTGAGGATAAAATTTTCTCAGTTTAAATAACACCGGTGATATGAAACGATTTCCTCATCAGTATTTAAGTTATAAAGTGTTCAGTTATGCGTTCGGATATCTGAAATATTAATTTCTAAAATAAATCCATTAATAAAAAGCATTCCAAAGTATTTCGTCTAATCCTTCTTTTCCACCGAATGCCTCTGGTGAGTGAACGTTTTTTTCTTGTTATTGTGTAAAGAGTTTTCGAATCTCAAATACATCTTGACATTTTTCTGCCCGAATAAACACCATTTCTAAATGACGTCTCTTATGCGGACTGCATTCTGGCTTTTTTCCATATACATATCATATGCAATTGTAACACAACACGATTTTTGATTGTGTCCTCGCCAGACAAAGCGAAATTCCGACAGAGGCCTAACGTAGGTAGAAGTCTTGTATGCTTTCTATTTGTGCATGTACCGAACTAATACCCGTCAAGATTTGACTGGCGTGAAATTTTTCGGAAATTCGGCCTCGTTAGAAATCTGATTTATTCGACTTTTAAATGAAATGGTCGCGTGAAAGACTTCAGAATGAGTGCAGAGGCTCAAAGAATCCAATTCTTATTTGCATATACAGGTTGTAGCATTTAACCGGGTTTCTTCATTAACGCCGTTCCTATTGAATATATGGAAAAATGTTTAATACAAAAGTATTATCCTTTTAAGTTCCGCATAATTTAAAATTATTTTCAAATATACAGGCTGTCCCAATTTAGCTGTACGATGTGTAACTTTGTAATTTTAAATGGAACATTCTAGGTTTTATAACAAATTTGAGCTTATCAGGTTATTTTAGGGTAAGTTTGATAAGACTTCCCTATACCCAAGTCTTATGATTTTTAAGATATTAGGCTTTGTTTACGGTTTTCGGAAAATACAGATGTAACTTTTATAATTAATATCTCATTAACGAAGAAAGTTAGAATGCAAATATTGTGGTACTGTTACAAGCTAAGTGGAAGGTATCTACAGCAGTAACAAAGTTTACTTTTCTTTAAACAGGGATTCAGTAAAACTACACAATTGAACAACAACAACAACAACAACAATTGAAGGGCAATAACTTTTGTTTTTTAAATGGAATGGTGTTATTTTTATATCGGCGTTAGATACTCCATAAAATTATCTTTCAATTAGCTATACACTTCCCTATACCAATTACTGACGGTTGAGGAGATCTTTAATATTATTTCATAATTTCTTTATTTTAACATATTAATTAAAATCAGGAGTGAGTATATACTCAAACATTTTACTTGTTTTAAGTAAAAGATCAGTTTGCTAAGTTTTTAAGTCCTGGTCGTATAAAATATTGTCAAATACATGATTATTGTTAAGGCTTGTAATAAGTTAAACAGTAACGAGAGAAATAATTTTGATTTGAATTTTTAAGTATTGTTAAGTTTCCTCAAGCGATATTGCTCAATCACACGATTAAAACAATCGCGTGGTTAACTACGTTTCATGCCCTAAGACTTCTTATACTTAAGTTTAACTTTTCTTTTATATTAAATAATAAAATGTGTATATTATTGACAAAATATTTATTAATCATATTTGAACATTACCACAACAAGTAACAAAATTAAATACTGATTTTCCAAAATAAATACGAAACCTTTGAAAACTGTAGGAACAACAAAATAATTCTAAGTTGTCTTATAATTTTAATTGACACATTAAAATGCAGGAATTATGAAATAATATTAAATATCTGCTCAACCGTCAGTAATTGGTATAGGGAAGTGTATAGCTAATTGAAAGATAATTCACCGCAATATCTGCTTTCTAAGTTTCTGCGTTAATGAGATATTAATTATAAAAGTTACATCTGTATTTTCCGAAAACCGTAAACAAAGTCTAATATCATAAAAAACATAGGACTTAGGTATAGGGAACTCTTATCAAACTTACCCTAAAATAACTTGACAACCTCAAATTCGTTATAAAACATAGGGTGTTCCATTTAAAATAACGAAGTTACACATCGTACAACCAAATTGGGACAACCTGTATATTTGAAAATAATTTTAAATTATGCGGAGCTTGAAAGGATGATACTTTTGTATAAAACATTTTTCCATATATTCAATAGGAACGGCGTTAATGAAGAAACTCGGTTAAATTCCACAGACTGTATACTTTAAGTTAATCTAATCCACAAATTTTTTGGACCAAATTGGTTACGTGAAACTCCATGAAGTGTGACCGGCTTTAATACCGAACGTACGTAAATTACATTTAATTATAGAACGATTTTACTGAATAATTAGTAATAAGTTTATTGATTGTAACGCAACGTTAATGATGGATGGTTCCCCTTAATTAAGTTGTAACAATTAATCATCCGGCGCATCAAGCAAAAGTGAACGTAAAGGCTAATGACGCCTTTACAACTAGTTTTATACACTTGGCTGATGAAAAATATAATCTCTTGACTCATCCAAAGTTGATTATAGTACTTTATTTGTGCTTAGTTGAGAATAAAGAAAAAATTTGTTTGAATGGAGGGTCATTTGTAAACGCCAAGAAGACGAACTTGTAATGTTGTGTAAGTACCTTTAAATCGGATTAAAAAAGTATTTTTCGTTTTTCATTGTATAGTTAAGAACATATTTCTTAAATGATTGAAAATATACCGGATGTTTAGTTTGTTGACTAATTTGGGCTACAGTTTAACTTCATTTTTCTAGTTTATGTCTGTTAATAGATAATAATGATTTTTTGTAATTTAATATTTATGTCCTGCATTCACAGTAAAAGTAATGTGAAACAATACCATATATTGAAACAAAAGTAAAGATAAGTAAAAACCAATTACAAATTAATGGAAATAACAAAAAACTGCACCAAACAACACATTTGGCGTGTCATATAATTTGACCTGTCATATAATATTTATTTTATCAAAAAATATTTAAATATGTGTCTAAATTTTCTCCAGCGAACGTTTACTATGTATGGTGTTATTTCAAAATCTATTCTGACTTCATTTTTTTCTCCTCTTTTCATTTTTAAATATTAAATATAAATATTAAAATCTGTTTTTTAATATATCTATTCTGACTTCATTTTTTTCTCCTTTTCTTATTTTTAAATATTAAATATAAATATTAAAATGTGATTTTTAATAACTACTTATTACTTTCAAGTTGTGGTGATTGGTATATATTTACAGACGTTTAAGTGGGTGTTAATCTGTTGCAATCATAGAGTAAGTTGAAAATTTGCTGCTGGTTTCATAAGTCGTATTAAGCTTGATTTGTAATCATCCAAGATAAACTTACTGCTGTCTTATACATTGAAACAATGTTGCAGACTGTATTGTATCTTGTCACAGTTACAGGTTCCAGTTTTCGCATGGTGCATATTCATAAAAGGACATATGCATCAGATTTTACAACACACTTCCTGTAAGATTTCAAATTCAACCAATGGATTGAGCTATTTTAAACTCAGTTCTCCATCCAATCGGACATGTTTGAAACATGAAAATATTTCACGAACTCCTATATGCTCCATATTTCATTTAAAGTTGATAAGAGCTCTAACTGAAAACTGGATTAATAAAACGCAATAAGAACTTCAAACACTTGAGCTCCTTCATTTTAATTAAAAAAATTAAGCTTTGAAACTCATGTCACTCATAAAATTGAATTTATACGTAAAAGTTATCCTACTTTTTAATGACTTTTTGTAATGAGTATTAAAGGTAGGTATAAAAGTTTTAATAATTTAGAGGGTAGTGTTGTTATTTGTGAAGTTCTTGAAAACATTATAAAGAAAAGCAAAAGGAGTATGTGACCTTTTACAATATTCGAATTTCTCAGATTAAAGCTCTCTATTTTTATAATACACCGCTCAAAAAATTACGGAAATGCTTGTTCTAAGTCAAATATGTACTTTAATAAATTAACACATATAATCTTCACAATTCTTCTTGAGGTATTCTTTCTCACTTTACAATCAGTGCTTCTGCTGAGTGTTTTACAGTTAATATTTGGACGCTTGTGAACAAGTTTTTCAAATCTGTCTCACAAGTGCTTGATAGGATTAAGGCCAATCCATATCGCAAATCTGGAAAACTAGGGCAATATGCGGTTTTGCGCTCTCCTCCATTGCTGAATTAACACGAAATCAACTCCAATGTAGCAGGTACCACATGGTCTTGTAAAGCTCTGTTCACACATTGGGCTGCATTCAGTTTTACAGGTCTGTTATTTCTTCTTCCACCCCAAACCATAAATGAACTACCGCCGAATTTCTCAATTTCCTGCACAGTGGCTCAGGAATACCGCTCATCTGGGCGTCTGTACGCATGTGCCTTATCAAGACAAGAAGAAAGACAGAAACTGGATTCGTCCGTAAAGAGTATTGATCTCCAAGGTCTTCTCAGTCTCAGATTTACTTCCCGCCATCTGTTTCTAACCATCTGGTCAGAAACATCAACCCCATCAGCTCTTCAAAAATCTGATGATCTTTTGTTGTGCATGTGCGTTGCCTTAAGCAGGAAAGGACAAAGTAGCGGTCTTGATTTGCACGGTTTTTCGTTTTTGACCGTGTCCAGTATATTTTATGTACTGACCTGTATCTCTATATTAATTTCATAATCCATTTATTTCCTTAATTCAATTCCACAGTCTTATTCCCTAATCCAATTCCGTAATCGATGATACAAGGGCAAACATTCAGATCTCTTGCCACTTGTCGCACAGATTTTTTCATATCTAATAAAGTCACCGCACGAGCAAATTCTGTCTCGTTCAGGGACCTTTTTTTGACTTATCGTTGATAAAACTTTTGTTTGCTTTCATTTGTCACTAATTTCTAAGCTTACTTCATTTACCGCAGCTAACAACATTCACTTGAATTCGTTTTTGTTTTTGTACAGGTATCACATTTCAAGTGTTGTTTAAAAATATCTAAGAACTCAATTTCTTTTTGTGTTTCAACCTCTTCTTAAGAAATTTAACTGCCAAGTAATATCAGTTTTTTTTTATAAAACACTTATTTAAAAAGCTTTGAAACTATAAAAAAAGCGTTCCCCTAATTCTTTTGAGCAGTGTATATCAGCATGATAAATTTCAGAAAATTATTTTGTTATTGATTTCTATGAAGTAGCCAAACGAATTTAGAGTGGGAAATGAATGTAACAGTGATGCGAAGGTTCGACCCACCCTCAGGCGTAGTTTGATCAACTTCTCTGCAATCATTTGTTCGACACGGGTGCCAACAAATCCAGCCGCCGTGGCTTTGTGCTGAACTACAGCGAACTCGTCTCGACGCCGAACGCACAACACGTGCTCCCAACAGAGACGCTTCGACAAAAAGCCGAAAAGGAAAAGCGGTTTCCGTCGGTGTGCGGTTGTAAAATGGTGCTCGACGTTAGAGAAATGGGATCTTTTGTTGCCACCAGGTGAACGGGGAAATCTGTAAATGAAAATGTTATCGAGTCTACAAACTTGGATGGGGTTTTGGCTTGTGTTGGGATTTGTTACGTTTGAGGCTTTTGTTGGAACTTTGGAATCCTGTGGTTCTGCAAATTTAAAATTGTTTTAAAAAACAATTTCGTAATATACGCAGATGCAACTACTGTTCACATCAAACTGAAAAAGTTGTCCGAATAACTGATTAAGCTCATTTAGTTTTTAAATAAAAATTCTCCTTTGCCTGTTGTTCCCAAAAAGAAATTATTTAAAATAAATGCTTTCTTCAGTTTCTATAAATAATTTAATTGCTTTAATTGTATAATCCGTCAGAAAATTTCGTAGTTGATTGAGTTTATTTTTCGGTGAAATATTATTAGATTCTTTTAAACAGACTAGGATTAGATACCCTGAAATAAGTCTAATAATATTTTCTCTGGACATGTAAGGCTTGTCTTGATGTCCTTGCCTTGACGTTTCAAAGACGGTCAGAGTTTCAACTCTGAAGTACCGCTGCGTAAAAAATAAAATAAATTTAAAAAAACGATCCTATTGTTCCCACTGGATTGCTCGCAGTTGTTATGGGAAAATTATAAAATCTATTTTTCTTCTAAATTAGCGGTTTTTGGTGAGCTTCGGCGAATGTTGGCGAGTCCTGACGATTTTTGTGAGCTTTGGAGACTTGTAGCGAATCTTAACGTCCCTCAAGTCCCACTGAAGTCCTTACGACTGGTATATAGAGTGCTTCGATTTGATGTCCACTTTCATCTCGAAAGGATGCTATGTTACCACCAAACCAAACAGGACTCGTGTTATTGAAAGCACTGGCCGAAGTCTAGAGGAGTTCAAACGTAAAATTCGATTTGATGTCCTCTATGGTTTCGAAAGACATCCTCCTGAGAACTCTAAGCAACAGCCAAAAGTCACTCAAAGCGAGTTTTGGAGAGTACGGTGTGGTACGGTGGTTGAGTAATAACTAAATAAATTGAGTAATAACTAAAAAAATGTGTTTCTTTAAAGAAAGTGTTATTGTGAAAAAAATGTTTGTTCATTGAGAACTGTATTAGGAAAAAAGTTGCAATGTAAAAATATTTTCAAATTTTTTTTATTATCAGTAGTCATTGGTGATTTCAGGAACGTGAAAAATAGATGTAGTACATATGGATAGATATAGATACGTTTTTATGTTAAGTTGCATGTTGCTGTTCCTAACTTTTAGTTCTCAACGAATGATTTATTTTACGATTATCCACTTACATTTGTAATTCTTGAAATTTTCAACAAGCATTTTATTCCTGATATCAATTGAAAAATTTATTACTATAACGTAGTGTCGTAACAATATAACTTGGTGAATTACAAAAAATAATGATAATAATAAATATATGTATACTTCTTCTAATCATATTCAATTGAAAAAAAATTAAGATCTTTTACGATGGACAAAAAATTTATGTTTCAAAAAATTTTTAATTATGCCAAATTATTTATAATACATCGAGGGCGTCATATCAGAAGGGCGTATCAGCATAGGATTATAATGGCGCTTACGTCCTTCTGATATGAGGCCTCGATATGTATCTACATAAAATTGTTAAACAGAAAGAGAACAGTATATAAACACATTTTTTAACATACATATTTGGCTTGGGCGTCTCACAAAACCATTTTGTTTAAATTCAAGTGAACCAAATTAAACATGTTATTTATCAACTCTGTCTCATTTCACTGTGATCGTTTAACTTATTGAATTTAGAATGACCGTATTCATCAACATCTGAAATTAATTACAACCTGAGAAGGTACGCACGGTTCGGACAAGATGACGTTGTAGACTCACAAAAAATACCTTCTCATTCTCTCCATCTAACTAAAGATCTTGAAGGGTAAAGCGTTAGTGCCGGAAACATATGTTAACCTGTTATCAGGTTTCAATCAGGCGTGTACTTAAATGGATGGTACGTAATTATCGATTTATCGTTCTTTCGCACCCAATTACCTTATTTTCTGGTCTATAAATCATAATTAATTTCGAGATACGGATATTAATAAACCACTACTTTAGGATTGCAATTCGCAGCGAACGTATTTGGGATTCTCAGTTTCGTGTAATTGTGTAATGAAAGATTCATGTCTTGATTATGTGGTAAAATTATCAATCGATTTTTCAGTGAGTTCTCCAGTAAGTAAAAATTCAAACGAACTGCTAATTAGTGGCAAATATTACTTACAAATAATTACCACGATTTGAATTTGAAGATAAGGTGAGTTAAATTATGCACATATTATGAGAGCTTCCTGCTCAGCAGTGATTATATAATAATTACAAATCATTATTTTTTCACACACGTGTAATATATAACATCCTAATTGCGATAGATGCGTTTGTTCTTGGGACACTTTGCATAAATAATGGTGTTTAATTGTTACACGCAGTAAACTAAATGTAGCTGGCTAGTTACCTGGTGGAACGTAGTAATGCATGCTACGATGGCTATAAACTGGAACTAAGTACATGTTGCATAATGGCTGCCGGCCACTTCCGGTGCCATAAGGGCGGTGCTGTTTACATGTGTACAACAGTCCCCATATCGGACCAACAGGACATCGTAATTTTGCTTGCGTGTTACAATCGCTCTCTTACTACGTGAAACACATAAAGTTGAACGACATAATTCATGTAAGCACTGAATTTCGTGAATAAATATTATGTATGCACTTAAGTTTTTCTTGCTAACTAAGTCTGGAGTAATTAATATTAAATCATTGTAAAAAATTCAAAAATTATTATAGAATTGTAACACGCAATATAGTAATTGCTTTACTATAAGTATTCCTTTTGTTTGACATGCTGTGTTCAATTTCTTTGAATTACAAAACGTGTTCATTATTAAAAGATATTAATAGCTGAGAAGCCATTGTTTTGAATACATCGGTACGATTACAGAAAAAAAATATTCCAAAAAAGTCCTTTTTTGTTATGCTTATGGAATTTCTTTAATTTCTATGTTTTTTCCTTAAACAAATATTGCAGCCTTTAAACTATTTATTCAATTATTTTCGGTTGAAAATTATAGGTTGCCAATCCCACTTAAAGAATCGCAAAACAAGGATTAATCGTCGACCTGATTCGACGTCGCAATAAAATTAACAACGGCTGCTGCCACACACATCTGATTTCTCTCCGTCCTCGCATGTTATCGGGTCCAACACCGATGGTTCGCGGGCCGAACTCAATCAAGCTGGACTGAACGCATGCGAAACAATAAAATTTTTATCTGATGTCGCCCACATTTCTTGCCGAGTTTTCCCGAACGCATCGCGTTCACCAGGAGGACCTGTTTGTCTGTGGCGAGCTTTATTCTGTTTTTATGGCGGGCTCTACTATTTCGTTTCATAAAGAGAAAATACCGTAAATGACTATTAAGGGGCTATTAAGAACGCTAAACACTCGGCTCGCATCTTGTCTGTTCTCGACAATCTATTTCCATATCGGAAAATTTTTTATTATTAATTTTTTTCAAAAACTTTTTGCGCCAATAGTTTGTGTATGTTCAATAACCAAATATAAATAAGACAGATCCGGTGAGCAATTCTTAGTGTGGCTAAAAATGGTACCTATTTAAAATACGAAAATTAAAAAATAAATTGTTATAATTTGGAATTGTTCGACATAGGCCTAGTTGTTCAAACATTTGAACCATGGTTCATCTCTGAACTTGGTTCTATTACCATAGCAACATTTGTAAAAGCATATGCTGTTTTAATGATAGAACCAAGACCAGAGTTGAACGATGTTTTAGCAACTGGCCCTTAGCCAAAATTTTAGTAGGATTCGATAAGTTATTGCAAAATGTATCGCTTGGATTTCAAACAAAATTTTCAGAGGCACAATATTTCAAGAAAAAGAAGATTTTTCATTTTCTCAGTTTTATTCAAGATGTGAAGCGGTAAATGGGCATTTGGTATTTATCTCTCACCAGTAGTTAGCTTACTCATTTATGTCCATAAAAAATATTTAAAAGAATCAAATTTACTCTTAGGTCCTTAACTGTTGCATGCACAAGAAAATTGGAGACGATTTTTCACGTTTATGGTGCAAGGCTCGTTTTACATAAAATTTTGTGTTCTAATTTTTGATTTCTTGACAATACAATTCTAATAACCACAATTTAGCCTAAGCAGACCGAAAATTACAAGAATTTCAAGCACTTTTTAATTTGGATCCGTTTAATATCCATACTTAAAAAATCAACATTATTCGTAGTAGCTTTGAAATATTTAATGTCGATTTTATAAGGACGGATATTAAACGGATCTAAACTAAAAAGTGCTTGCAATTCTTGCAATTTTCGATCTCCTTAGGCTAAATTGGGGTTATTAGAATTGCATTACCAAGAAATCAAAAATGATACAAAATTTTATGTAAAAAATAAAAAAAAATTTCCCATATGGTGCGAACTTTTTGGCGGTCACTGTATAAGGATCATTTGTGGTATTCTCTCTTTATAAACTGAATTCCTAGAACCTCGGCGTAAAAACTAAATAGAAATTGGAGAGCTATAACTATTAATTTTCAACAAATTTCGGATAAAAGAAAAAAAATCTGTCTACGCTAAGTTATAAAGCGGCAGAGTGGTTACACTGCCAGCTAATTACTGATCAGAAACACTGTTTCGCAGCTATTGTTACAACTAATGTAATTTTCATAAGAGAAGAGCTCTGCGTCATAAATAAAACGCGTCTGGCGTTGCATAACCAGGCATAAAAAGCATAATTCCATCCTTCTTTCTTAGACACCGTTGACAAAGAAGTAATACTGAAATATTTGTCGGTTGTAACCTCGGCGATTAATGACGCAGAGGTCTTCTCTTAAGAAAAATACTTTAGAAATATTTCTACTTTCAATTACGCAGTAGAGACTGTTTGATGGGCTTGGTTAAAATGCCAAGATTACACTGGAGAAAGAAATATAATTTTTTGCGGCATAAGGTTTGTAACGAATTCGGTACACACACTAGTTGCAATTGCCTGTGGTATAATTAATTTAGTTGAAATTGGCTCTACTTCCCTTTATAATCACATTTTGAAAAAGAACAAGTGGTTGGAGTTGGAGATGCACAGAAATTAATCATCATTTGAATAAAGTTAGCATGTGTCTCTCTACTAAGCATCTTTAAAATCCGACAGAAATGTCATATTTATGTAAGTAACAGCCCCAAATCACTCTCATTTCGTATCAGCAATCCCTTTATGACTCGGACCATAATGTTGCACCATGTTTTGGCAATAGGAGCTGAATAAGTTTATAATGTGGTGTGATTCATTAATGGCCAATTGAAGGGTTTCATGCAAAAGGTCCCTAAGTTGTTTTTACCTGTTTTAAGATAATTAGGAGGACTCTTGTACAACATCGGACTTTTTACGCGAAATATGTCAATTATGTACAAAATAACGATATGAGGATTCAATTACTTAGAGACTTCATAAGCAAATGTTAAATATAACAATCGAGAGTCGTGCAATTCTACAACAGATGCAAACAGAACAAAAATGCCAAAAGTCTGTAACATAAAAATGTCACTTTATAAAAACCACTTAAATTTAAGCTCAGCTTAAGTGTTTGGTGCAAATGGCCATAAGTCTTATAAATGCTAGTTGCATTGTTACACTATTCATCAAATTTAACCCCTGACTATTATCTATTTCCGAAACAAAAAAAGTAATAAAAAGGAAGAAGTTCTCGTCAAATGAAACAGTAATGAGTACCGTGCAAGAGTCGTTTTCAGACCAAGGTAACAATGTTTTTTGAAAGTGCCTAGAGTTAAAAAGTGATTATATTAAATAAATAAAAATTTGTTTTAAAATACAAAAACGTTTTCTATGTAAACGTCCCTTTTCACGCTCATGCAATTTGCGCAAATGTGCTCGTGCACGCTAATTTGCACAAGGATATCGTTGCATGAAAACGTAATTTTTTAGCTTGCACAAGTCAAAAAAGTTTGGCAAACTGCATACATTTGCGCATGCAAATTTGTATGCACAAATGCTTGCACAAATTGCTTGAGCGTGAAAACAGAGCATTAAACTAAAAATTTATCAAAATATCGTGAATTAAATAATATAAACAACATTTTCTCCAAAATATAATGGTCTGTTTTGACGCTCAAGCAATTTGCGCAAATGGATTTGTGCTAGCATTTGGGCAAACAAATTTGCTTGCGCAAATGCATGCAGTTTGCCAACCTTTTTAGCTTGTGCAAACAAAAAAATACGTTTTCATGCAACGATTTCATTGTGCAAATTTGTATGCACAAGCACATTTGCGCAAATTGCTTGAGAGTGAAAACGGGCCATAACACAAAGTATAATCTATTCATTCACTATTTGTTGGCACAGTATGCCGCGAAAGTCTAGTGAGAATGTGGTACTCATATATGTAACTAGTAGTGTTTTCTGCTGACTCCTTTTTACACTCAGTGCAAATGTTATTTTCCACTGGTATTTTACATGTGCACTTTTTAAATGTTTTGTTTTTCACTGGCGCATGAGCACTCATAAATGTCGCACCGAGTGCACAAAAAGTGGCCCTCGCTATAAATCCCGGTGGCAAGTACTGCACCAAATCCAAATATGGTGGGAAATTTTACAGAATCTAAAATTGTTTAATGGAAGAGGCATCAACGTCATCCAGCGAAGAGGAGGCAAATATCATAGCACATTATAATAAAAGAAAAAAGCAAAGAATAACAAATTATGTGAACGTCATAAAAATTAATCTGATGAATAGGTTGTAAATAGCTATTTTTGTATTAAGGGCGTGAAGGGGGCGATTTTGGCCCGCAGCGGGATTATAAGACGCAAAGGCCAAAATCGTCGTTCACGCCCGAAATGCAAACAAGATTTTTTGTAATATCGTTTAAATCCACCTTAAAACTTTAAAAAAATAAATGGCACGATTCGTTCTCAAAAATCATGTTGTTACGTTGTTGGTTGCTAATGTGATGCAAATAAACATGTTAGTTTTTTAGGTTTTAGGGCGCAAAAGGCACTATGTCATTTTGATACGATTTTACAAAAACGTATTTTATTATGTAGTAATACTTTTCAATTTTTCCCAAAATTTTAGTATAGTTTTCCTTTAAATATAACCTTGAAACAGCGTGCAAATGCATAATATTTGAGACGTGTCCTTGAAATTTCACACAAACAAGTATAAATTATGGTATTTTAATTTTTAAAAATCTCTGTGAAGGATTCCTACATAACAAGAAAGCTTTATGCAAAGTGTGATGAACTTCAGCATAATTTTAGAAATTAAAAAAACGCAAAGAAAGTTCCATAATAAAAAGAAAAATTAGCGTGAGGTCCATGGACAGAATAAGATTAGCATATTGAATACCATCATACTACAATATTTCATACAAAAGATTTGCGTGAGGCTTCTGCACAAGAATGATGTATTTTACACATCAACATAAGAAATAAAATCAACTGATACAGCAATTATTTCCTCTTCTGAATCTTTACTTTCAAGTAAACATTAACATTTTTAAAAAATGAAAGTTTAGATTTGTCTTTGGGTTACTATGAAGAAGACGTGAGGTTTCGTTAAATGTTTAATGCCGAAATATGTCGGCATTAAACATTTAACGAAACCTCACGTCGTCTTAGTAACTCAAAGACAAATCTAAACCTTCATTTTTTAAAATTTTATGGTTACTAATATCAATCATGGAACAACTTACCAAAATTAACGTTTTTATTTAAATTTTGAAGTTCATTCGTTGAGCTGTATATTTTCGTATCCATTCATTTTTCATAATGCTTAATTTATTAATCAAAGTAATTGCTTACACATTTCCTAGCACTTTTCAAAACCTTTTTCAAAAGACGATAGAAATTCTTAATAACTCTTTATGAAAACTAGAATTTAAAACATAGGGAAGGTTTTCTTAATAAATAATAATAAAATATGTTTAATGTTAGTTTAGCTGATAAAATAGCAATAAGATTCTCACAATATTTTTCTTTTTTTTTAATTTGCGAATTCATTTTTTAAATATTACCTAATTACGTTATTACTGTTCTAGAATATTTTTGTATTTGTATAGTTTTAATTTTTTTTATAAATTTCTGCAATCACTGTTTAAGATACTATTTATTATAATTAAACCCGATTCTTGTCCGTGGTGCGTAAACGTAAATTTATGAAAATGTGTTACTTCATGCAAATTTCAGAATTTTATCTCGTAGATGTTATGGTAAGCTGCACATCATTATCCGCCGAGGGGCTACTTATAGTGAAAACGCATAATAGACGACTGTCCTTTTAAACATAAAATCTAGCTTAATGTACGCAACACCTTCGTGTCATTAAAAAAGCATTAAATGATATTAAAACCGAATTAAAATGATAAATGCATTCCTGAAGAATGCAAATAACCTATCCTACAGGCGTGTAATGATTATGAAAAGCAGCTCCACTCACACATGCAACGTAGTACACAGATTAGCATTTGCCGGCACGTTTTTAAAATTAAAACAACATTAGAATTTAAAGCCAAAGAATAGTAGATTATGTTAAATTTAAGAAATTCTGTACTGAAAATTTTCTTGCAAAGTTATTGTTCATTAAGATGTATATATTGCGTTGTGCGTGTAAGTAGCCGTCTGATTTGAAAGGCGCAGTTTTGCATAATTCAGAAGACAGCTCCAATTTAATATGCATGCAATTACCGTTTTTTTCTGAGATTTATTTTTATGTTTGCTTACAACGTGAATATTAAAACTAAATTAAAGTTTGAAGAGCCTTACATGCAAAATTAAACGTTTTTACATCAATTTCCAACCAAATTTGGCGAAACATAATCAAATCAAGTGAATCGTAAATTTAGCTACACAAATTTCTTATGCCATTTTTTTCAGAAGAAAAGACTTGCTCTTATACGCGTGTAGGATACGGAACATAAAACTGGTAAACAGTAAAAAATAAAAAACTAACTTCAACAACACTAGAATTGAGTATGTCCCGTTTATTTATATTTTCGTATTTCAGAAAAACATAAAATATGAAACTGCAATTGTAATAAAACCTCATGTTCAACAAGATAGGAGAAAGTATCAGTAATTTCAAAACTTTCAAATTAAATGAAAGTCCTACTGATTGTAGTCTTACACATATTTCATATTTCTAAACCAAAATTTTGTGTACATGTTTCTCCAAATGCTGCCAAATTTTATGGAGCGTAGATTGTGTATCCCTTATAATTTACAAGATCCTCTAGTGGGCCTTTAATTAATTGTAATCCTACCTACGTTATCAGGTAGCTGCTGTTGAGAATACATTAGAGTATACAAAGAGGCCTTTAAAAATTAGAATTCATTTCCTTATTCTGTAACTCATACCGACATCAGTATATAGATATGCGTTGTATCTAAGTACTAATTAATTAAAGTACGTCACTTTACCCCTTTATTTATGAAATATTTTTGACCAATTAGTACAATGGAAATCGTGGGCGTATCTTTTCTAAACCCGGGCATATTTAAAATAATATGTACCTATACAAATAATTATTAATACTATTAATAATAATTAACAGATGTTTAGCAGTAGGTATAGATATATTGGCTTTAAAAAAAGCGTAACATTTTTTAAGTATTTGAAAACAAAAATTGCAGTCTTCTAAGATGCTGATGTCCAAAACTTTCAATCACTTCTCTTGTAATTGATTGCTCATTATTCTGTAAAAGCTCTTGATGAATACTCATCAGACATAATCCTGATAATCGATGGTCGACCATAGTAGATCGCAACCAACTCTTCTTAGCCTTGGTTTATCAAACACAAGTTAACTTTAACTTAAAGTTAATCTCCAGTTAATTACCATAACAACAATTGTCTATTGTCTCTATTATAAAATTTCTAATAACTGTTATTTTTTTTCGCTCCGAATATTAACCCCAGGCAAATGCCCGGCCTTGCTCATAGCTGGCTACGCCCATGATGGAAATGCGTTGTATCTAAGTACCGATTGGTCAAAATATGTTACTTAACGATTGTCGTTCTATAACGATGTTGTTATGAATTAAAAAATAAAGTTGTTATGAATTAAAAAATAAAGGGGTTGCGCCCACTTGTATAAAGGCAAGTTAATTTTGACTACCGCTTTGAGTTTTATCTCATTCTAATTTAAGTTTCAAGTAAACTTATTGATTTCTCCTGGCATTCCTGCGTATAAAGAATCTTCTCAAATTTTCTTGTTCCATAGATAAATTCTTGTGCATTAGGTTTCAACTGCACAGAAAAACCAAGAGAATAGATTTGCATTCAGACAACTGTGTCTCAGAAACTACTGAAGATAATAACTATACTTATACAGGGTTATTCACCCACACCGGTCATTAAAAGTTTTCAAGGAAGAACGATTTATTAGACCTGAAGCTCACCACTCGTTTTTTTGTTTATTAGATTATAAAAACTTTATTATGTACAGCTGTTTTAAACGTCGTTGGGGATATACGTACAGTTTCTAATTATTTAAGAATCGAATTCAAAATGAAAAGAATGCGTACGGTAGAAAGAGGAACGATTTACAAGCAGTGCGCAAAAAACCCAGGATGTGGAGTTATAAATGCGTCTTGAATTTCTTAAACTTTTAATAGATTTGTGTTAATAATTCCTCACACACAAAACGAAATTATAATAATTAGCATTCGAAACAGATTACGAATTAGTTTACTGATTTATGTGTTTACCTGTCAGAGCATTTTTCAAATATGAGAAATACAAAATGCAACTATTTGCTGTTTCCATGGCTATATTAACAAAATTAAAAATATTTCAAGTAACAAAATTGTAAATTTTTATGAATTAAATCTAAAAAAATATCTCATAATTCAAAAATTGTCAAAGATGCTAATATTGATCGATGCAGCATTTAATTGCACATACGATGGTGTATTAAAATATTGGTCGTTCCATTTGAAAAATAGTACTTTCCTGTGTTTGCGTTCGTGGAGAGGTATATTTTAGATAGCCTGTAGCTAATAGATTATGGTTAGGGAATTTTTAAGAGCCTTAAAGCCTCAACTATAATATCAGTTATTACAAATAAAATTGCTTCAATAATAGCTGTGATATAATTTTTAGAAAATCAGATAGCAGAATCCATATTTCTAAGAAAAGTCAAAATATCTCAAAAATGATGCAAATAGGGAAATGTATTGCAATTTTACACATTTCTACATATAAAATTCAAAAATAAGATAAAAATGTAGCATCCCATTTAAAATAAGCGAGTTGATAGAGATTTTCGGTATAACCGGAAGTGACTGTAAGTTATTTTGTTTTATTTGAAAAGTTCCCTTTGAAATATATCGTCTCCGTAACTTTCACATTTCTATCTAAACCTCTTCCTTGAAAACTTTTAATGAACGGGTTGCGTGAATAACACTGTATAAGCTTTTTTTAATAATGACCCATATCCTGATGAGACCCCAAAGAGGGCCGAAATAGCTATACAGAATATGCTCGTGGGCCTCACTGTAATCCAGCCGACTTGCAGCAAATTTTTTTTTGCAAGTTTGATGACACGCTATTGTCCTCACTGGCCGCCATCTCGTGCGTGATAGCTCATTGGGCAGCAGTATTCGTTGCTATTTGCTATCCACGGCACAATTTACAGGTCAGAAAATGCTCGTGCTGTGTCGCGATTTTGTGACATGACCTGTACCATCATATCTCAAAATGTTTTCCTCGATTTTGACTCATTTTGTATATGGCGAATGAAAAAGATCTTCAAAAAGTAAAGGAGTAGAAAAGTAAACTCGTATTCTTTCACGACAAAAGATTACAAACATTTCATTGTTCTCAGTAAGGCAATGATTCGGAAATTGGGTGGAAAACTTAGTTAATATTTGTTTACATCGAATTTTTATTTGATTGTCCCGTCCCTATGGTAGATTATGAAGAAAGAGCTCACTCTGATAATAAAAAAATATAGATTTTGTTAAGGAAATAAGTTTACTTTACGCGCCCGTTATGCACCGGTAGAAGAACGAAACTTGACGCGTGACACTTAGGTGCATTAATATTTTAAAATTTGTTCTTTTTATGTTCGACAAGAATAATTACAGAATAAGCGGCGCTAATACCTTGATAAGGAACAGAACTTTTATTGTATTTATTAAATTTTATTTGCAAATTTAAATAATGTTTTGAAAATAATTAAAATAATTATATAAAAGTTAATGCAAATTCCAATGTACCTTATTATTTTTTCTAAATTTATTGCTGTTTCCGTAAATGTCTATGAAGGAAACCTAGAAATGAAATGAAATTTGTGTCAATATTATTACACCAGCACAAATTCCGTAATGCATTCGCAGATACAACAAGGCATAATCAAGCGAATTTATTAATTTTCGCATAAATTTGCGGCACGCAGGGGCCGCAATAAAAACACGAATGTGTTTATTTTGAATTCAAGCGAATCGATGCACCAGCCTCTATAATTTCGCAATAAAATGTAATGAATTTGATTCAATTTATAAGCGGCGCTCACACAACGGTATGGGGTAAAATATATTTCCTGCGGACCGTGCTTTCGTTCATAAATTCGTTTGGTTAAGTAGGCGCTGTTAAATATTGATGTAAGAATCAGAGGCGAGAACTCGAAGACCCAGCGTTCGATTCCTGCCAATTAGTGGCTGTGGTTTGACAGTAATGAAGTTCAGGAGCAGGTGTCCGTCGACTGTATTTTCGATTCTGAAGTACTCTTATGGACAAAAGTAATGTATAATTTATAAAAATATTGAGACGAGTCTTGAAGGAAAGAGATGAATTTACCTTTATTATTAAAGATCAAAAGAACAGACAGATCAAAAGAACAACGTTACATTCGCTTGTCATTTCGACAATCCAATATTATAGAGCCATAGAGATTTTGAATTAAAACTTAAATCTATTAATTCATTGACCACTCGAGTGTGACTATGGAATAAAATAAGCAGAAATTACATGTCATCTGATTTTTAGTTATTACCATTCCCACAAATAAAATTGAATCAATCCACGCCACTAAAATAAAAAGATGATCATCAATTAATATTCTATTAATTTCAATTTAATTTTTATTAATTTCTGTTAATAATTTGTTGGCTTTCGTAATAATCTGCTTGAGTTTTGAATACTTTTAATAGTTGACATTTTGACTTGAGACGCAGGTGCAACGATGCACCGGTTTTGCTTTTTTCTGTTTCTACGCATGTATTACTTTCGATATGTTCTCAATTGTAAAAACTGGTTGAAATTAATGCAGTAGGGATTTGAACCACTGTTAACAAGTAGAATATACCGGGCATGAGACAATTCGAAATATTCATCGCGTCTTATTATGGAAAGCATACTTGTTCGTATTAAAATTATTTACATTCCATACGAACAAGCTGCATTCGAAGATGTAAGTAAACAATCTTCTCTTTAAGACTGAGATCTGGATATTCAAGGTGAATTACTTTTTGGAAAGTAAGTACATACATACACCAAAGCGTTTTAATAATTTAATAATTCTTGTGAAGTTACAAAATAATTTCAAAATAAATAATAATTGATATTATTATATTATTATAATTAGTTGCATAAAATTTTTACACATTTTTAAGTAAGTTGAGTACATTAAGGAGAGTCTGTTGTTTTTTTGAGCAGTCCATTAGCATTTCACTTAGTCATACGATATTGGCACTCGTTGATCGTTAAGAGTTCAAGAGCACGAAAATTAAATTAAATTAACATAAATTACAAAATAAGCGATGTCCGAACCAGTACTCATTAAAAAGAAACTTGGAACAATACATCAAGCACACCAGTTAATGACGCAGCCAGAGCAGCTCATTTAGCCTGCTTCGAAATCGCAATCACAAAAACAAAGGCGATCAATTACTATTGCAAAATTGTCCCCCTAATTAAGAAACAGGCAATCGATTATATGAAAATATTCCTTCAAGTTCTTCGACGAACTACACATTTTCAATTAGCGCGGATAAGATGAATGTCTAGGGCTTGTCAAGATGGTATAAATATGGGCGATCACACACGAAGCGAGTATGGTAGTTACATCTCTCCTAAAATATTTTATTAATCACATGAAAATTTCTTATAGAAAGTCTTACCTAAAAACAGTAGAAAAATAAAAAATTATAACTTTGTTAAAATTTAACTCTTTTGGTACCAAAAGACAAATTTTATTTTAAAAAAATCAATATGCTCTACTAAAATTCTGTTTAAAAAATCTAACAATTTTATTTTAATACGTATTTGATGTTTTAAAAAGATGTTATTTTCTACCATACTAAAACCGTCTACCAGATCTTACTAGCTTATATTTGGTTATCGAGTTGTACTTATTTAGACTAAACTTTTCAAGAAAATAATGAATAAAACTTTTTTATAAATATAATGCTTAATCCGTTCCATCATACTTTGTATTTATTGTTATATATACCTTTTTGTCATATTTTTCTTGTTCTCGATCTTAGTTTTATTTTTCTAAGCATTTAATCTTCCTTTTATATACAAAAAATACCACTTATATGCAAAAACCAAAATGTTGCTATATAAAAATGAATGAATATTCAATAAAACAAAAACCTCAACTCATAGTAATTACCCTTCAAAGGAAAACAAGAGAAGAATATGCATTTCTTAAATGCGAAGCTTTTTCCTGACTATAATTGCGTGTTGTATTTATAGTAACTCATAATTTCCTCCTATACGAACAAATACACTAACAAACATTATCTTATGTAACACGAAATGACGTTAATAATAGCAATTGGAGATTTGAATTGCAAAGTGATGGAAATAATACGAGTAATCGTTTCCACTAAGTAATGTGTTTGTGCATATGCAAAATTATCGACGCGTCATGCATACCAGTGGGTTGGCATTCCTGTCGCAGATGATCCTTTTTTGAAAAAGAAACCGCTTGTAATTATAGAGTTTAGTGTGGTTCTTTGAAGTCGATTGTGAAGCACGTAACGATTAGGGGCAGTTAGCAATCATTAGTTTATGATGTGTGTACAGTTTTACAGCAACGTCAAATGCGTGTTCCCCGATTTAACTGTCCGTCAAGAATTAATTTAACAAGTTAAGTAAGCCGTTGTCCTTACAAGGAATTACTAGTTAATTAATTGAGAATATTTAATTTTCTTCATTAAATTGATAAAGTGTAGCTGTAAAAAGTGCATAGCACATTAGTTACTTGTTTATTTTCTAATATACTTAGGCCCGATTTTTTTTCCACGATTGTAAAATTGGGCCTTAGCATGATATAGTAAATACATGTAAAAATAAAATTTGAGTTGTAGTTCTGTATTGCGAGTTCTTACAGAATTAATTACTTTTTCGATGTACCTATTCTTTTCAAAGTTTTTATCTTTATTTTCCAAAGCTATGTTACCTCCCTTTTATTAAAAGTTGTTAAAATCTATAAAAGTTATATGGATATCTTATATTCTACTCGATATTTCTCTATCAATTGTTCCATTGTTGCCTCCGTTTTGAAAATCCTGGATAGGTTTTAAACATTTCGTTAATGACTGTTAATGAACTGGATGAATTAGTGGCTTTAGATATAATTGGAAGAAAAATACTGCCACCCGTTAAACGTCAAACGGTTGAGGAAATAATTCCTTTTTCTTTAATCAAAAAATCCAAATCCTCCGTATGAACTTTTCAATTGAACACGCGTTATTTCTAAATTCTCACTGATTGTAGTTCCCTTTTTTCCAGCAATCACTTATATGAAACATAACAATTTGAACTCCATAAATAGCCGCCGTTATTCAATAAGCTCATATCAATTTTATTGCTATAGGGAAATGCATAGCCAATTGAATTTTGTAGATCGACGACATAAAAATAATCTCGTTCCATTTAAAAGACAATAGTTATTGCCTTTCAATTGTTGTCTCAATGGTAATAGTTTTACTAGATCCCTGTTTAGTGAAGAGCAAATTTTATTACTGCGGTAGATACCTACCTTCCACATGTAACAGTACCACAATATCTGCTTTCTTCGTTAATGAGATAGTAATTATAAAAGATGCATCTGTATTTTTCGAAAACCATGAATAAAGCCTTATATCTTAAAGACTCTTAGACTTAGGTATTGACAACCTTAAACTTACCTTAAAATAATAATAATTAGAGAGCGGATTTATATGCGAGAAATTTTGATGAAATATGCGCATATACAGGGTGTCCCAGCGAGTTTATAGGGTTCTGGCCAAAAAAATGTGTATAAAAAATAAATTAAGAATTTCTTGATTTGTATAAACATTATTTTCGTTGCTTTTATTCATTTTGCAACTTGAAATGAAACTTCGTAAAGGTACTCTATTAGTTAATGAGTTTCAATAACTTGACATTTCAAAAATTATTTTTTATAATGGTAAAATTTTCCGTTTTTTGGAAATAACTCTAAAACGGTTTGATTTAGGTATAGGAACTTGTAATACCACTTTGTGACAAATTTTATCACCAATTTGATTACGCAACGAAAAATCTGGCATTCCATTTGAAAAAATCGATCTTTTTGCATTTTTAACTCTTGATGAAAAGTATAAATTTAAGAATTATTCTCAGGCAAAGATGTTTATTTTAAAGAATACCTACGATAAAGGGATCTTTAAACTACAAACTTAATTAGATTTCAATTTTCTATCTCGTTTCAAATAAGAGTTACAGCCCATTTTGAAAACGTCAACCACCTGCTATGATTTCGGAAAATAATTTTTATCTCAAAAACTGTAATAGATAGACATGGTATGGTTTGAATAAAAAAGATTCAAAATTATAATTCCCATCTAAAGGTGCAAAAATAAATAGGGTGTTCCATTTAAAATAACAAAGTAGATGGCGACTTCCGGTATAACCGGAAGTGCTAGACATCTGAAAATATTTTAGCTGAAGAGAACGCAGTCACTTGTAACTAATTCTAAATGTTTAAGTTTCTATTTTGGCCAGAACCCCATAAACTTCTAATGAAATGTCTCGCTGGGACACCCTGTATATGCACGTTTTTCAGAAATATGCGAAAATTGGACAAAATGCCAAAATATGCAAAATATGCATGCAATATGCATTTAGCATAGAATCCGCTCTTCATTAATAATAATATTTATCAGGAACAACGTTATCGAAGAAACCCATGTCACACAGTGTATATGAGTTTCAAATTATTTTAAAATTTTAACATTTTCAAATTATTTTAATATAATAACGGAAAGGTTAACGCCAGGAAAAAAAACAATAAAAGAAGTAAATAACGGCTTAGCTGGCAAGGAAAAGTAACTGTCGACGTACGTTTCGGTCTTATTATATCTCATCAGGACAGTATACACCCTGGTTATACTGTCCTGATGAGAGAAGGTAGTATAAGTGCAATGAGTGGTCAGGAAAAATCGACACTTGAAGAAAGAAAACACCTCTAAAAGAAAAAGAACAAATCCTACTGTCCAGTATCTGAATGTTAAGAAACGATTCTATGAAAAAAAAGCACAGTTGCTTGAAGCAAAAAATAATGAAAAGAAAAAGTATTTTGAAGAATATCTCATATTACAGAAGGAGAAAATTGAAATAATAAAGAGAAAAATAGAATTGAAGAGAGAAAAGTTATTGTTAATTAAATTTTCGTCGATTTTTTATTTTGCGACAATATTACATGTACCTTCGTGTTCCTATTTTTATTAGTTAGAATTTTGTTTTTTGTGTTAAAAGTAAATAAACAATTCCCATATCATCACAATATTGTATTGATTTTCATGTTTTCCTTCTACAAGGAAATTTTTCTGAAAAAAAAATCATTGTTAGTTGGGCCAACTTCACTGAGACGGGCTCGTATATAAAATCATTGAATTTAAACCTAATCTAGAACGGCAATGCAATGCTTAAAACTGGCAGCCAGAAATTGGAGGTTCAAACGATTAACTGATGCACGTTGACGCTAAATAATCTGGTTGTAGGATAATTTGGAAAGGTGTAGGTGTAGGTGTCGGTGTAGTAATAAAGGGACTCTACACCTTTGCAAATCATCCTACAACCAGATTATTTCACGGAATGTATATAAATTGGCCAAGTACCATATGGTCATATAAACAGCTTTTTCAGCAGAAATCTTTTTCCTCCCAAAAGCATGTGTTGGAAGCCCATTATCTTCTTTCACTTTAACTAATAAAAATTATGGGAAAAACAAATCAGAATTAAAACATTACTTTACTGTACCAATATTATAACTGCAAGTTGTAATTTTCACATAATTCTTGATGCGGTGTAATTTTCGTCTACGTTTGTTGCGTTCAGACTCAGAATGTCTACCTTCCAATTCCTAAAAAATACATACTATTGAAATCTAGATTCTTTGTAAATGACAATTTATTTACACTGATAAAGAATTTTGTCCTTACCATATTTCCAAACATTCTGTCCTGAGGCGCTTTCCTTTTAACTGCCGCAGCTACTCAGAGTAGCTCTAACTGATCCGCAACATGTTCCTTTTGATAAGAGTACTTTTCATTTTCACCAATTGATCCTGTTTTTACCTGCGTCCGTCCCCTCAAGCATCTACTTTTAAAACTTATCATTTTCAATAAAAAGAGAGAGGATAACAAAAATCCGTAAAAGCATTTTTGTTTCGGTTATGTTTGCGACATCTCATACATACAGTACATACAAAATGATTCTCCTTAAATTGCAGGGTCCCGAAACGAATATAAATATTCATTTGCAGGTAATACCTACTTTTTTTAACACTTTTTAAAACAGACAAAAGTTTTGAATACACGCATTATTTATGTTATTCATTTCTGAAAAATCTATGAAATGAATTTAATATATTTATGTCAGACTGAAAATCAAACAGGTTATGTTTATATAGTGACATGTGATCGAATTTGTTCCATTTGCATTGTGTTCTAGTAGTTTAGAGTAACTCTGATTTAAACTGATCTGAACATATTGAATTACAAATAGAAAGCTACTCTGGGAGACTTGACGTGACCGTTTACGTACGTGAGGTATTTTTGTAATTTAAAATGTCAACAAATGTCGCTGTATATGCTGTCGCCAACCCAATAAAATAAAATTCTGGACGCTATGAACTACTTTTTCTACTTTGCATTCACAATGAGCTCATTGTGACACCAAAAAAAGTTTCACAACGTGGCTCATTGTGAAACTGTTCTTGGTAAAATTTTAGTCAATTTTCAATTGAAGACCTTTAATAGAATTTACAAAATAATTCACTATTTATTTGTTATTTAACAGAATACTCACAATGAAGTTGGACAAGAAAAATTAGTAACTTGTCTCCTTCTATTTGCTTTGCGCAGCAATGCTGCTTGTCTTTCGGCCATTAGCCATTCCAGACAATTACGACGTATTTTTCAAGCTGGGTCTAAATCATTAGACTGCACAAGCAACCATGGCTAATGGTGGGATTTGAACCCACACCGCCGAGCGACACGACTTTCCAAGTCGGCTAGGCTAGACTGCTAAGCCACTCGGCGACCCTAATAACTTATCAATTTGATTTTTGTTTAATACAAAAGGTTGTCAGTGTTGCCACGCATTAGAACTGAAATTCCCCATATACTAAGGAGATCCCATTTTTGACAGTATTTTTCAAATTTTTGTCCAATTAGTGACGCAAAGTAGAAAAAATAGTATATCTTACACGTTTCACAAGTGGCATTGTAACACTTGTTCTGTTGCACTCCGAGCTCGCTTCGTTTCGCTCGTCGTACCCCAACCCCACTCGTGTTACAATAAGCCTTCTTGTGAAACTTGTGAAATACCGGCATCAGAAAGTGAGACTGTACACTGTAATAGAGAATTCATTTTGATTTTGTGTCACATTATTAATGTTCGTCAATGACAATGAATGTACGTAATTAGTTTTCGTTTTATTTCCACTGTTTGTTTTAGGAATCTTTTATTATTAAAAGTTTTAATTTAAATAATTAAAGAAAATTATTATTAAATCGAATTACAACAAAGGAATTGAGTTTTATTTTTAAGTTTAAAATGAAGTTGTGTTGCGAGATCATAAAAGTTTTTATTGATGTGAATTAAAATATTAATATCGAACTTGAGCTCTGCGTAATCAATCGCCGAAGTTACAACCGACAATTATTTCAGTACTATTTCTTTCTTAACGGTGAATGAGAAAAAAGGACGGCGCTATGATTCTTAAGTCTGATGATGCAACACCAGACGCGTTTTATTTATGACGCAGAGCTCTTCTCTTATGAAAACAACTATAGCATAAAAGGTGTGTAATAATTCGTTGTAAATTATGTACTCGTTTTATGTTTCTGTTGCTTCCATGAATCTTATGCAACAATTTAATAATTATATGCAAGGCTAAGGGAAGAAGTAATTTAATATCAACAACGCAGACCGGGTTTCACTCACAAGTCGAGTGAGTTATGCCGTCACTTTGCGTTAGTAATCACCGGCATGCATTCAAAGAAATTATTAATTTAATTAGGCAAATTAGCGAACTTGTTGCGTGCAGTAAATTTCTCGAAACACGTCCATGTTAAAAACGCAAGTGCGGCTTGTATGACATGTGTACGTGTCAGAACAGGTGTAAAGAGCACACCTGTCTCCTGAGCTAAAGCTCAAGGAACATCAGTGATCACCGAATAGCCTGTTATTTTAATATTAATAAGATTAATAAGTTTCGAAACGATGTAAACTAACGTTTAGTTAACATCTCTCTTCCTCGTTTTCGAGAGTAATTATGTTGAAATATTTAATTAATTATGCCTATTTCTCAAATTTCCAAGTCAGTTTAGAATTATTAATCGTCCGGTTTTGAATTTACGAGCATTAGCACTTCATAATTATGCATGATTTGAATATTCCAGTTACAACTTTATCTTTTCATATTCCTTTAATTGCAAGTCGCCTCGGGATTTTGTCCTTAATTACATGTGTTATTACATGACGTTCGTAAACTATATCATGAGCTTCATTTCCTTTCACTTCTAAAGGCTTCTCCTGCACTGATAGAATCTTGTATATACACAAAAATTAAATACCAGTCTTATAACTTTAGTTTTTTCTAATAGTTTAAACAAGGGACTCTTTTGACAATTGTAGCTGCTTCGTGTAACGTATTTCATTTCAGTACCGTTTACACCTTTAATTTAATGTAATTCTTTATTTAATTTATAGTTTATATTTTATACAATAGTAAAAGAATTTTTTTTGCATTATTTTCTAAATATCCACTAAAAAAATGCATCCAAAAATCAAGATATTTTTCAGAGTATCTCGTTCAATTCTGATACAGGCAAGGGAATGCTATCTAGTTTCTCTAAGAGTATTAATAGTACCAGCCGGTATACAATAAAATCCTTTAATCTCTCCTTAATTGTATGCATAATCTAGACTAGGATAAAATGCGGTCTGACGTACATATGTGAAATGGGTGTAATACAAAAACCGTTGAGCGTAGTTAATATATGTATAAGAGTGTAATAGTTAATAAAACGCTTTTTTTTCGGTTGTGAGTTTTGGTGACATTTGTAATCTGTGACATGTTAAGCTCTACAACGGTCGAACTCACAATTAAGCGCGGCTTATGTGGCCCAAGATGGTTGCAGTTCTGGGCGTCTGTCTGGCTTTAATTCCCCCAAATACCGGTCATCAAAAATGAATATTCATTATTTAAACAGTAGTGAAACAGTAATCCGCCAAAAACGTTCCATATGCCGAAAACATTACATTTCAATCGCACATAACAGACGCGCTACTTATAAGAGAACTTGTCACCGTAAAACGCTGCAAACAGGGCTTGTGTTTTCCCAGCAATTAACAAAATATACATATTTCCGATATGACAGTATCTTATCCAATTTCGAACATCTGTTGTGTTTGTCAATTATTTTTCTGGGACTAGAAAAAAAGGCCTTTCGAGAACCTGTTCCTTCCCTATTTGCATATGAACAAGAACACGTACACCATTTTACTTTTAAAAACTTTACACAAAAAATACATAATCATTAACTTAACTAATACACACCGAGTTTATTTAAATAAAATCAAACGAAACGCAGTGTACAGAAACTTATGAAACGCGCACAATAACAGAAAGGTTCTGCAAAAAGCAATGTTACACATATCAGGATATACTGGTCCGTTATATAAATCAAACAGTTGAAACAGGACCTACATATTTATGAAGAGTAAAAATGCAAAGAAAAAGTTGCTTCGATTCTATCGCAGCTAAACTCACGGCTCAGTTCACAATTACTACGGAACATCATAAATATCCTTTTACGTGGCGTTTTAAATACAGATAAACAGTGCATGGAATACGAGGTTTTATTTTTCAAATATTCTAATATCATTTTTAATTAATTAATTTTCTTTATAATATGAGAAAATGTCACAAATGGTAATACGAACAGTACTACACAATGAAGAACCAAAGCGGGTCATCATTCATTACCTTGCCAGTTTACAAGTTCTTTTACCATGTTGTATGAAATTGTTAACTTCGAATTTAATTAAGTTTCCTTGAAATTACTATTATGATTACATGATTATCCTTAAACTAGCAATATCGTTTAAATTTAGTGAATTTGGTCGAATTTAATATTCAGAAAATGCCAAAATCATAAAAATTAGTGTCCAGTCTGCTTTATCTTTGATATAGTGACCGTTAAACTTAGCACCGGTACTAGAAAACGTGATGTAATTAAGTAATTTTTCCGATCAAAACATTATTATCATTAACATTATTAACAACAATATTGCCCTAATATTTTATAGAATATAAAGAATTACTATAATTAGAATACAATTATTATAAGATTTTACAAGCGGACAACACTATTTCTTTTGTTATTTCGTAAGTATTTATCTTTGGTGTTAATCAAACTAGATTTAACTTACTTAACTAGTTTTATTTGAAGTGACGGGGAAATGTTGCAGCATTAAAGTTATACGATGGCTATTACAGAAGCAGTAGACGTCCATCAAAAAATATTGTTATTACTTTATTCTTTTACGTTTCTAAGAAAAAATCATAAATTAAGTAATTATTAGCTGTCAAACTTTAACCATCGTGTTAGCTTTACTTTCACAATCACGATATTACCTAAGTGACAGCGTCGTCAATTAAAATCTCGTGTTGCGAATTATAAATGCTTCCTGTTCAAAGAAGAAGCAGCAAATAATGCTTCTAACTACAGATTCCCCTTGTATTCTACGCAAAGATTAGCGCCTTCCACTTTTCATTTACACTCTGTATACATTTTTGGGAACAATCAAATTTTTTAATGAAATCTTTCCGTAAAATCATTATCCATAATCGATTAAAACTAAATGAGTTTTATAAAAATATTTCATATTTGTGCAGTGTTTTGTAGTTGGGATGCTATCACTAAATAAGTACAATTACGTTGAAATAAACGATGATAAAACTGATTTATTATAATTGGAGAGCCCTTGGATGTACAATATCATTATGAATAATGAAAAGCACGAATAAATTCATTCAATTGAATAAAACACAATAAAACTGGAAATTATAAAATAAATAAAAGTATCCTGCGGGCAACATCACTAACGACCCGACATGTACCATAGTATTGATAAACAAACTTGTCCCGGGGCCAAATTAAATGTGCGCCATGTTATGAGAGCTCACAAAAACGGCGAACAACGCTGTTGGTTCTACACAATGTAGATACAATAAGAACATCTTATGTACGGAACAAGTAGGCCATGGAGGGCTCCGTCAAAGAGTGCCTCATTAATACAACGCTTCAGGCTGCTGGCGTTCACTTACAGCGCTTGCTCCTGATGCTTTCCCAAATTTAATTATTCACTTAACCTTTTGTAACACTGCATGGCCTAAATGATAAATAGGCTAGCTTGATGCAAGTGAATGAGAAAGATTGATGGCACCTCAAGAATGGTTAAAAAAATTACAGTTTTCTTTCTTATTACGCTCTCAACTTAATAATAAGGAAAATTATTTATAAAATTGCAACGGTAGCAGTTGAACAACAAATAAAATGAATAAAAGTGAATATCTGTGCCTAATACTGAAAGAAAATGGGTCTCTGGAAAAAATTAATTAGAAGATAGCGGAAGCCAGGGTGAATTAAACCGTTCAGTTAGGTCTGCTAAAGACTACAATAAAAGAAAAGCAGAGTGCAAACGGTATGCCTTAAAATAAAAAAGAAAATAATGTGGCATCCCAAGAATACCGGAACTTTGAGAAGCAAAAACTCCGCTAAAATAATTTTGTAATAGCGAAGAAACTTGCTCATCAGTTGAAAATTATTTTGCAAAATATGACGATGCATCAGAGCACATTTAAAGACTTATGGCGGATCTCACAAACGTCACTTAACTTTAATCATCCGTTAAAAGTCAACGTTGCCATGGTTACATGTGTTGAAGGTATAGGAATGATTATTCTTAATCGATGATTAAAGTTAAGTGACGTTTGTGAAATCCAGCGTTAAGTTTTTAATACATGCAAAGGAGTCTGGTTTGACCAATTAAATCATAAATAAAGTGTTTCTTTCCATAATAATATTATTTTTAAAGTAATTACGTATTTCAACAGTTCAGTGTCATACTCGGTGCACAAATAAACACCTCGTGGATTACTTGGCTGGTATAGTCGGAGGATATTCTCCATGGAAATTTAGTAAACAGTTTTCCTATTCTAAAAAAATTCTTTCTGCCGGTCAAAAGACGGCATTGTCATTTAATAATGAAAAGTTTTTTTTTTTAATTAATAGTTGTATTATTCATTAAATTGAAAATAAATACTTGTTTTAGAAGTTTTAAAATGTTCGCCTTTCGAAGTCATGCATTCAAACAACGAGCGTTAAAAGCCGCCGATCATTTATTCAATAATTCCATTAATTAACTTATGTAAACACGTAAGAACAAATTAATGAAGTGGCTGTTTAATTAGTTAAGTTTTACGGCTTGTTTTTACAAGTAAACCAACTAATTAGCGCTAATAAATTGTACTGCTGGAATTTATAATCTCCACTCAACATACATATTTAAAAACAAATTATTTCTTTAAGTGGTAAATCCCGATGTGTGTCCGTTTCCGTGTAATGAATGTGCATTAATTGATAATTTCTTTATGTAGAGGTTCAATTAAATTCACTGATTGTAAACGCTAACGGTATACAGTGTGTCCCAGATTGAGTAGGCTACCATGGGTAACTTTCTTATTAGTGAAGATAGAGATTTGGTTAAATGGGCAATATTTTGCAGTTTTATGTGCTTATTCAGATTCCGTTGAGAAAATTTGGAAATTCCGAATAGTTCAGATATTATCGCAGAAAAACTGAAAATCGCTATTTTCTTTAATGTCCAATAACTTCGCAATTATAAAAATATGAAAAAATGTTTCATATAAGTTACTATGTTTGATAAAATACAGCTGAAAATTCAGTCAAAATAAAATTCAAGATGGCGGCTGTCAAGATATTGATAGCAACTTTCTTATTTTAAATGGACGCCATATTGAATTTTTGTACGATTAAATAGCATTTTTTTTTCTCGTTTCAACCGTGTATCACAACCCATATCTAAAAAAAAAATTATTTAAAAAATTTAATATTTTTTTTTTAAATCAAGTAAGCGGGTTGCCTTTACTTATTACTAATCAAGTAAGCGGGTTGCCTTTACTTATTACTAATCAAGTAAGCGGGTTGCCTTTACTTGATTAAAAAAAAAATATTAAATTTTTTAAATAATTTTTTTTTTAGATATGGGTTGTGATACACGGTTGAAACGAGAAAAAAAAATGCTATTTAATCGTACAAAAATTCAATATGGCGTCCATTTAAAATAAGAAAGTTGCTAACAATATCTTGACAGCCGCCATCTTGAATTTTATTTTGACTGTATTTTCAGCTGTATTTTATCAAACATAGTAACTTTTATATGAAACATTTTTTCATATTTTTATAATTGCGAAGTTATTGGACATTAAAGAAAATAGCGATTTTCAGTTTTTCTGCGATAATATCTGAACTATTCGGAATTTTCAAATTTTCTCGACGGAATCTGAATCAGCACATAAAACTGCAAAATATTGCCCATTTAACCAAATCTCTATCTTCACTAATAAGAAAGTTACCCATGGTAGCCTACTCAATCTGGGACACACTGTATAGTACTTTCTCGGTATGGTTACTATAAATTTATGACACCGCTTATTAGTGATAATAATCTGATTCAAGAGTTGATTCGTACGAAAATGATGCTAGTTATTATTATAAGCAAGTTTTAAATTATTTCCGAGTGCTTCTTCCGCAATTACCTATGCTCACTCTAAAGTCTTTACATACCTGTATGAGGAAACAACATTCCAACATGTTGAATATAAAATAAATACATAAGTAATTTAAAGTAAATGTTGTTTTGTGATAAAATTCTAGGACTAATCCAAGTACTAATTCAAAAGAACATGGTGGATATTGAAAAAGAAAAGACACAGACAGTGTTAAATTAGTTTTTGTAGTACCCAAAAAATAGGATGTCAAAATTATCGAGTATAGAAACTTAAAGTATACAGTACAGTATAGCGGGTGTTCAATTTGAAACGTTCGCTATTGCTCACTTTTTTAATTTTAAAGATTCGGTTAAATTAGCAAAGATTCTCTGATTTTTAATCAAAAAAACAATTGCACCGCTAATTACCAAAATATTTGTACAACCGCATTTTTTTTAAATAGCAATGTAGTCATTTTTGTAATTCATTCGGCAAAGATATTTTTTCTTATTACAGCGATACCAAAATTTCTCAAATTTGCGGCCAAAACAACGAAATAATTAAAAAAAGTTCATATTCAAATGCTCTCTTTTATTTATTTGTTGTTTACCTGCATTTTAGACAGACATAATTTGGCAACTATTTAGACAACTTAATTTTGTACATGAACATAGCCTACTCATTTTTTAAATTTTTTCGTTATTTTGTAAGCAGATTTAAGAAAGAAAATAAATCAGAGAATCTTTGCCAATTTAACTGAATTTATACGTTTAAAAATAAAAATGTTATTTGATGAACGGTTCAAATTGCCCTTTGGTATGTTATATTTTCTTCTCTTTCCTGTTAACTTTCATCTCAGTTAAGTGCTAAATCATCTAAATTTGTGGCGTTCTATTGTTTCCATTTCATTTCTGGTTGTTTTTTATTTCATTTCTTATTTTGTCTATATTTTTACTCCTGTAGTATTCTTCTCACTTTCGCAGGTTCTTGAACGTAGTAACGTTTAACAGCTGCATTGATGCATTTTTTGTTTTTAGCGATTGCCCATTAATTTTATAAGTTTTCTGCTACAATTAATCCAAAATTAATTAGCAAAATCTTACGATAAGTAACTACATATAGGATCGTCAGACGTGACTGTCCAAAATTGTGAAAAAAATAGTTTAAAATGTTTATTTTTAGTTATTCTTGCCATAGTGTACTTAATATGTATAAGAAATTATTTTTATTCGGACACTAAAAAATGCACAATTGGTCAATTTCATGAGCTGATGAAGCTATCAACCGATAGTGAATCATTTACCTGGAATTTTTTGCAAGTAAATTTTTATTTGGCCTTGTTCTTTACTGTCAAGTGAACAATGTTATTAATGTTTGTTCCTAACATTCAATTTGGTTAATTTGTTTATAGCAGTTCCATAATACAGAGCATGTACACTATAGGCTATACGAGGAAACACATTTATTATGCAGACTTTTTTTTAACTAGATAGTTTAGCATTCTCATTTCTTATTTCTACATGAGGAATTCACTGCCTACTATATGTAATCCTTTTATAACTACTTCAGATAATTATGTTTCATTCAAAAATTCCTCTAGAAGTGAATATGAAGTTCAAATTATTAATTTTTATTTTGTTATATACAATGTGTTTCATTTCTCATCTACACACCCCTGTAGTTTTTATATTTATTAACGGATCGATTTCAAATTTTCGCCAGATGAACATCCTCTTAAAACACACATTTTTCAAATTTGAAACCTTTTGTATTGCAAGCCATGACCTACTGCGATTTAATAGAAAGTCGAGAAAATTAAGAAAACATAGTAGGTCTTGTTTGATCAAAAAAAGTTATTAGAAAAAGTTGTTTAGAATTACGAAGTAACCCCAATTACCAAATTTGGTTGAAAAATTTTAATTTTTAATTATTAAAAAAATAGAATTTCAATTTAATCCATAGTTTTACGAAACGCTAAAACTAACTGACTAAAGTTTTACAAAACGCTAAAACTAACTTACTGAAACACACAGAATGAAAAAAAAACAACTTCATCTAATGTTCTACCAGACCCCCATCACGCAGTATGCATTTTTCAATACGTTTTCTATTATTCTTTACAACTTTGTTTAGTTCCTGGGGTGTTATTTCAAGACAAGCTTGACGAATCCTGTTGCGTAGGTCTTCTGCATTATTACTTTGATTTTTGTAGACTTTCTGTTTAAGTATTCCCCATAAATAGAAATCTAGAAGTGTTAAGTCAGGAGATCTGGGACACCAAAACAGAGGACTGTTTCTGCCTATCCATCGTAAGGAAAATTTTCATTTAACCATTCTCTAACTATTCTTAATGCTAGAATAGTTCGCGAATGGTTAAATGAAAATTTTTAAACAGAAAGAGTACAAAAATCAAAATAATAATGCACAAGACTTACGCAACAGGGTTCATCAAGCTTGTCTTGAACATCACAGGAACTAAACAATGTTGTAAAGAATAATAGGAAACGTATCGAAAAATGCATACTGCACGATGGGGGCCTGGTAAAATATTAGATTAAGCTGTTTTTTTCATTCTGTGTGTTTTAGTCGGTTAGTTTTGGCGTTTTGTAAAACTGTAGATTAAATTGAAATTCTACTTTTTTAATAATTAAAAATTAAAATTTTTCAACTAAATTTGGTAATTGGGGTTATTTCGTAATTCTAAACAACTTTTTCTAATAACCTTTTTTGGTCAAACAAGGCCTACTATGTTTTCTTAATTTTTTCGACTTTCTATTAAATCGCAGTAGGTCATGGCTTGCAATAGAAAAGGTTTCAAATTTGAAAAATGTGTGTTTTAAGAGGATGTTCATCTGGCGAAAATTTAAAATCGATCCGTTAATAAATATAAAAACTACAGGGGTGTGTAGATGAGAAATGAAACACATTGTACGATGAGATATCGTTTCAAACTATCCAAAGCAATTGACTTGTTTTACCAGTACATTTGCAAAAGAAGTTAAGCAAACTAAGTAATTACTTATTTTTCAAAACTGCAAAAACCTCGCCACTTCAAAATTTTATATTTAGAACTTTGTCATATTAATGCCCAGTTGCACACACATCAAAGTTAATATCAAATTAAAGCGAAGAAATTTAAGAAATATTTAATCCAAGATTACTTAAGAAGGATGTTGGTGCAACTCATTGTCAGATACAAAGATTTTTTAATTAAAGTCAAAGAACTTATTGAATATTCTCATCGAAAGAATTGATTCTAAATTGTATACAAAATTAAAGACACCCGTCTGTTATTTTTATTTCTCTAGGGAATATTTATTAAAATATTTAAAAATTTGACGGTTTCATAAAACAATTTTACGCTTGCTATTGTCTGATATCATGATTTTTAAAACTCATGTATATTAAAATTCCTTTGATATATTTCCAACGGCAAGAAACTATGCTAGTTATGTATTTAAGTGAAAGAGCTTTCAATGTTGAGTAGGATTTTCGAATTTTGCAGTAAGCTCTCCCTTTTGACCTCCTTGCCGTAGGTAGTCCTAATACGTGATACTTGAGCCTGAGAACGGAGTCCTGCTCCTTACATGTAGATGCTGATAACCGGGAGGTTTGCCGCGGGCCGTTCAGGTTCCTAATGTGCTTTCCATGTCACCCCATCACCTCAACACGTGTCCTCCTCGTGCCCCCAAATGTGGCGTGTATTATCGATGTATTGCCTTGTACTACCACGAGCTCTCATGTGAGGTTTTACTTCACCCAACCGCGAAGTATTACACGGGTTTCCTTGAACGCGCCAGAAATTTTTTATTACGTGCTTTCACGTCAGGCCAGAAATAGCTATTCCCTTGCTTTCACACTTATCACATAATTACGTCATTGTTTATGTTAAATATTTGGAAAACCCTGTCATACATAAAATTCATGATATTGATAAAACGTTTTAGTTATTTTCGAAAATAAGTATAATTTTATCATTCCTGCACCTGTCCCATGCAAATAATACGATGCGAACAGGTAGCCGGCGATACTTTGTTCTAAATTAGTAAATTATGTAAATTACAAGAGCTAATTGGCTGAAGATCTTCTCTAGTATCCTCACTCCGTAAATCTTCGTAATATACAGTTAGAAGAAATAAAAAATGGTTCATTAAAATCTATTATTGTTTTTCGTCCGATTCCAGCCACCTCAAAAGAAATATATGTTGTACTAATTGGGTGGCAGGAAACATACCAGTTTTTATCAATCACTGCGATCTCGGAAACTTGAAGAGTTCTGCGCTCGTTATTTTATGTGAAATATTATTCAATTAAAGATGAAAAATGCGAAACTATTACATGCATTTTAAGTGAAAATACGCATTCTTTGTGTACGTGCACGCATGTTTAAAATATATTACGTCCCGGGTGTTTTCCGCCAACGACACTTTGTTGTGTAAATTATGTTTTTATTCCACCCCGCTTATAATTAGCCGGGAAGGTTGGTATAACTGAATTTATTATTTGCGGAAGCGTATAGTTTTTCTTAACGTGTTCTACATGAATTATGCATTTCCTTGAATTGAAACTTAATTGTTTGTATTTATAAACAAAGCCATTTCTGATATTCACAGAATAGTTACGCAAATTAAAAAGGAAAGTTAGAACAAAAGGCATATTCAATTTATTAACATTAGTTTTTTATAGTTAAGCTATTGTTATTGAAAATTAATTCATTACGCAGCACAGCAACATTTCTACACCGTTATTATTAATACAATTTTGTTATATTTGACAACATGCAGCATAAAAATTCTGTTCTGTGAAACTCAACGTTTCGATATTGTTTGACAGGCTCAGATTCTCTCTGAGAAAGGAGATACAGGAATATCAAACTTTTGTTATCACTTCGAAGAATCCGTAGCAGAAATGTCGCAGGTGTACAATTTCGAATTATTACTTAATCTTTTTAAAATTATTATTTTATAAAATTTAACATGGACTACCCTGTATAAATACAGTGTGATTCTGTTTCCCTAATTTCGTACGAAATGTCATATCCATAATAGGGTTACACTTTTCATAAGTAGGATGGCAAAAGTTGCTAAATAACTAAATAAAAAGAAATTTTGAAAATTTTTGTGCAAATCGGTTTTGATTGCAGCACATGGCCGCCTTGCATTGGGATGACTTATTATGTAACGGACTGGCTTCAATTTGTCAATCCTACTGCAATATCAGGTCAACATCGATCGAAAGATGTCGCTACTTAAATGTCCATAAATAAAAAGAGTTACTTATACAAAAAATATAGAAGTACAATTAAGTGTTAGTATATAGTTGGCCTTATACGTAAAAAATCGTTGAATCAGTTTTAGAAGAAAAGTTAAATATGTAGGGAAAATATTTAGCGATTCCTATGTACAAATTTAATTACGCTAAGTAGTAGTTATCAACTGGGCTCGGAACTTTTCTGACAGACTTACTATATGATTTTTTGCGAAGATGCGGCAATCGAATGCACACATTAATTCTAATAAAATACATGTTTGCGGTTGAATTTTTGCCGACTTTTATAAACACTAGTATCAATTACTAGATAACGATTACAAGAAAAAAAATTACTAACGCATACCAGTGGAAGTGATGCTCTCAATCAATCGAAATATACGGAATACATTACAGTGTGATTGTTTTAATCCTCAGCGCAAAAAAGAAATGAGTTCACAGTAGATTTTATGAGCGTAGCACGGGGAAATATCGAATCGGTTTACATTTTAAGATAAATTAATTAACTGATATATTATCGCATCTTGTGCATTCAAATTTATAATAAAAGAGAGCTATTATGGAAAAGCAATAATATTAATAATGTGTATGCATTAAACAGAAAATAATATTGCAATATACCAGTTACAAAATTTATAAATCATAGGACGCCTTTGCCAGTCTGAAACGTACCGACCTTTGGTTATCAAGAATAAAAGTTAATTTAATTTATGGAACACTATTACTTTACTTAATAAATTTTACTGTCAACTAATTAAACATTATTTTTTATTATATCTATTACCTTTGAGTGAAAACAACTAAGTTTCTTTTGAAAAATTCATTAAAGAGCATCTCGCACACATTTGAAAGTCAGAGTTATTATTTACTTGAGCAAATTAGTAACCGGATTAATTAAAGCAAAAGTTTTAAGGGTCTTCAGATTACGTGCCCGACATAAATGAATGAATAAGTTTCGCACACACGAAACACGTTTCTCTCTCGCCCGTCGCTGAAATCTTTCGGGGCATTGTCATAGCAGACCACGCATCATCGGTGCGGAAAATTAAAAATATACGTTAAAAGATTAAACAAGTCGAGAAGTCAGACATGGCGTACAACCAGACTACTACATCAGCTAACACATGAATTTCACTGTCCCCCAAAAAACAACTTCACAACTTGTCAGTCTGTGTAACATTGTGTTGACGGCTGTAATATCACTTGTAGCAAGGATTTGTATATTTGATTCCACAGTCTGGTGACTCTTATACCGTGATATCCGGCGAAATGAAAGTTGATATCCTAGGAAAAATGCATAACATATAGTGTAATGTAAGACGAACACATGGAATATTTTATGTAAATTTAAAATGCTTGTCATTCACTGCATATTGTATTATTTTAGATTGCCTCGCAGTTGTTTATTCTTCGCCAGTGTTTTTAAAATAAAATCACGAAATTAGCCATAAACATGCACGTGTACAGAATGTAATTATTTACATAAATAAGAGCACATTCCAACTTTCTTTGTAATCTGCTTAAAATTTACAATTTAATATAGAATAGATATTAAAAAAAACAATTAATTTTTCTTATTGATTGAAAAAGCTGTTCATATTTGATTCTATTAAAGTTTAGCATTAAATCAAAGCAGTTTTTTAAGAAAATTTTAACACCTTCCTTCTCGATAACGATGCCTTTTCGGACACATATTACTTCTATTAATTTATTAATAGCGTTTTCAATTCATAACTCTAGAGCACTCTCAGGCCCGATTTTACAATCGTTGTAGGATAAGCATTATTCTTGGAATAACGTGACGTAGGTGTGACGTAGATACGGAAGAAAATTAAAGGATATTCGGCGAACAGTTATTCCGTCCTTATTCCACGATTGTAAAACTGGGCCTTAGAGTGTCTCCGTTATTACATGAAAGATGAAAGTTAAACAAGATGAGAATATTCTGAGAATGCTCTAGGGCAATGAATCGAAAAGCCATAATGAATTTACTTTTTCTATGAGGAGTCATTTTTCTTTCATTTGTCAACAAAAAATACAAGATGTTCCATTAAAAAAACTTTACATACGCAATTATTTTGAGAATGCTATGCGCAATTGTATTCTTCATATTACCATTGTAATCCTGAGTGAAAATAGTTCATTTTTGCTAATTTGAACCACTTCGTAGCTCTAATAATAACGAAGTTAACAATAGTGCGGCAGTAACTTTAATCACCCTGTATAAAAATCTATTAAAACATGGATTCAAAAGACATAATTTTTAGAGTTTTCGATTCACTTCCTTGCTTAAAGTACTTTCAGAGTAACTCCATATCCTATCATTACATGACGTTAAAATTAACACTATGAGAAGCTTTTAGAGCAGTGAATCGAAAACGTTATTAGTTTTTAGCTCGTTTGTGCTATGTTTAGTTGTTTTTCTGTTTCATCTATTTTTTTAAGTGTCTTATTACACCATCTACTGACAAAACCAAGCCTTCTGAGAGAAATTTCACATATAATCTTAGTAAACTTTATAGATCTCGCAGGTATCCTGAACTTTCCTGTTGTTTTCCTATTTTTGTAATAAATTGTATAAAAAAATAAAGCAGATACTAAATTCGTATATTATTTCTAGAAATTTAAGAGAAAGTTATCAGAAGGTAAAGAAAACTAGACAGGAGTATCATTTTTAGGAGAGTTTTTGCTGTGTTACGAATAAAACTTGGATTATGTTCTCTAAAAAAATCGTAAAAATATGCATGCAAATATGCGCTAAAAATCTTCATTTACACGTTAAAATATGCATAATTAAAAATATACTTTGGAGCATACCTTATATTTTACGGTAAATAACTTTTAATTAGAAAAAGGTATCCAAAATAAAAGTCACTTTAAATATTTTATTTTATTCTACAATAACTAACATCTTATAAGAACGTTATACATTATACGGTGCGATCAAAAATTATTTAGATAAGGGGAGGCTATGAGAAATAAAATCTGAGTCTTAGCTTAATTCATACAGTTAACTTATTGTTTATCTGTCAAAGCTGAAACGTCAAGATACATTTGAGGCCAGTAGAAAAGGTCTTCTAATTGAATACATAAAGGTTTGTTAAACCTCTTTAATATAATAACGAATACTTGCTTTCAAATGGGATGGTTTGCTGACTAGACTACAGTGTTAGAGATTGTTTAAACAACTTCGACAAATTTGGCAGGAGTCAGAAAGCAAATGTCAGACTAAAAGTTTTTCACCGTCGTTCGACAGCTTCGAATGATGGCGAAACGTTAAGTGTTAGTGCGCATATTCAGTGTCCGTTTCAAAGAATTTGTGATACAATTTTCATAGATCAAGAACTTGCTTGAATTTTGATTTTATTTTTCATAGCCTCCACTTATCTAAAAAATACGACTGATGTTATCGTTCAATTATGTAAGGCGAAGCTCAACGTTAATATCACCTTGTCCGAAATTGATTGTTCACATCGACTTCCTGGAAAAACTGGGAAACCACGACCTATGATTGTCAGATTTGTGAGAAGGGAAGTTAGGGATATGATCTACCGGAACAAGAAAATGTTGAAAGGTAGCACCGTAGTTATAAAAGAAGATCTGACCCCGGCCCGTACCAAGCTCCTGAAGGAAGCGGCGACTATTTATGGTAGCAAAAATGTGTGGACTAGCAATGGTAAAATAACTGGGTAAATTGAATATTGTTGATTAGTAAGAAAAATTTAAAAAAAAAAAAAAAGAAGAATTTTTTTTTTGTTTTACAATATTAAGTAAACAAAATTTAATTTAGTTTTATTTCTTGCCTGGAATTAAATCTGTTTAGTTTAGCTTTCACGCTCTATAATTATTTTGCATTGTGTAACATATCTGCTCAATCTTAGTTTAACTAGGCAAATTGAATACTGTTTGTTGGTTAGTACGAAGAAATTTTTGTTCTACAATATAAGTTAACAAAATATAATTTAGTTTGTTGTCTGGAGTTAAATCTGTTTAGTGTTTAGCTTTCACACATTGTAAGTAAACACATGCATTGCGTAACAAATTTGCTTAAATCTTAGTTTAATAGTTTTAATTAACTACGTAGAATGATTATTTTTAATGATAAATCGTTCACGTTTTAGGATTGAATGATTATCTAAGGGATGAATGAGTCGAAGATTGCTCACATTAATGTACGATCTTTAATAGCTGGTTTTACAGAATTTAAAGAAGCTGTTTCAGGGAAATATGATTTGATTTTATTAAGTGAAACTTGGTTAAACGAAAATATTCTGACTACGGCAGTTGATCTTCAGGGCTATAATCTTCTGAGGAGGGACAGGTTGCGCAGAGGTGGTGGAATCGGAATGTATTTAAAACAAAATATTAGTTATACTGTCTTGAATATTGTTGGTGAGGAGACTTTGGAGCAACTGTGGGTATGTTTAAAGGTTGCAAATAAAAAATACTGCATTGGTGTTCTATACAGACCTCCAAGTACTGATTATGGAAAATTCTGTGAACTTTTTGAGGACACTTTATCCACCTTGTTGCCAAATTATGATGACTTATTGTGTGCCGGGGATTTAAATTTAAATATGTTAGATTTGAATGAAAGTAAAACCGAGAAATTTAATAAATTACTAGAAGCATATGGATTGAATCAGTTAATTTCTGAACCTACAAGAATAACCGCCAATAGTAGCACATTAATTGATTTAATTATTTGTTCTAATAAAGATGACATAAATAAATCTGGTGTGGCGCCTATGCCTTCTATTACAGATCACGAGCTAGTCTATTGTACTTTATTATGTCGTAAGCGCGTTTTTATCCCATTTACTAAAACATTCAGAGACTTTAAAAATTTTAATTATAACTCTTTCCTTCAAGACTTGAAATCTTTACCTTTTTTTCACATTTTTGAATTTAATGAAGTCAATGATATGGTTTCATATTTAAACAGTTTGATATTCATGCTCCTGTAATTACTGCACGGGTTAATAAACCAAAGGCACCATGGTTAACAGACAATTTAAAACTGATGATAGATCTTAAAGATAAAGCCTATAGTCGTTACAAAAAAACACGTAATATACATCATTATCAGTACTACAGAGACTTACGTAACCTCGCCAATGCGGCCATAAAAAGAGAAAAAAAAGCATATTTAAGTTATCAAGCACGAACTCGTAAATCTAAAACAATCTGGAGAGAATTAGAAAAACTAGATATTTACTGTAAGTCTAATAGACAGTTTACATCTCCACATAATTGGAATGCGGAAGTTATAAATGATTATTTTATTAACTCCATACCCGGTAATAATAGCACCGATTGTGAAACTACAAGTTTTTATAACAGTAACCATTTTGCGGAGTTTATTACTGAATTTAGTTTCTCTACTACGACTGATACTGAAGTAGCTAAAGTATTAGCGACCATATCATCTAATGCAACAGGCCTAGATGCAATTAATTTACATATGCTTAATTACTGCTGCCCTTACATAATAAATTATCTAACGTATATTGTCAACTACTGCTTATCATCCAATGTGTTTCCAAATTCTTGGAAACAAGCCTTGATCATACCCATAGGTAAGGTCTCCAGTCCTACAGATCTTAAAGACTTGCGTCCCATCAGTTTATTACCAGTATTGTCTAAATTAATGGAAAAAATCATGAATCAACAGATCAGAGATTATCTTGAAAAACATCATATACTTCCAGAAACTCAGTCCGGCTTCCGGCCAGGGTTTAGTTGTACTACTGCATTACTTCAGATTACTGATGATATTCTTACAGCGGCTGATCAAGGGAAATTAACGGCTTTAGTCTCATTGGACTATTCTAAGGCTTTTGATACCATAAATCACACCTTATTAATAGCCATACTACACTTTATCGGATTCTCTAATGAAGCTTGCTGTTTAGTTAAAGATTACCTCTCTGGTAGAGGACAAGTTGTAAAGTTTAATAATACTCTCTCCTCGTCAAGGTCGATCACCTCTGGAGTTCCGCAGGGATCAATCTTAGGGCCTTTGTTATTTGCTATTTATACTAGCAACTTACAAACTTACCTTAACAATTTATCTAGTCATTTTTACGCGGATGATACCCAACTTTATTATTCTTTTTTCCCTAATGACATTAATACAGCTAATAACATAATCAATACTGACATAAATAATCTAATAAATGCATCTATTAAACATAACTTGATTTTAAATCCTTCTAAAACTGTGGTAATGTTATTTGGTAGACCAACACACCGGGTCAGATGTACGCCGGAGTTGAACATTGTAGTTGGTAATGGTAAAGTTGATTGCGTAGATCATTCACGTAGCCTTGGTCTGGTTATTGATGTAAAGTTACGCTTTCATGAGCATGTTAATAATTGTCTCCGAAAGGCTTACACAAATTTAAAATTAATATATTCAAATAAGTCAATTTTGGACAAAAATTTAAAGAAAATTCTATGTGATTCGCTCGTACTATCGCATTTCAACTATGCAGACGTAATTTACGGACCTTGTTTGGATGTTGTCACGATTGGACGTATTCAACGACTCCAAAATTCCTGCTTAAGACTTATTTCTGGTCTAAAAAAAACAGACCACATATCCCATGTTTTGGATGAATTGGGGTGGTTGAATATGGTTAATCGTCGCAAACTGCATTGTGCTACCCTTTTTACGGATATAGTAAATAATCAAAAACCTGCATATCTACATCACAAGATACGTTTTCGAACTGACGTACATAATATTAATATTAGGAATAAAGATCTAATAACACCCCCTCTGCACAGCACTGCCCTCTTTGAGAGATCGTTTTCTTACTATATGTCCTCCTTATATAATTCACTTCCATCGAATTTGAAATGTTGCTCTAAAACAGCCTTTAAAAGAAAATATAAAATACTTTTGAAAAACCAACAAAGAAATGTTTGCAGGACGATTCATTCATCCAGAGTTTGAGTTAAGATAACATCCACAGTGTATTTTTCTTTAAAAACTATATTGCGGCATGATACCAATCAGATTTTACTATTATTGTTATTATTATTATTACTACATTTTTTATTGTTTTTTTTTTCCTTTTTCTTCCAAGGTTGAGTGGAAGAACAGTATAAATACTGAACTCCGCCTTTTGCATTACAACATTCTATTGTTATGTTTTTTGTAAAATTAGGCAATAAAGATCTTTATTATTATTATTATTATTATTAATTTTAGATCGCAACATTAAAAATACGAGAGAACAATAGAAATAAACGGTGAGCAAATAAAAATCAGATTAGAGTAGGCGGTACAAAGAAAATGATTAAATAAAAAGTTAATAAATTTGACAGTCCATGAATGTCAGTTAATCACAGTCATTGCACTGCCTATTCTAATCTGTTTTTTTTTGCTCACTTTTTATAATTAAAATATAACTAATGCATCTAAGAGACAAAAATGCGATTACACGACCAAGATATCCCGAAGATATGGTAGTTTATGAGCGCAACTCTGTTGTATACTGGTGCTTAAAAGTATTCGCACGACCGGCGTGACTGCCTGGCACTGCGGAAGTTTACCACAAGGGTCATATTCGAACGATTTTATTGCTTTTCATTCGGATACTTTTAAGCACAAGTATACATAACATGCACACGAGTTTACTCTGCTATTCGAATTCGGATCCTTTAGTCTAACCTGTCACTTATGTTTGTTTCGTATGTTTGATTGTTCTCTGAGTTGACACAAAGAATAATTCCAAGCAAAACTGCAAACAATAAATTCCCAGAGTTTTCAACTATCTAAAAAAAAAATAAGAAAATTTAAAAGGAAGAATCTCTTAAATATGCAAAATAACATTTTGTATATGAATTTATTAAATGTTTAATAAAATATGTATTTGTGCAATACAGAAAATTATGCTATAAAACGATAAAATTCGTGTAGAAACAAAATTGCAAGAAGATGTAGCTAAAAATAATGAGACTGGGGATGAGACTGGGTTACGGTCGAGTAGAATGTTGAAAAAATCAATTGAGTTAACGGGTAAAAAACCAAAGGTTTGTTTTGTATATTGACGACCAAACTTCAGTGATTTTACATAGAGTACATACGTCGACGTTTCGCTGAACAGAGAACAGCTTCCTTAGGACCTAGCAATATTTTTTTTTTTTTTACAATGAAATGGTTTTATTTTCACCACCAGTATACATTAGTACAAGAAAAGTACATAAAAAAAATAGTTGACTTAACAATAATTTAAACAATAAGGACAAAAAACTTACAATGCACTAAAGTTAAACCGGTGAAACAAGACAATAAAGCAAACTAACATGTTAAAAATAATGATATGCAATTTGCATATATTTCAAGCTCTAGTTATGAGTGTTACAATTTTGACAATATTCCTTGAAATTTAAAGCAAATGAAATTTGATTTGAAAATTTCATCAAATCAAGGATATTCTCTATTGAACTTATGAAGTTTTCGTGTTTTTAAGATTCTATTATGCTGTTCTGCCTAGAAATAGTTACCAGAGATCTATAAAGTAAAGCTCGTTTTATTTATTGATCTTTTTGCAGCTGGAAAAGTTTCACCCAATAAAAAGAGCAAGTGTACGGGATTAGAGATGCAATAATCGCGAGCCGTAGCACAGCAAACAATAACAGTGTCAGTGCGTCGCACGTGACGGTAATGAATAGAGACGCCGGCGGTCACATAGGGGCGTCTCGTTTACTTTCCGCCGCGTGCCTCGCACATTTGTAGCACCCCCAGTTCAGCCCTGCTAATGTACCGGGCACTAAACCTAGGCACTTTCAGAAAAAAGCTGCGTATTATGTTGAGTTGAGTGATTTAGTCATAAAGTTGGGTAATATATACGGGACCCTCCGTCAACGTGCCGTAATGTTTTAAACCCTATGATTAATTTATTACGCTTTGATTGATGATTCAACAACAAAAATCGCATAATCACGTCGAGTTCACTCCAAATAATTTTGATCTTTCTCGCGATTCCCACGCTTCCTGTACTCAGAAAGACAGACAATGAGTGAGAATAGTTTCAAGTGATGTGCATGCACTCTTCACTAAATTTAATTTACAGATGCGAATTTTCACACCCTCAAGTTGAATGTGAGAGTTTTGCTTGGAGCTCTGAAATGCAACGCTTTCATACACTTGTCGCATTGCGCCCCTCGATTTATAAACCACGAGTTATGAGTGTCGAGGATTCACAATGAAATAGCATCTCATTAATTACGCACTTTTCCTCAGAAATAGGAAAGCCAAATCTAACAAAATCTATTACTTCAAAGAACAGATGCTACAATAACTGTTTTAATAAATGAAATAAAAAGACTTTGACTTTAATTGTTGAACCTTTTATTCTTGAGCTTGATTCTTACACCCCTGTTGAATTAAGAATTATAATAATCGCAATATCAGACACGTGTTAAAATTAATGTGCGAATGTTTGAAAACGCAATAATTAATGTCATGTGTGTGCACAGAAGAATGATTTATTATCTTTTTTATCTATGGTGGTTGCCCAACGGGGTCCTAAGTCTATGAATTAAGTAATTCGTATATATTACGTAAAATTCAAAAACTTATAGTTGCATTTTCTTCAAAATTTCTTTTCCGCGAGCTTCTTTAATTTCTTTCAAAATAAATCATTTAAATATCAAAATAATAAGAAAAATTTTTAAAATGTAAATTTTGAAGTTTTTTTAATTCAACGCTCTGAAGATTTGCACTCTATAAAAGTCACTCAAACAAATTTGTAATAATTAAGAACAATGTAAAATAATTAATTGAATTATATTAATGATTGCTTATCGATGATACTAGTGACTACATCCAATTTTGACTTATTTAAATCGAGTGTTCAACAAAATCCTACCTCGAGTGAGCCTTGAAAATAAAAGTAGGTATCGTAGATTGAACTGCACAGGTGTTGTGATTATGCAAGTACTGTCACAATATAAAATTTAGGTTATGCGAAGGGACTTAATTCAGACAATTTATTTTAATATATTCTTTTGAAAGCGAGAATATTACTTTCAAAACATCTTTTTGCGTTGCTCACTTCCGCCAACGAATACGTACCGTTCAACAACTGAAATTAACGATTAAAAGCTAGATCTTGTCCGCATAGAAACATTTAGAGGTTAATAAAATTTTTTGATTTTGATATATAAGAAATTAATGTATGTCCTTTATACAGTGACTTTCAAAAAGTGTGCTACAAATGGGAATTTTTTTTATTATCAGTTTCTATGAAAATTTATTGACGCAGAACGCTTCTACATCCCTTAAAGTCAAATTGGAAAATGTCAGATGAAATTTATCTTGAACGGTATACAGCGTGGACACCGAGAAATGAAGACGGCTTAAGAGTAAAGTACCCTTATTTTACAAGATACGGCAAAATGTCATAAGAATAAGTTGTTCAGAATTAAAAGTTATAGCTAAATTACTTCTTCCTCAAAAATAAAAAAATCACAATTTATTGTGAACCACTCTTTATACACACTACATTAGGAAACACTGGTTGGATTAAAGTGTCCGCCAAAATAATATGAATAGGAAAACATTAAATTGGTTCTTATTTCTCAATTATTTTATTTGGTTCTTAGTGATTATTTCATGCATTCGGAAACTTTGTACTTTTCTGTAGCATTCATCATTCATACATTAAAAAAATATGATACATTTAAACGAAGTTACATTTTAAATCATAAAGGTTATAATTTTTTGTATTCTCCACAGTAAATCATTGAAAATATATTTAGGAAATTTCGCTCGTTATTACTGAATTGTTGTTAAGACCACAATAAATTTTTAAATTTACGTCATTCTTAGATTCACAACATTCATTTTTAGATCTAAGTACATTTCTCTTGCTAATACTAAATTGTTGTTGTTAGCACAATACGTTTTAAAAATCTACGTCTTTCTTGGATTCACATCATTCATTTTTAGATCTAATAATTTTACTAAATAGGGATGTGTGATACATGGAAAAGCATCAGAAAAAATAGATCTATTCAATGGTATTAAAACCCAATGTAGCGCCCATAAGAAAAAATGAAGTTGATAAAGGTCAGAACGAGACGAAACGTTTTAAGTAAAATCTAATGATATCATCGTAAAGAGCTTAAAAAAGTGCATGTAGAATGTATTAATTTTGTTATGATCCCTGCAATAATAACTTCAGGAAAAAATAAAAAGAAAATTACGTTTTCGTGTTTTTTTGAAATATTTCAAAAACTACAAAACGTAGAAGATTTTTCAGAACGGATTATTATTCAGCACCAAAATGCGCAACTTTGCCCTAATTTAACCGATTTCGTATCTCTTACCGTTTCCGAGATCCCAATGGTGAGCCTCCAATTTGTAACAGCCTGTATATATATGTCAACAAAAATGTTAACAGAAACTGATATAGATAGTTAATATCTCAAAAGTGTCCGTTTCCTTGAATTTAGAATTAACAGAGGTAACTAATATTGGAGTTCTTTATAATGAAACAGAATTAGGACAAATTTGCCACACACGACATTGTCAGAAAGAGAAAAAATTATTCAACTTGAAATTAGTTAATTGAATAGTATTATAGTTAACCATTTAAGCTTTCGCAGACCGAAGACATTCTCTATTGCTTATGAATCATATATTTGGTTGGCGTAGTACGTTTGTCTCTCGATATTTTCAGAGTGAACAATAAGGTCACCTTTTTATATAATTTTTTTCCCAAAGTGAATAATAAGGGAGTTATAATCCCCTGAAAGAGGGGCGAAACGTAGGTATTGTTTTCTTGGCAACAATTTCTGGATGCTTTAAATTATCAAATTAATACTTGATACTCAGTTATAACTTATAAGGCACCTAACTACATTTACTACGTATTTGTCGGATACTCCCTCCTCTTTAAGGGGGTGACTTTCGTTATTTTATATTGACAAAATGCATTAGGTACCTATATGCTAACTTTTAAACCTCAATTACTCGAAAACGGTTCGGTTTATCGAAAGGGACAACAGAATCTTTTGGTGCTAAATAATCTAGAGAATATTTTCTCCACAAATTTTTGATGAAATATGTAAAAGATAAAAAATTAGGGATAAAATACTGAAAAATCACCCCCTAAAACTACCCTTTAAAAATGAGGGATCGCAAATGCAGACTTAGATGCCCAGTACCTGAGTACCTGATTACCTGATTTAGATCCCCAGTACTTACCTAGTTTGATAACTTAAAGCATCCAGAAAATATGCCCAATGTTTTTCACTCATCTTTCGGAGCTTATCACTCCCTTATTATTCACTTTTGGAAAGAACATTATGTAAAAATTTAACTTTATTTCTTGATTTTCTATTCACCCTGAAAATATCGGGAGACAATTCTGAATCACCGTGTACAATCTGCATATGATTAATGTGCAAATGCCCGTATTAAGAAGAAAAGTTGAGGGATTTGGCGTTACCCGAAAAATTTATTGATTTAATAAATGCCCTCATTCGTGAGAAAATGACGGTACTTAAAAATGATCTGAACGGAATCGGTAACATAATTGCATATAAAGGATTACCTCAGGGCAACGTGCTAAGTCGTGTTATACAATTTGTAAACAGCTGATCTAGAAAAGGAAATCCAGTCTTTTTTCAAAATTTTGCAATTTGCAAATGATATAGTTATTTTTGCCATTGACAGCAATTTGAGAAATGTTGCCAAAAAAATGGAATTAGCCTTGAAAGAGGTAGACACATGGTTAGATAAGAGTGGACTTACTCTGTCAACGCATAAATGCAAAGATGACATTAAGATTTTCGTGTAAGGCCAGATTTCTGACAAAGATCTTTTATAAAAGATATTTTATAAAAAATATGACAGTGTAATAGGCAATCTTTTATAAAATATTTCTATTTTTATAAAATATTTTATAAAAGATTGTCTATTACACTGACATATTTTTTATAAAATATCTTTTATCGTGTAATTACTTCTCTTGGGATTCAATTAGATTATGATTTGACATGGAGATCTCATATCAATGATTTGATTAAAAAATGTGGACATGGGCTTAACATCTTGAGAAGTTTGGCAGGAGTTACGGGCAGGAGGGCAGATCCAAAGATATTAATGAATTTTTATAAGTCCTTAATTCTTTCTCAAATCGATTATGGATGCTTTTTGATGCCCGTCGGCGGTTCACAAGTTTGAAAGGATACACATCAGGTGATTAGAATTTACATCGGAGTCATGAAGTCATCTCCGACGAGCGTACTGGAAGTGGAAGCAGGATTGATGCCCTTATCATTTAGGTGGTTGTTCTTAGCTAAAAGGTTTCTTTTAATGAACATGAGTCTTAATCCCAGTAAAGTCATCACAAGTAAAATTAATTTAAGCAATAGGTTTGAGGTCTTGAGAAGCAATCGGAATAACCAAAATAAGAACTTGCCATGCATAATACAAATATTTTCATGTTTAGTCGACTACGTAGGAGAATATTCATATTTGGGAAGGAATATAAACACACGCCTTTTTCAATATCTGTAATTAATAACCTTTTTGAAGGAGATGTCAAGGAGAAATGGCGCACTCTTACAATTCCATTTTCTCAGATGGTTCTGTATCAAGGGGGAAGAATTCTTCCTGCTTCAGCATTTATAGCAGTGCATTGAGTATAAGTACATCTAACAGTAAGTATCAATTCGTTATGTTCAATATACCATACGGAATTGTGGGCAATATACATAGCTATAAAACTAATTTTAGAGAAAGACCCAGAAAGGAATAATAAGGAATGATTGTTATAAGTATTGGAAAGAATTTTGGTAGATATCTTGTGACAACAAAGGCAGGTTTTATTTTTATGTATGAAGAAAAAGGCACTTCCTAATTTTTTAAACTTATTTATTCTAGCGACCGGTTTCGGTGAACATCACCTTCATCAGGCCTGCAAATTTGGAAAGAAAAGAAGTTTGAATGATGATACATATTTTGTAGAAAAATTGTGTATAAATACAATAAAATTGAATTGATTGAAAATTGTGTTCGTAATATTAAGTTAACATTTTTTCAAAAGAGTAATTGGATTGAAAATTGTTAGTGACAATATGTGTAAATATAATAATTAAATGTGAATTTGAAAAATGAATAGACTGGAAAACGTGTTCTTAAAAATTAGGTTAGATTTTGTAAAATATATAATTAGAGAGTTAATGTTAGTATCAAATTTTGGTAATGTTCTTGATTGATTAGGATACTTACTGCTAACGTCGAAAATAATTGATTAAAATAGAATAAATTGCAAATATTGGAGAAGAAAATAATAACGTATATGTCAAATCAGTGGTTGCGAGAAACTGAATGAAAAAGTATGTGGTGAAGTTAGTTATTAAGTGACATGAATATAGGTTCAAATTGTAATTTTAATTGGTCGTTTAGGCAAATTATGTTATTATTTTGTTTTAATTTGTAGATTTCATATGCTTCCAGTAGTGTTAATTTGTAGCTTTTAGGGCATTCGTGTAATAATTCTGTATTAGTGAGGTTAAGTTTATGACCTGTTTCATGTAAATGTCTACCAACATTAGAATTTATTTTGTCTCTTGTGTGTTCTTTTATGCGTTTATTTATGTTTCTGCCTGTTTCACCTATATATGTAGCTTTACAATTTTCACATTCTAATTTATATACACCGCTTTTTTCAAGTTTGTTAATTTTATCTTTGTTATTTTGTAAATTAGTTAGTAAATTTGTTTTTTGTGATGTGGCACATTTTATATCATATTTGTTTAGGATTTTATCTATTTTGTAATTTATTGTACCTTGAAAAGTGAGTTTTGTGTAATGTGTATGTTTATTATTATCAGAGTTAGTATTATTTAGAGTTTTGTTATTAATGTTGTTGTAGATTTTGTTTAAATTATTTAGATTATAATTGTTGTTTGTAGCTATTTGTTTGATGTAATTTATTTCTTTGTTTTTATTTTCTGTCGATAGGGGAATGTTTTTTATTCGATTAAAATAATATTGGAAAGCTTGTTGTTTGTTTTTATGTGGATGGTTTGAGTTGTGTGGTATTATGATATCTGTGGTTGTGGGTTTGTGGTATATATTAAAATTAAAATTGTTGTTGTCTTTTTTAATTGTCAAGTCTAGAAAATTTAATGTGTTATTATTTTCTTTTTCTATTGTGAATTGAATATTTTTATGTAAGCTGTTAATGTAGTTGTGAAATTGTGTTAAATTGTGATTATCTCCTGTCCAGATGCATATGATATCATCAACGTAGCGTTTCCAAAGTTTTATGTATGGTGAAAAAGTATTGTTGTTGAGAATTATATTTTCTAAGTGATTAATGTATATATTAGCAATGAGGTATGCATTGGGTGCTCCCATTGGTAAGCCATCGGTCATTTTGTAATATTTGTTATTAAATTGGCAGTAATTTGCTGTTGTGGTAAGTTCAAAAAGTTTTATTATGTTATCTAAGTCTTGTTGATTAGTTATGTGTTGTTTTAATATATCATGTATTAAGTTTAATGTTTCTGGTATTGGTATGTTGGTATATAAATTGGTTATGTCGAATGATATTAACTGTTCGTTGTTATGTATGGTTGTGGATTCTAGAATGTTTATAAGTTCTATTGAGTTATTTAAAGTATGATCAGTTTTGAAATTGGTGGAGTTATTAAATATGTCGATGAGTGTTTTATTTAAAAGATGGGTAGGTGAATTTATTGAGTTAACTATGGGTCGGATTGGTATGTTTGGTTTGTGCAGTTTTGGTTGACCGTATAAGCGTGGTAAAGTTGGGTTCATTGGTATGAGTTTCTTGTAAGAATATTGATCAATATATTTTAAAAGTGTATTTTGTGTGTTTTGAATTGTGATTTTTGTGTTGTTTAAAAAATTTGTTAAAGGATTTTTGTGAAGTTGTGTGAAATTATTATTTAGTAGAAAATTTTCTGTTTTCATTATGTAAGTATCTGTATCAATCAAGACCATACCTGCGTTTTTGTCTGCTTTTACTATGGTGATTTTGTTCTTGTGGATTTTAGATTTGGGATTTTTTAGTGTTTTAAGTTCTTGAGAGTTTTCTTGGTTGTTGTCTTTTCTGAGTCTTCTTTCTTCATTTTTGATGGCTTGGGTACATTCGATGCGGATTTGTTTTTCTTTAGGGTGATTTCTTATGGCTGTGTCTATTTCTATGGCTAGCAAATTTAGATTTGGTGAAGTTGGAATTGAATATTTGTATCCTTTTTGTAGTAGTTGTTCTTCTTGGTTTGATAGTTGTAGTGATGAGAGGTTGGTTACTCTTGGAAAAAAGTTAATTGTGTTGACAGGTTTGGCCGGTCGTGTAGAATGAGTCTCTCGCAACCGCTGCAGTTTATTGTTTTTCTTTCTTCTGTTTTCCTGCATCAAAGGTGTGATGTTTGTATCTATTTCATTTTTTGATATGTTCAATTTCAATAAAGTGTAGACGTTTTGTTAGTTCTATGTGATAGTTTTTTAGCTGTAGTTCTGTTCTTGCTAAGTTTGCATACATGTTGTGTCTTGCTTTCTTGAGTATGTTATTTCTTATTTTTGTTATTTCTGTTTTGTTGAGTTGCTTTATGTTGATTTTGGTGAAGTTTGGTAGTAGTTTTTCTCTGATGCAGGAATTCAGAAAATATAAGTGTTCTGTGATGTTTCTTCTTTTCTTCTCCAATACTTGCAATCTTCGGACTATTTCTGGCGTGCTGGCAGTATTTAATTGTTGAATGAAGTCCATAATTAGGTGAATTTAATGTATGAAGAAAAAGGCACTTCCTAATTTTTTAAACTTATTTATTCTAGCGACCGGTTTCGGTGAACATCACCTTCATCAGGCCTGCAAATTTGGAAAGAAAAGAAGTTTGAATGATGATACATATTTTGTAGAAAAATTGTGTATAAATACAATAAAATTGAATTGATTGAAAATTGTGTTCGTAATATTAAGTTAACATTTTTTCAAAAGAGTAATTGGATTGAAAATTGTTAGTGACAATATGTGTAAATATAATAATTAAATGTGAATTTGAAAAATGAATAGACTGGAAAACGTGTTCTTAAAAATTAGGTTAGATTTTGTAAAATATATAATTAGAGAGTTAATGTTAGTATCAAATTTTGGTAATGTTCTTGATTGATTAGGATACTTACTGCTAACGTCGAAAATAATTGATTAAAATAGAATAAATTGCAAATATTGGAGAAGAAAATAATAACGTATATGTCAAATCAGTGGTTGCGAGAAACTGAATGAAAAAGTATGTGGTGAAGTTAGTTATTAAGTGACATGAATATAGGTTCAAATTGTAATTTTAATTGGTCGTTTAGGCAAATTATGTTATTATTTTGTTTTAATTTGTAGATTTCATATGCTTCCAGTAGTGTTAATTTGTAGCTTTTAGGGCATTCGTGTAATAATTCTGTATTAGTGAGGTTAAGTTTATGACCTGTTTCATGTAAATGTCTACCAACATTAGAATTTATTTTGTCTCTTGTGTG